>CP050224.2:19031520-19481654 GCA_012066045.3 Morus alba
TAGGTTATCGATACGATACCAATTAAGGTGGTTTTGAAAAGGTAATACCATACTCGTATAACCCATATTACAATTAGTTCATTTCTTCTTATCATTTTATTTTTATGTTATACCAATTCATTGTCCATTTATTCTTATTTTATTTCATGGGGAGTAAAATTGGCATGTATAACTTCTTACACGCATTTTCAAGAATAATAAACTTGCGTATAACAATTATACGTCATTTTTTGATTTAATACAGACTATGGAAGAGGCTGCTTCTAGTACTTCGACAATATCTTCATTAGGTGCGTACAATATCTATAGTTCTATATAAGAAGCGAGAATGAGCTTAAAAGAGTTTTGTACTTTAACAAAAGATCCAATGATTCATATTTATCAATTATCTTTTTACTTTAAATTCATAGTTAATGTTTTTCCATATGACTTATGTATTCTCTCGGCACCACATACTTCAATCTTTACTTCAATCTATTTCCACATGCTTTCTTGCTTTTATTATAAACCTTTTGTTACTTCAACAAACCTTAAGTATTACAAAGAACAAACACAAAACTGTGCAAACTTAATCTTATAAACACCACACATAACAGAAACGCGTGTTTCCCAAAATAAACAAATCAGTTTAGATACTTAGGGAAAAAAAAACAAAAAACAAAACAAAAGACAACAACAACAACAACCACTACTAAACTTATTATCAGTTTTTTAGTGACAAAATTCTAACGTCTAAAATTATTTCCTTTTCTCATCATACATGATTTCTATAGTATTATAGACAACATACACACTCTTTAAACTAGCAACCGAAAACAAGAATTTATTTATTTTTATATTTATTTTTGTACTACATCTACACTTTTTTAATTCTTGAAGATCTCTTTTAAATATATGATTTCTTAGAATGGTTTATATTTTCTGGAATCATATTTTTATGATCTCTTACAAAGTTTTATATCATCTACTTACGATGGTAATACTTTTCGAGCTGTGATATAATTTCTCTCCGATGTTATTAACTGACGCTATGTTATATGATAAAGGAGCTGGAGCAGAAAATCAAGTTTCTACCTCAACATCCCGCGTTATAAGTCGCGCAAATGGTATAGAAATGCCACAGATGAAAGGACCAGCAGATCCTAACTTCACATGTCGACCTAACCAAAATGGTTCGCTCTTTTTTTTTTTTTTTTTTTTTTAACTTGGGATAGAGAGATTTGAACTCCACTGGTGGCGTCAGATATAAAATCGGTATACGATTCCTAATCTCTCTCTGCACACACGTCAAACAAGTTAATTCAAGATCATATGAATACTATATAATCATGCTCATTCCAGTGTTTACGTTGATCTACCTCTGTTTAATATGTTTATTTCTTTTTTTTCATTTTTCTTTTTAACATACCAAATCTATTTTTTTTATGATTTGATGTGTTACTATATTTTAACTGAGATGTTTTTTTTTTTTTTTTTTTTTGAATTAAAAAATAAACCGAATTAATATAGGACAGATTGCGAAAAAGAAAATAAAAAGATTATTCAATTTGCTTGTTTCAAATCTTGGACACGTAATTATTGCAAAGAAAACAAAAAGATTATTTTTTTTTTCCAATTGCCTCAGTAAGAAACATTTACTTTTAACGTACTATATATTTAATTTTAAATAAATGAGGATATCAGGATAACTAGCATTAGCAAAAGAAAGAACATGCCAACTAGGTTGTTAATGGCACCCACTTCCTACCTCATCGCACAATAATCTTTATTTAATTACTTTAGCCTTTCCATTTTTTTTTATTCTTTATCTCTTCTTTCACTATTATTCCTCTACTCTTTTCAATTCGTTTCTAGCTTTATAAAAGTACTTCATGTGGCTTTAATAACAAACAATTCGTTTATCACTACATACATACGAGTATTGTGACAAATTTATTACAACAAGTTAAGAAATCATAACATATAAAATGACAATTAAGTTATGTACTTTTAAGATATATTTTATTAATATTATGTTTTTCCTCGTCTTATTATGGAGCAAACACTTTCAAACATAAATACCGACGTAAAATGATTGTTGTCTATTCTACATTAATGTTGAGGAAAATTTATTACCAATAAGTTATTATTTTTGTTTTCAATGTTCTCTTGTAAGATTTACACATGATGATGATTTCAAGAAATATTAGAAAATCATATGCTAATCTACAAAGTTTTCAAGTATTCTAGGTGATAATTTATTATTCAGCTAATAAAACATTGATAACATCAAAAAAGTTGAAATATATTGACATGTTGAAGCTTATAAATGTTTTAAGAGTTTTTGATATTTACACTTATATTGTCATGAAATTTCTCCGATATTTCCCAAAACTCTTTAAAAAAAAAAAAAAAAAAACACTACACTTTTACCGAAATTGATATTTTGACTGCTACTTGATATTTTTAAATTTTTTCCGAAATTTTAAGAAAATTTTTTTTGTAACTTTTGATATTTAATAGTAGTTTTAGACGCTGCTAGATAAAAGTAGGATTTAACAAATATCTTGACCTAATTTAACTTTTCAAAAAAAGCTTAAAGAAGCCCTTAAAAGAAATGTCAAACAGACACTTTATTCAATTTTACATGTATAAAAGAAGCATACACATACGCTTTCTTCCATGCCGCCCCCCTCCCTATACATAGTTTTTTTTCATATATTTCCTATTTAACTCTTTTATATGTGTATATATATATATATATATATATATATATATATATATATAATATTATACAGCACAGCAAATAGAAGAGGAACCATCTAGCACGTCAATATCATCAACAAGTACTGCACAAGGCCCCAATGGGAATAATGGTTATAACATAGAAGAGGCAAATCCACCGGTTGTAACAATTACGGGGCCACTACATCATGTGATCCAACCAGCTTATAATTTAATAAGAGGTCTAACCTTGTTCTCTCTTGCTCTCTGTATTTTTTTTTATTTTTTTATTTTTTTTTTTGCTTTTGCTTTCTTCTTTTTTCCCCTTTACCTATACATACACATAATATATTCGGACATATTTTATATATATATATATATATATATATATATGTATATATGTGATCGATATGTAGGACAAGGAGCAGAAAACGAGGCTTTTAGCTCATCATCCTGCGCAATAGGTTGTGTAAATGGCATAGACATAGCGCAGGTGCAAGTTGTTTTCACGCTTAAAAATTCGTCGCAACGACCAGCCAATGCTAATTCCATACGTCCCGCACAAAACCATGGTCATGTTATTGATATTTCAGAAGATGGTACTCTCTTTAATTTTTTCTGATCTCCACTAGATTCTATTTTCAGTATCTTCAATAGTACGCAATATTATTGATATTGCAACTCTTTTCTTGACTAAACGAACAAGCTTTAAGTACGTCCTTCCAAAAAGTATCGTGTCTATTTACGGACAATTAAATGAAATATCATACTGAAAGTACACTTTTTTTTTTTTTCTTCCCCCAAGAGATGCAGAGATTAGAAAGCAGGACGGAACTGTATCATGCGGCGAGAACTGGTGACCAGAACCGTGCCAACGAGATCTTAGGAGAAGGACAAGAAAGATCAGCCTTATTGAATTCACCAGTTCTAAGTGTGACAAAGGAAACCGTTCTTCACATTGCTGCTGGAGCAAAGCAAGTTGAATTTGTCGAAATGCTTCTCAAAGAGCCTTGCATAGATCAATTGATCAATGCACAAGACGAAAAGGGGAATACAGCCCTTTGCACTGCTGCTGCAGCTGGAGCATCCGAAATCGTTAGGAAACTGTGGAATAGGGAGCCTGAGTTACTCTTCACTCCGGGTGGCGACAAAATGACTCCGGCTTATATGGCTGCTACATTTGGCCATGGTGCCATAGCTTCGGAGCTATACTCTGAGGGCATCAACAGACAACGTCCTATGCGAGATAAGGATAAAATCTCTCTCTTTTTTATTTGCATCAACAATGAGCTATTCGGTAAGTGCATATATGAATTAACAAAGGGAATAAGACTTATTTTTTAAAATACAAGAAAAAATCGGGGCATGTATTCACATATTAATTAATTAGTATTAAAGGGAGGACGGACATCCTAATTAGATCGGCACATAATTCTTAAGACTCATATTTTTTTTTTTAAGACATAAATGGTAAGAGAAATAACTAGCATCAGGAGGGGGAACGACATTCCTAAGACTCATATTATCTTAAGTACAGCTATAAGAATTAAAGCTCGGCTATCATTGCTTAGTTTTTTTTTTTAGGTGCCTATAAGATCTATGAATTTGGAGAAAGGATTAATTTTGTTTTAGAATCTTCTTGTAAGAAAAGCAACATTTTTCATCAAAACCATGATATTATCGGCGTTGAATCGGCTTTGCCTAGTAAAATCTTTAGGTGCTTATATCTATGAATTTGGAGAAGGGATTATATATATATATATATATATATATATATATATATATATATTTTTTATTTTTTATTTTTTTTTTACCATGTTGTCATATGTTTGGTTGGATTATGCAGATTTGGCATTGACATTACTAAAATACTCTCCTGGGCTCAAATTGGACTGTAAACGCGATTACAATTCAGAAACAGCTTTGCATGTGTTAGCTCGAAAGACTTCAGCATTCTCTTCGCAGCATCAAGGAATTTGGAGCAAACTTGTCAACGGATGTAAGTATAGATCAATATTTGTATTTTAGATGCATTTCCAATCAGTCTAATCGCTATATATGATAAATTAATGACTCATTTCTCACTCTCAGGTCGCCATTTAACGTCTTCCAGTAATACACGCAGTTTGCAAACTCAAGCTTCAGAGTTTCTACTTGAACTTCTACGGCAACTTTCCAGACGGCAAACGAATGTGTTCCAAGACGTTATTAGAAGACCACGGCACTTATTATTCGAAGCGGCAGCGCTGGGGAACTTTAATTTTTTAAATTCGCTCATACGGTCATTTCCTGATTTAGTTTGGGAAGACGATGGAGAAGGAAAATTCATATTTCACACTGCAATTTTGAATCGCCATATGGATATTTTTAAATTAATTGATGAGACGGGGTTGCTCAAAAGTGTTTTACAAGGTTGGGAAGATGAAAGTACTGGCGACAACATATTGCACTTTGCCGCAAAATTACCACCTAAGGATATACTCAACAGTAAAAACTCGGCAGCAGGGGAAGCATTACAAATGCAAAAAGAAGTCTTATTGTTTAAGGTAACTATTTTACATTGTTTCACTTATATATACATATATATATATATATATATTCTATTTTCTTTTTGCATGAGGCTTCATATGAGGTTTATGCTTATATATATGTGTGTGATGGAACCGAACCGCTGTGATACTTTCTGGATACTTTCTGCAAGAGACTGGACAGTAGCCATGGAACCGAACCGATCCCCATACCCACAACTGGATACTTTCTGTGATGGTTCTCACAAAACTATTCATAACATCAACAGAATTAATGATGGCTTGTTAAAACACCGTAGAAAAGTGTCGCCTCATAGATCGCGTATGCTTAATAACGATTAGAAAGTGTCGAAGACATATTATGGTTTTCAAAACCGCCGTATTTTTTAAATACGGTTCTTAACAGTCGTCAATTATAAGCTGTACTGTTTGTGTCAATTATGTCGAAGACATATTATGTACTGTTTGTATTAGCGAAACCATCCTAGGGGAAAAGAACATTATTGGCAGCAAGGGTTATTGGGAAGAGCTTGACTAGTTTAATGGAAAATTCTTCAATATAGGATTAATTTATTTGGAACACATAACAAATCTCTTTATACATATTATTATTTTTTTATGCTTGTTACTATAATGTGTTCACCACATGCTTACTTGGTAAGCTAGGTTAATTTTCACGTATTCTAGCTAAATTTTCACTACTTGGGAAGAGTAGTGCCCGTGGAAGATTTTTTTTTTTTTTTTTTTTTTTTTTTTTTTAATGTACTTACTTCTACATTTTTTTTTTATATGCTCCCTCCCCTTCTAATTAACACATATTTCAAATATGTCTCCATGAATCTAATTCTATATTATCTTTATTATATAGTAAAGGTGATCTAAAAAAATAATAATTATGTGACCTATTAAACCTATTCTCAAATTTGTTCTTACTTACGCTTTTTTTTTTTTTTACACAACCCTCTAAATTTTGTTATCTCGTAAATATTTGTTTTCTCTGAATTGCCCTTGTGAAAGTAATATTTATTTTCACATATGTATCCCTAATTAAACATTATTTTTTCTTGCAACACATTCAACTACTATATCCTCATATGTACTTTCTACATAATTTTCTGTGTAATTCACCCATTAAAATCTTTATTGCTCTTATATTTTCTACTTGTGCATACACATATAATATTCTACTAAAAACAAATTTTGATTGAAACATGCAATATTTCAATCCATTCTAACTGTTTTTTTTTTTTTTTTTTTTTTTTTTTTTTTTTTTTTTTTTGCTAAACTAAACACTAATTCAAAGAAAAAGAAAATAGGAAAAAACTACTCTTCAAAAGTTTTTATACTCGCATATCAAAAATTCAGTAAAATGGTTATGCATGTGTATCACACGTTCTTAATTAATTAGTTTATGCCTTTCGAAATAAAATCCTAGGTCCAGCCCTTGGATCTAGCATGTATACCACTTTAATGAATTTAGCAATTCATTAATATTCTTATCATTTATATAATATATGCTTACAAATTATATATCGGATCCTCGTATAATTACATTCTACTAATTCATTGAAATATGATAGGGATTGGAAAATTTTGTGCCGGCTTTTAATCGGAACAAAAGTAATTCTGGGGGAAAAACACCTAAGCAGGTGTTTACTTTGGAGCACGAAGATCTGATGAAAGGAGGAGAAAAATGGATGAAGAAAAATGCCAGTTATTGTCTTCTTGTTGCAACACTTATTGTGACAGTAGTCTTCCCTGCTGCATTTACTCCCCCTGGTGGCAACGACACTAATCCGGAAAGCTCTAAACATCATCCAAAGGAAGAATTGATTATTCTTTCCATAACTAACGCAATCGCCATGGGCGCGTCTACGATGTCGATAATAATGTTCTTTTCTCTCCTCATATCACGTTACGCAGAGGATGACTTCATGTCGTCACTGCCCTGGCGATTTAAAATGGGGCTAGTTTCACTTATTGTCTCTTTGGTAAGTATGATGGTATCCTTCTGCATTGCAACATTTGTAACTTATGTTCATCATGGTTCCACAGGGAGTCGTAGCATCATCGTTTCTGCTCAGATAGTAGCTGGCATTTCCATAATTGTGTTTCTCATATATCCCCTCCTGCAAGAGATATATTCTGCTAAACTGAGTCTACCCTAGATGATAAGCCTAATACTAATCACACTATGTCTAGGCTATATAATATTTATGAAATAATTATGTTTGAGATTATATATATGTGTATATAAATATATATATATATATATATGGTGATTGTGTCGTTATGATTACGTTATTTTGAAGCATTTTCATGTGTATGTATTTTCAACTTGATGAAGTGAAGATGTTAACAATATTTTTCTGCCAATGGACGCGAGCACATCAAAAGGGAGTTGAAATGAAAAGAAACAAAGAAACAAATTAGCCAAAATGTAGTATTCAAGAAGCAAAGAAAATCTTCAAGTATACTACATTAGTGTATGAGGAAACCAACATCGCTAAGAAAAAGACCAAGAGCAAGACGCAATCTACACCAAATGGTGAACCAAAGAAGCCTTATAGCCAGTTGGAAAAAAAAAAAAAAAAAAAAAAAAAAAAAAAAAACCCAGAGCGCATACGATAAATGTTAAACGAAAACAAACTGTCTGACTCATAGGTAGCAGCGTCCTATCTACAACTATTGGAAGGTATGTAAAACCCTGTCGTTTTTCTATTTTTTATTTTTTTGGTGAACTGAAAAGAGAGGACAATTAACATCAAGAAAGAAAAGCATACCATAACTGTATTGGCACCCTCTAAACTCTCGATCACTAGTTAAGTCCTCTACTCAAACTAAAATTAAAATAAAAAACACAAGAACCAGTCACCTCCATGAGGAGAAAAGAGAAGAAACATAATATACTAAAAACACCTTGAATAGGAAAGAAGATCTGAACACATGAGACAAATGTAATTAGAATAGCGTGCCAAAACTCGAACTTTGTTCACAGTCTTCAAGACATGCCTCATTACAAACCTATACGAACAAAACTAATTGGCTGAATCCCGCATTCCCTCTCTTGCTTGCCCCTCTCTCTCGCCAATGCCGGCACACTAGTCGTTGTTCAGCATTGATCTGGCGATCTTGGTTCAACGAGCGATCTCCGATATGGAGATCTCAAGCACAGGTCGACTTCAGACGTCTTCTCCGGTTCCGGTTGCGTCGTCTTCACCGGAGACAGAAACAGAGAAAGCGAAGAGAATCGATGAAAAGAAAGAGAGAGGGGAGAGAGAGATAAAGGAGAGAGAAAGAAAACGTAAAACTAGCCCGGTTTAAGGTTTTATGACATTTACAAAATTTAAAATTAATATCTGCTATAAATTTTATTAGCCCCTCCATTTCTGCTATTTTCCTAATTCATCCAATTCTAAGTTAACATTTTCTTTTTCAAAAGTAGAGAAATTATAGTAAATAACATATTTTTGAAACAAAATTAAATAAATAACAAATTTTAAAAATATTTGAAACAAATAGCAGTTTATCATATAAATGATTTATTTATGACTAGTAAGAAATAATTTACGTGGTAAAAAATCTTTAAAAAATCTTTACTTACGTGAAAAAGAATCTTTTTACCAGTTGTAAAAAGAAAATTTAAGTGAGAAAAAATCTTTTTACGAGTTGTAAATGAACCATTTACATGATAAACTAATTAATATTTACTTCAATAAATTTTCAAATATGTTATTTACTTCATTTAGTTCTATAAATATGCTATTTACTACATTCTCCTCTAACTAAAGCCTAAGCCCAATGTCATGACCGAGAAATTTGCCAAAAGAATAATTGTAAAAGATAAAATTTGTTGGAATCCTTTGTATTATTTATATGAATACTTTTATGTTATGTATTTATTGATATTAATATGGAATAGCAAATTATAAGCTAAAGGGCTTAGAAATTTCTAAGGTGTGATGTAGTTACCGATATTCAGACTGTATTCAAGAAAGAGGCGCGGAACGTTGTGTTAAGCCCACAAGTGGACAAACACATGAATGTTAAGTTTAAGAAATGAAAAAAAAAAATCAATTCTAAGGTTTTAGAAACAATCAAAATGAAAAACAGACGAACAAGGAATTTGGAGGGCCGAACTAAGAAAATTAAGGTGTTTGACCGAATAGGGTTGACCAAGTCAAAATTTATTGACCAAGAGTCAATTAATAAGTCACTCTTGAAAGGGTAGTCAAGGTTGAATAAAGTTGACCAAGTTGACCAACCGTCCCGAGAAATGCGAGTAAAACGCGCACCAGATGGAAATTAAACTGAACCGAAATAATATAGTTATTAGAGATGGATGATTGAGATTTCAAGAGAAAAATTGGATGAAGGACTGAGATTATGACATGTGAAAAGCAAGGTGGCTGGCCAAGCTTAGTGAAGAAGGAAACAAAAATATATTTTTAGTGAAATTTTGCAAAAAGTACCTTGAAAAGTGTCAAAACTGCATTTGTCCCCCTACTTTTTGGTGGCCGGTTTTAAGAGATAAAAATGCAACCAAATATTCATATTTTCATGCCATAAACCAGAGAGCATCAGCCAAAGAGAGGAGAAGAAAAAAAAATTCACCCAAAGTGAGAAAAACGTGTTTTAATCGAAATTGACGAAACTACACCGTTAGTTCGCATCACTAAGGACTTCTCTTCATTCTCTGAGGTAAATTTTGGTTTTCTTCTCACTTTTTTCTACCTTGGCTGCACGTTTAAGTATTGTGGAAAGCATGAAAAAATTTGCTTAAGATGATGATTAAGCTTGTGATTGTACAAGGAATTGAAAATCTAGTGATTAAAGGATGAATTCTTGGTTATTAGATTTTGTTTCTAGCAAATTTTGGTTATGGGGAATTGTTGTGAAAATTCAGATTAAACCCAAGAATTGTGATGTTATTGATGATAAAATTGAATGAGAACGAATGTGATTTGTGTTTAAAGGTTGAAACAATGGATAAAACGAGCCATGATTAGCTCAAAAAACGCAGAAAGTTGAGCGAAACTCTATAGAAATTTAGTTTGAAAATTTGCACTAAAACCGTTTTCATAAGGAATAGGAGGATTAAGATGTGAAAAGTAAGTTGATTCGATGATCAGAGATGTATAGAAACTTAAAACGATGAAAATTTTCAATTTCAGACCAAAATCAAAACGGAATATGGAGTATAACTAAAGCCTAAGCCCAAGACTCAAAGGAGTACGGAAAGAAAAGCAAAATAAAATAAAATAAAAAATAAACAAAAAATACAACGAAAACAAATGCAAAGCAAAAAGAAGATTAGCAGTTAGCTTTTCATGCGAAACGTTTTGATATTAATATGGAAAAACTCATTTATTCTTAGTAGATGTAAATAGATTATACAAATTACCGCAACAATTTTACGACCTCAACAATGAAGCTCTGAGAAATAACCAATTACATGAAGTACATGAATATATAAACAACCAAATTCACATTGTTAGATTTTGTGCGCACGGGATGCTTATCTCAACCTTGATTAAACATAAACTAAAATTTGCTGTGTTAAAGTAAATTATGGAATAATAAATAACACAGCGATATGGTTCTTTAGCGTGGCTAAAAACCCCCTTTAGAAAAATCCACGGGTGCTAATCACACTAGATATAAGAGGATTCCATTGTGGCAACCCTTATTTTGGTCATCATTACTACGTTAATACTTAACTCACTTCCTAACTTCTACTATTTTAGAACTATAAACTCCTAAAATTTTGGCTACTTTTTATTTCCTTCAATAGTGAAATAGATTCTAATATACTTTGCCAAAAACATTTTCAACTTCTTAACACTGAATAATCTGTTAATAGGCTGAATTTACATAAATTATAATTTTGGTCAAACTCAAATTTTTGTGGTCAAAATCTATCCTAAAAGAAAGAAATTTATCCTAAACTAAAGAAATTTATCCTTTTGGATAAACACTCTTTATTTAACTTGTAAATAAACTCTAAATCTAAAAAGAAACTAAGAATAACTATTAAAATGGATAACTATCAAAAATAGTGATGAAAGATAACTATCAAATTATTGATCTTGATCCTCATGACTTGATGAACAGTAATGCACACGTGAATAGTAACACACCCACCTCATGCTAATCCTTATCTAGAAATTACTTTGATGACTTGGACCAATCTTGGCTCACCATTAGTAGTGAACATGCATGCTTCTCTTTTCTGGACCTCTTGGATTAATCCATTATTAAGTGCCTCATTGAATTGTTTGTAGGATCTTGTTGTGATTTATAGATGAAAAATCAATTGAACAACAAAAATTTGTGGGCGGAATTTCAAAAAATTTTATCATATCCATTTAATTCAAAATCAAACGTAAACCACAACGAGAGATGCATGCATGATATATGTTTATAGAAAAAGGATTAGAATACACACATTATTTGGGAAGAATATGATTTTAAATTTTTTTCAAGGATCTTGTCTTCATCTTATCTATTTCCAAGATTTATTTTTGTTTCTTTGAAACAAATTTTTGTTTTATTTGTTCGATTTTATCTGTTTTTAAATTTTAAATTTTATTGATTATGGTGATTTGGGATAAGGCTAATTGCTTTTTTTTTTAAAAACCTAAGGAAACAATTTAATTCTATTTTGTCTCTACAAAAAATCCGCCACCCTAAGGAAATATGTGATATATTTTTTCTTCTCAAGAAAATTCTCTCTCCAAAATTTTCAAAAAATATACTTATATAGGAGGAAATTCAAAAACTCAAAACCCAATCAATTTTAATTTCAATCAAATCTAAAATTGATCAGGAAAATCCCTGATGGAAATGCCTAAAAATTTTGGTTCCTTTTGAGCAAAATCAATCCTCAAATGAATCTATTTCAATTTTGCACAAAAAAAAAATATATACTTTTTCTTTCCTTTAGTAGAAATAAAATCATGTTCAAATTTTATTTTAATTTTAAATTAAAATATTATTTTCAAATTCAAAATTCATTTTATTTTTCAATTATTGAAACCAAAAAATAACATAAAATTAAACATAATTTATATTGAATTTAATCTTCAATTTTCATCCAGATATTATGGTAACAAATCACCCAAATGAATAAACAACTAAATAAGGAATATTATTGTTAAAACAATCAACAAATAATTAGAATGATTTTGATGCAAGGTTGCCGACAACTCATGCTAAAAGTTTCCTTCGAATAATCACAAATGTGCAGGAATTTTCCTTTTGCCAGATAGGATAAAAACCCTAACACACATATTTAAATTAATAATAACGTCCTATGCATGCCAAAGCGATAAAACGATAGGTTATTATAATATGGAAATTATTGTTTACCATTAACACAAATGCATTTTTTCGAGCTTTAGTTGAATAAGAAAGACAAGTTCAGTACCAACGACAAATGACCATATAAAACACAATATAAGATCAAAAATAGTTCTTAATTGAATACAAGTCCTGGTTAGTTTATTCAAACCAATAATGCATAGAAAATTCAAATATTGTCTGGACGCCTCAGAATCACCATAATCGCCCAACAGGAAGAATGTCATGGTAGTGGTAGATAAATCTGCTATTTAGAACTAATTCTTCTGAATCAAAATCATCTTCATCCGAATAAATGAATCCAAATTAGGATTAAGATAATTATATTAATAATTGGTTAACAATTTTTTTTTTTTTAAACGGTTTTTGTTTTTTTTTTTTTTTTTTTTATTTTTTTTTTTTTTTTTAATGGACAACGTATACAAGTCCAACTATCATGCCCATAAAAGATAAAATAAATCAAAATAAAACCTAAACTTAACTACACAAAAAGATTTCCAATCAATTAAATATATGCAATCTCAAAAAGAAAATTTTAATTATGACTAAAAAAGTTTTCGTACAATTTTAGTCTTTTTTATGGGGGCTGTGTGTGTGTCGTCATGATGAAAACAATGATTTATGGAATAATCAAAACTACTTTTGTGACTATTAAGATGATTATCAAAACATTACTTTTATTATTTTATCAAAATAACAACTAAAATGCATTCATGATTTTTGTCATTTCAGTTAAATGATCATCCCACGAACTAGCAACAAGGACAAAATTATTTCGTGACATTGACCAAAGCAACATAATAGATACACGGATCATAAAAAATTTATGTGTGTGTGCAAAACTCATTATTTCATCCAGCTGCATGAAGATAACCTATATGTTATATATATATATATATATATATATATATGTGTGTGTGTGTGTGTGTGTGTGTGTGTGTGTGTGTGTTTATATATATATATATATATATATATATATATATATATGTATATATATATATATACACACCACTTGTACGTAAATACATGTATATATATATATGCACCTTGTCCGATAAATATCACAATGTAGATACCAAATTCGGGGACATTTATTTTTCATTTCAAAACGTTGGATATACAAAAACAAATATTTTGTCCCCTTCTAAAAATATAGTTTTTTTTTTTTTTTTTTTTTTTTTTTTTTTTTTTTTGCCATCGAAGAGAAACGCTAAAAGACAACTTTGTCTCTAATTCATAAATTTTGTCAGGATTTACACATTGTTTATTAAATACTTTACGTATACGAAGTTTGTATATAGTTTGTATATTCAAGGTGGATTTGACGGAATGAAACCATTTAACTATGTTGCTTTCAATGTTTATAAAAGGGGAAAAAAAAAGGAAACAAAAACAAAACCAAAGCATCATTGTACTCTGTGTACAGCTCCAAGCCCTAGATATTAATTAAATTATGTAAGATTTCTCCGATAAATTTTCTAATGGTACAATAATTTGTGAGGAGTTAAAGGTTGATGTTGACAAGGTTTTGAGACCATGTTCAACAAATGGGTAAAATTGATTTGAAATAAATAAACCTTTTTTTTTTAAACTTGATGATCTTGACAATTAGAATGAAGTTCGTGAAGACATCCTAATTAAGTTGGTGTCCTTCTTAAAGAGAGATAAAGTATAATTAAAAAATATATGTTATCGTGAAAGAATACGAAAAAATTTGAAGATGATTGATTGACTAAACGAACCATATTGTCCATCAGATGCCTGCCTGATTGCCGGCCATGGACTTGGTCATCAGTGAATCATCAATGTCCAAGACAATATTTTTGAAGGAGACACCCACTCATAAGCCTGGTGCAAATTATCCCGAATAAGAAAGGTATTATCTCCATTCTCATGATCAAAAGTTTTTTCCCATATGTCATTAGTGCTGGAGTCGGTTTAACCGCCTTCCGTCTTAATTAAGACCAAGATGCTATAAGTATTTGAACCACTAGACCATCAGAGGTATGTCATGAACAGACGCTGATTGTGAAAACTTCATGAAGGAACCTAAAGCAAGGATTGATCTGGCAAAATAAATTTTGGTTTCCGTGTTTGGGCAGCACGTTGTCCTTTGAATCGTAGGACTTCACTTTTGAGAAAAATGTACTAATGTTTGTGTGTTTTCCAATGGTGGTTGGTCCAAACATTTCCAGGTGATAATATCAAGTTTAAGACCATGGTTACTGCGATCTTCACGTTGTAAGCTTCTCCTTGGCTTCTTCGTCGACCAAACATGGTTTGAAAAGTTTTTTCTATTAGTATTATTTTTAACTTTACCACTATCTTTCCTTGTCCATCTTCTCGGTGGAACTCAAAATTCAAGGATTTAATCTTTTATCTTGTAATAGGTTGTCCTTTTCCGTTTAATCGTTGGTCTTTGGACCAAAAATAGCCAAAGGGGAGATTGTTAGTGCATTTTTTTGTGTTCTTTATTTTTGGCAAATTGGTTCCTAAGGTTCTTTGTGGACCAAAAATTGTTCGACCTCTTAAGGGTTCTTCCTGGTCCCCATGTTTTGGGCTGCAAATCAAAAGGATTTGATTGTTCAAAATGAAGAGGTGAACTTTTGGGGTTGAATTGACATTTCCTCTAATTAACCTCTCCATATTTGGAATATTATCTTGATTGAGGGTAGAAATCGACCTTTTTGGAAAAAATTATTTTGTTTTTAAAGCATTTTTTCCTCTTGGGAATACAAATGGATGGATGGTGAACATTGTGGTTCTTTGGGCAAGGTATATATATATATATTTATATATATATGTATGAATAGGAAGATAGCTTGGAAGAAAAAAAATGATCAACGATGTTTAGGGTTTTAAAAATCCCAAATCAAGGCCATATTTGGGGCATGATTTTTTAGAATTCTATTTAGAAAAACTATTTTTGCAAGACCATTGAAGAACCTTTTCGGAATTAGGATAAATTTTTGGAAAATGACGGGATACAAAGCTATTAGTAAATTTAGATCAGTCGAGTGGTGACTTCCTTCAAGGCCATTAAGGACATATACTAGTTGGCGCGCAACGTCTAGGGATTCTTTGGTGTATTCAATTTGTTAAATTTCTTAATCGCATTTTAAAACTTAGGATTGGCTTCTTTTTTTTTTCATTTTTCTCTTTGAAGTTTAATTAATTAATTAAAAAAAAGTATGTAGGTATACATTGAAAAAAGAAACCATTTCAGTAGAACAATTTAGAGATTAAAATAATTTAATGGGCACATATAAGGTTTTACTAGAAAGGTCATTAAAAAAGATTTTTAAGACAATCTCTAATGTAAAAGTGTTATAATTGTATATTTACATCAAAAAACTAAATATGACCTTTTCTTTTTATTTTTATTTAAATGCATAATGCTATTTGAAATGTTAAATCTACATTTTCTTATAATTATTAAGCTTTGAAAGTTGTAAAAGTAAACTTTTATTTTTAAAATAAATAGAAATTGTAAAAGTTGCATGGATTACATGGAAAAAATAAACATTTCAACCAATAGAATCAAATGCCAAATTTCTCATATGCTATACTTGGTTGGAAATTTGTCACAAATTATAGCATATGAAAAATTTGGCACAACAAATAACATTAGGAAGTTTTTTTTTTTTTTTTTTTTTTTTTGTTTTTTTTTTTTTTTTTTTTTTTTTTTTTTTTTTTTGTTAAATGTTAAATTTAAATATTGTCTCAATGGATTGAATTAGGAAGACAGCTGGTAAATATCATCTCAATGGAGTAATTACAGAGAAACAAATTATAAGTACCACATTTGAAACAAAATAATAATTTTACAGAACTACAAGAAAAATAAATTTAAGTAATAAAATATTTGAGAAAAGTAATTTTAATGTGGAAAAATTCTGAGAAAAAAAAAAGGAATAAGGCATATTCAAGAATAGAATATTTAAACTCAAATTAACAAGAAAAACAAATGGGCTAAAATGTATGCTGCAGTCAAAATATGCATTTTTTATGATTATTGTATATGTAATGAGTTGAGAGGGATGCATGGAACAAAATTGTTAAGAGTATGGATTTAGGGATAAAATAGTATAAGTTAGAGCGTTAGAAGAGAAATGACCGTTAGGTAGGGACATATTAGAAAACAAGTTATTTTAGAAATGTTTAAGAGGAGTACTTTAGATATAATAATATTTTGCATTATTATTATACACACGTTGCAATTTGAACATCGTTTGGTTAATAACATTTCCTAATTTTTTTTTATGAGGCTTTATGAGGCATTTTGCATAATTATTATACACACGTTGCTTTTGACAATTTTCCGTTTTTAGTGGGTATATAGCCAATAAAAGATAAACCAATGGAATTCTCCAAAAGCCCACTTAGATGTTGTCTTTGTGGTGTGATTGACTTGCCAAATTGAGCAAGACCCCAAGTGCCAATCATCCATCCATGCAATCCGTGATTGACTTCCCACTTTAAGCTCCAAATCATGTTTAAAAGTTTTCTAAAATTTGTGGACATTGGAGGTTCCCAAAGATAGCTTGATTGCTTGCACTTAATCATCTTGAAGTCCAAGTTCATGCCAACTTGCTATATCCATGATGCAAATTAATTTTTGTATATTAAATTTCCGCAAGCATACGGTGTCAAGTTCTGAGTATAAGGTGAGTGAGTATCGTCTCCACAGGGATTGGGTTTAGAATTGCCGTTAAATACCGTGATTATTGTAACTTAACTTTATCTAGGCAACCAAATAAAATGACAATTAAGAAAATAAAATGAAACAAATATGAAAATAAGAAAATAAAGTATCTATACACAAATAGTCTAGGGACTTGATTTCGCTTTATTATTCCTATGTTCATCCTATTATGTAATCGCTAATCAATTCCATTCAATTCATTAATCAAGGCTCTAATATCATCTTGCAACCTCTCCCGAGTGCCTCACAAGAAATTGTATTTAAATACCCAAAACAATATCTCTATTCGAAATGAACATTTAAACACAAATTAAGCTTTCGCCTTTATGATTAGAAAGTAGGAATGTCGATCGCCTCCGGCCTCACAACAACCTAAATCCTAATTTGATTATCTAAGCTTTGATCTCCCCCGGTCTCACAACAACCTAGACTATGCTTCTCAAATCTAGATAAAGAATTCAATCTCTCCGAGCATCAAATTCGCAATCTAAAATTCATCTAACTCATTGACAAAATAAATTACAAGCATTAAGCATAGAGAAACATAAATGAATTGGAAATGAAATTAAATTAACAATCAACAAAATATTCAAAACATAGTTCAAATAAAACTACATCAAGTCCTAGATTTAATATCTAGCTCAACATGGAAAAATAGATGAAAGAAGTACTTTGAAGATATAATAATATGGATTTGCATTGATGTTTTCTTCACGTTGCCCAATTTGAACAACTTTTCCTTTTAATGAAACATTCCAATTTTTATGAGGCTTTATGTGAGGCATTTTTGGCATAATTATTATACACACGTTGCTTTCTTTGACACCTCTGTTTTAGTGGTACATAGTCAATAAAAGATAAACCAATGGAATTCTCCAAGCCCACTTAGCTGTTGTCTTTGTGGTATTTGACTGCCAATGACAAGACCCTGCGCTAACTATCCATCCATGCAATCCGCATTGACTTCCCACTTAAGCTCCAACTGTGTTGGCGCTGCAGCCTGCGCTTCCCCTACTCTCCGGTCTTCTTCTTGCAACAGTAGCCCATGAAGGCGCGCTGCAAGCGCTTCTCTTGGAATCCAAAGCCTCCTCTTTTGTGCCACAAAATCCTCTTTCACATCCTCTTTTCATTGATTCACAAGTTAGGCAAATATTCTTCTTTTCTTCATGCACAATCATCCAAGTTGGCATTTATTTATATTTCCTATAAAAAACACACAAAAGACATTAAACTAACAAAAATGCTTGAAAACTTACAAATATTCAAGCTTAAAAGTACTTGATTTGTTGGTAGAAATACCTGTCATCAATCCGTCTGCAGCATTTGTCTCTATTTGGATTATTTATAATTTTATTTTGTTTCTATTTCTTTTGTAATTTTCTTTTTTTACTAGTTTTTTTCTTATTTTCCTGGCATCCCTAAACACTACAAATAGAGGGCTCTGCCTCTTGTATTTTTCTTTCAAGAATTGAGTGAATTCAGAAACTAAAGTTATATAATTTTCATTTCTTATTTCTGTAGTTTTTTCCATCTTTCTGTGAGTGATACACAATTGACGAAAGGCTGATTGAGGAGTAAATTTTGCTTGTTTGTATTCTTCGTTCTTATTTTAATTCACCTTGTTCTTAACTTATAATTTTGATTAAATTTTATATATTCTTTAAGTGTTTGTTATAATTATTTATGTAGTAACAACAGTTATAATTATTTCATTCGACAGACTCAATCACTAGTGACAGGTGGTTTTACAATTATTATTATGAGTAGTCGTTTATTGTCGCTAATAGATTCCTTAAAAGAATAATATTTTATTTTTGCGTGAGCTTCTCCTGTTGCATTCTACTTGAGGGTATTTAAAATAATTTTGCTGCTTTCTCTTATTGAGAAGAGATCAATTTGATCAAATACTTTTTCTTTTATTCGTGCTTGAATTTCATATTTTTCGATTACATGTTTAGGATGTGAATCTTGTAGTTGAGTTATCGAATTGAAATATTGAGTGGTGAACAAAAGCATACAAAGAATCCTCATCTTTTTCCTTTATTTTATTTTTTGCATGTTTAAAATCTCAAAATTCCAAAAAAAAAAAAAAAAAAAGTCATTTTATTTTCTTAGTTCCTCTTATCTCTTCTAACGTTAATTTAAGTTATGCTAATCTGTTTTGTTCATTATTTTTGTTACCTCCTGATGGGATTGACTGCCCATTCTATATTACGAAACGATCGCTTTAAGAAATTAACAATTTGGGTGTTAAACAAAGCCCAAAAGTAAAACTATGTGAGCTCAAGTCCAAAACGGATAATATTATACCAAGTGGATGTGTAAGTCATTACATATGATATCAGAGCCTGTACTCAGCCGAAAGTGTGGCGAACGAGGACTATAGGCCCCCAAAATGAGGGGTGATGTGACAGCTATCAATCCTTTGAGGGAATAGATTTAAGAAAGGATAAGTTGTGCAGTCACACATCGTCTGAGATGGTTATAGGTAATAATTATAAGGAAAAACATCATCTCCTAATGGTATGAGGCTTTCTAGAGTGAAGTTCAAAAGTAAAATGGTGTCATCTTAGGCCCAAAGCAGGCAATATCATACCTAGTGGATTTGCATGTTGTTGCAGTTTCATCTTGTGTGTCAACATTCCTAACTACGTAAATCATTATGACTCCAAGATCATTCTATATATGACCATTGGTAGATTTAATTTGAATTTCTGTACTTAACGGAAATTATCAAAACTTTAAATTTAGTCTAACACTTATATATTTATAGTATTTAAGGTCACATAAATAATCACAGAAGTTTCAATAATATTCATAAAGTATTCAATAATACATGCATATAAAATAATGATATTTCTCTTTATTAAATAAATAATAAATTTTTTTATTACATCTCATGCTTTAAAGATACAATCTCTTAACAGTAACGTCATTCGTATCTTTTTGTGACACTTAATTTACTTTAGTATACCATTCAAGAAAAAAAAAAAAAAAAGGTCCAATGCATAACACGTGCGAATGAATGATGTTACATTTCCGAACTGAATGACCACCAAACTAAAGACCTTGCCTAGTCCAATTATTTCTTATGTAATATGCAATTGTCTTTAGTTCAATACCTAGACCAGTGTAATTTTCTTTTCGAAAGCCGGTATAACATTGATCACATCTGTGTATAACACTCAATTTTTTTTAGTATAACATTCAATAAATGTAGTCCATGTAACTTTAAATTTTACGCGATATACGAAAAACAGTCCACGTACAAATGAACGATACGTAGAATATACATAAAAAAATGTTACATTTGTAGGAAAACTAGGAACAAAACAACCAGATCTCTGAAACAAAAACACCAAATCAAAAAAACACAAAAAATCAAATCTTATTTCTCAAAATCTCATCATGTAGTTGCAGGAATAGCCTAATGTTAATTTCACACATGCATGATTCTTTCAATTCTATTATGAAACTATTTTTGCAATATATGGCATAACCTTTTCGTAATTAATATACTTAGAAAAACACTTTCATAGCTAGCGTAGCATTTTTGAAAAAAGACAGAATACCCAGCTAATAGTAAATCGATCAGATCACTCCACACTTCCTTCAACTAGCTTATTTATATATACTAGTTGAGCTTCAAAAAAAAAAAAAATACATATAGTACTTGAAAAAGCTTATTATGCATGAGTATTCAATTTGTTAAATTTTTTAGATACTGCACGGATCTAAAACATTCATATAATTTAGTTTCTTTTTTCGAGTTATTCTCTTTGAAGATTTAAGTGAAAAGTATGAAGGTATACGTTTGAATAGAACAAAGATTTCAGTAGGACAAATTAGACATCAAAATTATTTAGAGAACATATAAGAAAATAGGAATGCTGTAAAAGAAAAAAGAATGTTTAAGTAGGAGGACAGCTGGTAAATATTATCTCAATAGAGTAATTAGAGAAAAGAATTATGAGCACCACGTTTGAAAAAAAAAAAAAAAAAAATTATAAAAGACTACAAGAAAAATAAATTAAGTAATGAAATATTTGAAAGAAACTATTTCAATATCGGAAAATTCAGAGGAAAAAAAAAAGAAGAAAAAACAGAGAATAAGGCACATTCAATAATAGAATACTTTAATTAATCAAAAAAGAAAACAAATGGTCTGAAATGTACATGTTTCAATCAAAATATGCATTTTTTATGAATATTGTATGTATAATGAGCTGAGAGGGACACATGAAACAAAATGATTAAGAGTATGGATACTTTTGATAAATGGATTTAGGGATAAATAATATAAGGTTAGAGTGCCATCGGGAGAGAAATGGCCGTTAAGTAAGGACACATTAGAAACAAATTATTTTAGCATGAAAATTGGAAACAAATTATTTATGAGAAGTACTTTTCAATAATAATAATTTTTATGGCAATTAAAAAAAGTAAATCTTGAGTTAAAATATATTTACATTGAGACATATTTGAGATAAGTTAATAAATTGGGAGGAATTGGAGAAAATATATTCTATTGGGACATATATGAAAAAAATACGTAAACGCTTGTTTTGGTGTAAAGCACATGCAAAGTAGCTCATATTGAGCTTTCTAAATATAACTAGTTTTCTTGACGTGCTCCGTATATATTGTCGTGTTTGAAACACTTAAAAATTTATTATTTGTCGAGTAAAAAGAAATTCATTGGCTTTTGAATTTATTTTTTTTTTTATAAAAAAATTATGTGCAAAAATAAATATGATTTACACACACAAAAATAAATAGAGTGCATTTGAAGAAAATTATTTTAGGCATTAACAAAAAGTAAAATAGGAAGATGCGTGAAAAAATTACTTTCAAAGGAATAAATTGAGAAAAAAGTTATAAAAAAATTAAAATGGAAAAACAATCACATAAAAATGAAAAAAATTTTAAGAAATGGAAGTAAAGATCATAAGGGAAAAAAGGGACAAAAAGGTGTGGGGGTCGAGAAAAAGAGCTTGGCAACCCGAAAGAAAAGATCTTTAACTATTTTAATATAGAGAGATATATATGGTAGATGGTGGATTAATAGAAACAAATTTATGTATATAAAGATAAAAAAGCAAAAGAATTAAGACAAAAACAAAAAATAAAAAACCAAAGTGTAAGGATAAGAGAGATTGGCACACGGCCAAAGGAACAATGTAGAAAAAGCTTTGGCTCTTTTAATATTTGTTAGAATTAGACAATTGAGTAGGGACACATTTAAAGAAATTATTCTATCAGTTGTTATAAAAGATAAATGGTGGTTTTATATGAGCACCCTTTTTTACTCTTCAAACTCCTCTAAAAATAAAAATTTCTTCTTACCAAAAGACACTTAAATAAAATGAGTAAAAAGAACAATAGACTTAATTATATAATTAAATTTTATTATAAAAGAGAAACTAATAAAATTCTTTTTTCTCTCCACACACCCACCATGTGATGGTATTCCTAAATTATAAACCATTTCTATTTCAAAACCTCATAGCAACCCTTTAATTTCACCTTTATGACTATTATAAAAAATTATACGGCGGTATATATATGTTCAATAATTTCTTTATTATTTGTTGTGTGAAGATTTTTTTTCTTCTTTTTTATTTTTTGTTTTGTGTTCATATTTGTTTGGATTTAGAGCAGCTCATGACTTACTTGGCATGGGTGACGATGGTCGATAACAATTGCCCAAGATTTGTTTAACAAACCCAGTACATCTACTATTAAGCAAGATTTGATATTAGTGGAGAGAGGAATGAAAAGTAAACTTATGGGCCTTAATAACATTTGAGATTCTATACTTATTCTATGTTTGCATAAACAGTTATGAATTGCATGCAATAAAATGAGAAAAGGACTGTACGCACACATACACGAAATATTCAATTACAAATAATGGACAGACTCATAAATTACATGTCCAAATGTACTGATCTTGGTGGCTCTGTAAAGATAAGAGATAGATCTATAAGTCCACCAAAGACACTTTTCCAAATTCAGATGCGACGAATGAGAAAATCCAAATGTCAAAATGTCAAATGACATCCGTAGCTATCCATTGATGATTAAAACGTTTTTACAAAAATGATGAAGAATCACAACATAAACACAAAAACAAGAGAGAAAACATGCAAGTGATCTTGAGCTCTAAACAAAGATGCTTCTACAAGCTTATTTTTTGGCATATTTATAGAAGATGAGAGGGACTAATTATCAAGAATGAGGCATTAGTCAGATTTGAAGGATAGCCATACATTTTTGACATTTTTACCACCAAATTTGACATTTTAGGTAATTATGTTAGACAGGTAATTGAAGGGCTCATTATCTCATTAATGACATCCGAATTTGGAAAAGTGGTCTTAGTGGACTTGTAGAGTATCTCTTATCTTTACGGGGACACCAAGACTAGCTCCTTTGGACATATATTCAGAGAGATACGCAAAAATTACGGAGACATGTCTGGACGCTTGACTTATGCATGATCATGATGGACACACAAATTGTTTGCTGAGACTTTTGTGACGATATATCGAAGTTGGAAAAACTACTACTGAGACTTTTGTAGAACCATCTCTTATCTTTCAATAGCCATTAGAGTCACCCTATTTGGATTTGTATGGAAAGAGATACGACCTAAATACGAATGACGGTCGGGCTAAGCCTTTGCTGGAATCACTACAAGAAAAAGAGGTTTTTGCGACGACAAAAAGTCGTCGCAAAAACCCACATGTCATCGCAAATAATAGCATTTGTGACGACACATCGTCGCAAAAGTGTCGCCGCAAAAAAGTAGTCGCAAATAAATTATTTGCGACGACATAGTGTCGTCGCAAATACATTTGCGACGACATTTATATTTTGTGACGACCGTCGTCGCAAATAATTCGTTGGTTAATTTGTCCTGTTTTAAAATTATTTGCGACGACGTTTTGAAAAAAATCGTCGCAAATAATTCAAATTTTTTTGCGACGACATTTTAACTTGTCGTCGCAAAAGGTCGTCGCAAATAGTCAATTTTTGTGCGACGACATTTATAATGATGTCGTCGCAAAAACGGAAATAATTTTTTTTCTGATTATTTTTAAAAATGGCAATTAAATAATTTTTAATAATTTTAATTAAACATTATTATATAACATACTAAATATAATTTATTAAGATACATTAAAAGTAAAATATAAATTAATATTAAAAACAATAAATCTATATAAATTTATAAAATATGTTATGAATACTACATAAAGTGCATATATAATGTTGAACAAAATATAAAAGTCGTTGCAAATACAGTGAAAAATCATACAAAACTATTCCTCTAAGTTTGCAGCATCGCCAACAGTATCATCATCAGGACTGTCATCATCTGAAGGAGGCAGAGGAGCATCTAGATTAACTGGTTCTGGACGAGAAATTGTAGGTAATTGGATGTTAGGCTGCATTCTAGACTATAACTCTAACATCTTTACCTGATTGTCATAAATCTTCATCTGTTCCTGATACGATTTCTTTAAATAACGATCCATACGCGCAGCATCAGGTTGAGCTGATGATGTTGCGTCCGAGAATGAACCAGCGGATGAAGGAGAAGCCCCAGAGTAATGCTTTTGGGAGAGCATCGGACCCACTCCTTTCTTATGTCCTCTACGCGTGCCAAGAACTTGCTCCAACATCCTATGCTCATCATGGGGAGATCCAGTCGCGCTTGCAGTAGTCTGTGTTTTATGTCTCTCCTCCTCCAGAGTGTTCTACATAATAAGGCGTTATAAGTATTTTTACGTGATATAAAACCACTATTTTAATATAAAAAAATTTAACAAGAAAAGTAAAAATGCTTACAAAAGTCTGCTCCGCATCGGTATTAACCCAAGAGTCCCCGCGACGATGCATGTCCGCCCAATTGTCTATAGCAGACATCGGCTCTTGGGTCTCTGTACTAGCCTGTGAAATAAATTACATATATTTATATTCTTAAACTCTAACTAAATTTCGGTAGCATAACGACTTATTTTTCATATAATCTAAAAATTAAAACCTGTAAAAAAACAACTTTAAAAGATTTTGGCATACCATAACTGCAAGATGTGCCACCCAGAACAAGAATCATAAACATATAAATACGATAATGATCAAAAAATAAATGTACTAACCTTCTTACTGCGATGCTGTGAGTATGATAAGCGACCATGTATGCTTGGATACCTTAGGTTACTGCGATTACTTTTATTTGTCTCTGATATTTTTTGTTTATGATTAACTATAATAAGTAATAGTTACTTGAAATTATGTATAAAAAATCATAAAGTTCTAACATATCTATAATTACTTAAAATTTGTCGCCGGAGAACCTATCGCAACAACGATCCCAATGAGCTTGACTTCTCATATTAGTCGGGAGAGTTTCTCGACTGTACCGTTTGTAGTAGCGGTGCAAGGAACTTTTCCAGTCCTTGTAGCACTTTGCTGCCTCCCTATCAACAACGGACCTCAGAATGCCGCTCTTGTAGTTATAGTCCACGTTAAACCAATCCTTGCAAAACAGTTCCACATCGTTAAAACGCATTGTTAACTATAGTATAAACTATACAAAATATGCCATAAAAAAATACCAGCATCCGGTCCTGAATTGTCCTCTTGTCCACGTCGCTAACGTCCTTCCAAGCATCGTGGAAGGGCTCGCATATGTCCCTGGTATGAATACCAACCGTACTTTCAAACTAGGCACCATATTTACCAAGCGCCTTCCACGTACCTCCCGCCTCATTAAATTCCACTGTGATCTTCCCGTCTTGCATGACCTTTTGGGCAATTTCAAAACCTTTTGCCCCACCTCGACCTCTACATTGTCGAGGTTCAGGTGCTGTAAGCATTTGAAAGCATTTCAAATCAACATGTATTACTACATTTATTTACTATATGATAGAACGAGGAAAAAAGTCATAATAACATACCAGACTCACAGTAGGCGGGGACTCTGTGAGGACCGGGAGGTGGCTGCGCTCCCCCTAAAGATCCAGCGTAGGTCGCTAAAGTTCCAGCCATCAATATCTATGACAATATTAAAAGAAAAGCACAATATTAATAACATTTATAAATTCAATGAAAATAGCAATATTAAAACGAAATCATAATAAAAACGATAAAGATTACTCTACTGTAGTTCTACTCATCGTCGCTGCTACATTGTTGATTCTCGACATCATCATTTATGTCATCATCGTCTTGATTCGATGACTTCATCTTCAACGCTCCTCTAAAGTTTCATCGTCTTCATCATTAATAAAGTCATCACCTACGGGAGACTTATCTTTCATAATTGCATCAACATCGGAAGTGACAACATTAGACGCTCCATCATCTCGATTCAATACAAATGAGTCAATCTCTGGTAGTTCCACTACTAACTCAATATTTGTAGATTCTGTATCCTGAGCTATCATCACGTCATCATTGCTAGGTTCTGAAATGTCCCAAATATGGCGATGTCTAAAGTGTTCTACAACCTTCTAGTTTGGGCCGTTAAATAAATCGTCTACGTAAAAAACTTGTTCAGCTTGCGATGCAAGTATGAAAGGTTCGTTCTCATACCAGGTCTCTTTAACGAAAACACTAAGTCTATTTTTGTAGTGTTGAATCCTTTTCTTTCCCGGACGAGTGTCAAACCACAGACATTTGAAAAGCGTAACAGAATTGTCATTCAAGTACGACATCTCATAAATGTCCTCCAAAACTCCATAAAACATTTGGTTATCAGGTCCGCGAACACAAACACCACTATTTTGAGTGCTTCGATTCATATCCCGATTGCATGTCAGAAACTTTACACTGTTGACCACACAACCAGGATAACTTCGACATGAGAAGCTTGAACCACTTGGAAGCGAAAATATTTGATCATTTGCTTCTGGTTCATTCTGCTTTCGAATATTGAAAATCTGCAATGAGACATGAATATTTTATAAAACGTCACTTTTTAATGACTTAACAATGTTAATAAAAATTAATTATAAACGTACCTTATTCTTAAACCATTTTGGAAACTCTTTCAATTGAATTTCATCCAATGGTATGATTCGACCGTCGGTATCCATCTCTTTTCTATGGTCACTGTTTAAAAGAGAATGAAAATAAATGACATAATTGTATATGATGCGACGCAATCTATGAACAATTAAGTGACAAAGGTGAAAGTAATACGTACTCAATGAACTGCTGAATTTCTGAACAGTTCTGTAGGACATACCACTCGGCTTTCTCTCGCAAACCAGTATCCAATGTGACAGGGGTCATCTTCCCAATTGGCCGACAACGAGTATCAAATACAGAAATCTTTTTAACAATATGCTCTTCACCGTCTACCCAATTTCTGGCAAGCCGTTTAAACTGTGTTTCAATTCCAGTTAAATACATCGAACAAAAAGTCAGAGCTTCGTTGACAATGTAAGCCTGAGCAATCGAACCCTCAGGACGTGCACGATTCTTGACATATTTCTTTAACGATCCAAGAAAACGTTCGAATGGATACATCCATCTTAAGTGAACCGGTCCTCCTCGAATGGCTTCTTCAGGCAAGTGTATAACTAAATGTACCATTATGTCAAAAAATGCAGGAGGAAAAATTATTTCTAACTTGCATAAAAGAACCCCAATATCTTGTTGAGCTTTCTCTAAATCACTTTTCCGCAATGTCCTGCAGCATATTAACTCAAAAAAATTACTCAATTCTGTTATTGCATCAACGATCTCTTTCTTCAAGAATGGTCGTATCCCCGTTGGCAATAATCGTTGCATTATGATGTGAAAATCATGCGATTTTAGCCCAGAAATTTTATTTTTCCCATCGATCACATTTTTCTTTAAGTTTGAAGCAAATCCATAAGGAAACCTTACTGATTTTAAAAAATCACAAAACTTTTTACTGTCATCGGGAGATAGTGTATAAGACGCATGTGGTTTCATCCAACGATCACCGTCTTTGTACAAATACAACTCCTTGTGCACCCCCATATTTTGCAGATCGATTCTCGCCTTATCCGTATCTTTACTTTTTCCGTCAATGTCAAGAATTGTGCCCAATAAACTGTCGCATACATTCTTCTCAATATGCATAACATCTAAGTTGTGACGTAACGACAATGACTTCCAATAAGGTAACTCCCAAAAGATACTCTTCTTTGTCCAATTAAGCTCGCTTGCATGTCTTTTTTCGCTTCTTCCCACCATACTTGTCATGTTTACCGTGCAATCTGCAGGACACATTTTGTAGTTGAGCTAAGATTTGGTGAACAGTTTTGAGCCGGAGGAGGTCGTTTCTCAACCGTACCATCAAACTTTTTATTTTTTCTCATCCCATGTTTAATAGGAAGCCATCGCCGATGGCCAACAAAACAAGTCTTACTTGTTATCCTCTTTGAAGGAGTTGCATCGTTGCAAGTTGGGCATGCTAAATAGCCCCGACCACTCCATCCGGATAAACTACTACGAGCAGGAAAATCGTTAACATCATAAGCAACATAGCTCAGATCCGAAATGAAGTATTCAAACCGCATCACATACAATTACTCCATTATTCCACAAATCTTTTAACTCATCCACAAGAGGCCTTAAAAAACATCTATGTCCTTTCGGGTGCATTTGGGCCAGAATCAACAATGTCAACATCTTATAAGGATCTTTAGTGCATAACCACGGAGGCAAATTGTAGGCCATTAAAACCATCGGCCACATCTTTTGTATGAGAGGCTCATGTTACCGAAAGGATTGAAACCATCGCCAACCCCAAGCTTAACGTTTCTCGGCTCACGTGCAAATTCCGGATATTTTTCATCTATTTCCTTCCATTCAATACAATCGACTGGATGACGCATTAAATCCTCATCATTTGAACGCCCACGCTGGTGTCACGTCATATCTTTAGCCGTGTGACGAGAACCGTACAGACGTTTCAATCGATCTGTTAACGGGAAATAACGTAGTACTTTCCACGGGACTTGTTTAGTACCCTTTGTCTTTTTTTTCTTCCAACATGATGTTTTACATACAGGACAAGTTTCTAGATCAGTGTTCTCCTTCTAAAACAAAGCACAATCGTACTTGCAGACATGAATTGCTTCGTAACCCAATCCAAGTTTACTCAGGAGCTTCTTCGACTCATAATGAGAAGAAGGTAACTTCACATCCGGAAATGCATCTTTCAATAGACTTAAAACGGCATCCATACACTCATTAGGCCACTTGTATAACACTTTTAAATGCATCAATTTCACTAAGAAATTTAAAGATGAATACTTAGTACAGCCCGGATACAATCCCACGAAGTTCGAAAGTAGATCCTTAAATTCAGAGTATTGTGCATCTTCTAGATCCACATGCGCCTCATCCAACATTCCACGGTCATCATTAATCCCGCAACGTCTTCTCGAGACCGCAAACATCTCTAAATCTCTTGGTTGATTAACTATTGGGTCTACACCTGAAACTGCCTCTACTTCACCATGGTGAATCCATGTTCTATACAATGGATCAAAACCATATCGATGTATATGCGCCCTCACAGTTTCTACTGGATGCATTAAATGGTTTCTAAATTTCATACAAGGACAGCTGATATGGCCAAGTGAAGTTTGATAATTTTTTGCGACCTCAATAAAAGCAGATAACCCATTCCAATATTCGTCCGACAATCGGTTCCTCAAAAAAGTCCAACTTTTGTCAATCGGCATTTCAACTATAAATGACAATAGACATAACAATTTATTAATGTGTTCAGTTAATTTTAATTTTATTCTTAATTAATATTTTATTCTTAATTAACACAATTAATATTTATTAATTAAATTGTGTTAATTAACTTATTAAAATTCTGGTCTCCTAAATTTTTCCTAACTAAATTTTGGCAGCATAACGACTTATTTTTCACATAATCCAAAAATCAAAACCTGCAGAAAAACAATTTTAAAAAATTTTGGCACACCATAGCTGCAAGATGTGCCACCCAGAACAAGAATCATAAACATATATTTAATTTTAACATAATCATGAATTCATACAACTACCACAATTTTAAGCTAAATAAATATAAAAAACTTACAAAGTTCAAACCCACTAAACGGGGGCTGAAAAAGAAGGATTACGTCGGAGGAACCGTGCAAACAAGGACGAGGGCTTAAAAACTCAAACGCCTACATAAGTACATCAAATTAAAACATCAAACATAATTTTCAAACGTCAATATTAATATTTTATTAACATCTAGAGAAACATATAAACACAATAATAAGTATAATGCCTAAAAAATATTTTAAGTTCTAAGTATAATCTAAGTCATGAATATAATATAGTCATCTAATTCTAAATTCCACTCATTTAGTTTCAAGTATAATGTTTAAGAAATAATTTGTGTATATATTAATGCTTATTAATGCTTAAATAATTTTATATTAATGCTTAAAAAAACTTCGTGGTATATATATACACACTGGGCGAAACGGTGGGGGGGCCAAGGGACCGGGAGGTGGGACCGGGTGGCGGGAGCAGGGTGCCGGAATCACGGCGGCGGGAGGGAGCCGGCGGTAGTGCGGCGGCGGCGGTGACGACGGGTTGTGACGGGAAAGGGAAAGAAGAGAGAGAGGGAAGGGAAGAGAGAGAACACGGAAGAGTGACAAGGGGAAAGAGGGAAGGGGAGGGGGGCCAGGGGGGGGGGGCGGCGGCGGCGGAAGGAAAGGTGAAGAAGAGAGAGAGAAAGAAGGGAAGAGAGAGAGAAAGAAGGAAAAAGAGAGAGGGACAAGGGAAGAGAGAGGGAAGAAAGAGAAGAATGGCCGGGAGCGGGGGTGGCGGTGACGGAGACGGGAAGAGGAGGCGGCGAGGGATAGGAGAGAGAGAGATTTCGGTTTTGTTTGTTGCAGAGAGATCGGGAGAAATGGAGAAGAAGGAGGGGGCGGATTTAATTAGGTCACTTATTTGCGACGACATTATCATCGCAAAAAACTTTATCGTTGTCGCAAATAAATTTTTTTCCCGCCCAATCTCGCTCGTCAAATAGAGTATTTGCGACAACAATGAAAAATGTCGTCGCAAATAAATATTTTTCCTGCCCGTTCCCCATCGTCTAATTGATTATTTGCGACGACAACAAAAAAAATGTCGTCGCAAATACTTTTCCATTATTTACGACGACGTGTCGTCGCAAATAACTTGGATTGTCGTCGCTAAAACGTTTGATAATTCGCGCGAAAAATCCGCGCCATGGAAATTTGCGCGGCAATATTATTTGCGACGACAAAAAAATTATTAGCGACGACTTTGCAATTTTTTTCAACGGGAGGTATTTGCGACGACATTTGTCGTCGCAAAAAATGTCGTCGCAAATGTGTATTTTTGTTGTAGTGAATTCTTATTTTGTTACAGCCCGTTTTTAAAAATGACAAAGGCCGATTCACTCTTCGGTTACAAAACCAATTTGAAGATCTTTGCCCACGATAGTCAGAGTTATGCTAAATTACCGAACCTTCATAAAAAATGACATTTATTACGTACCAACGACAATTTTATTTTTCTTGGATTAAGAATGTAAAAGTGCTTTAATTAGGAATTTTAATGACACTCTAAGTGTAGAAGTGATTATATAAAGTTTTAATAAATGTGCACTTTTGAGTGTTCAACACACACCCAAACTTAAGATTTTTCATGTCATAAAAAAAATAAAAAAAATAAAAAACACAAAATATCAAAAAATTGTGCTACTGGTGGTGATTTTCAAGAAAATTTCCTAATAGGTTTTCTTAAAAAATATAACTCACTCACAGAATAACATAAATATTGATAAGTAATTGAATCTAATTTATGAGTCTGTCTATTTGTAATTGAATATTCGGTGTATGTTTGCGTACAGTCCTTCTCTCATTTTATTGCATGCAATTCAGATTTGTTTATGCAAATATAGAACAAGTATAGAATCTCAAATGTTGATCAATCCTCATAAGTTTGCTTTTCATTCTTCTCCCTACAAATGTTAATTGACACAATATGGCTATAAAAAGGGCTATAAAAAGGGCTATAAAAAGGATAAAATTTTAACAAGGTAAGCTTGAAAGTTCAAATGATTGATAGGTGACCTAAATCATTTACTTAACATTATGCAGTCTAGGATTTTGTCTTGAGAAAAAATCAAACAAATTCTTGAACTTGTGAGATTAAAAAAGTTGAAATTCAAATAAACTTTCTCTAAATAAACACAAAACTCATTGATCAAGAACTAGTGCTCAAATATGCAATACAGCAATCAAAACATACTAATTAACTCAGAAACTAAATACAATTATATCATTATTCGTATTTTTCTAAAACTGTATAAATTAAGGCAGCCAAAATTATCATGATCGGACCCGAAAAAATTCACCAACAAAAACATAAAATACCGTTAAATTGAAAAACAAATTTTTTAAATTTTTTTAAGAGAAAATAAACAGAAATACAAACTTCAAGAAAACAGAAAAACAGTCACAAACATTTGTTAAAGGATGCATCTCAAGAGCACAAACAGTAACTCCTTACACGATCATCTTATACAGCACAATAATGAATCTGTCTAATTGTTTTATTAACAACAATTCGCTTGTTTTGTTTTTTTTTTTTTTTTTTTTTTTTTTTCTCTTTGAAGGGAAAGTAAATAAAATGAAAATATAAAAACAAATATAAAGAAAAATCACACAATCATCTCTCCTAAGATGGGTCTCAAACTCCATACTCTTATCCTATGCAAAACAATAATGCCCTACCCCCCAAAAAGTAAGAAAGAAATCATCAAAGTCATTGGATTGAAACAATTTTATAAAAATGATGAAGAATCACAAAAGAAACACAAAAACAAGTGAGAAAACAAGCAAGTGATTTTGATCTCTAAACAAAGATGCCTTTACAAACTTATTTTTAGACCTATTTATAGAAGATGAGAGGGATTAAATGTTAAGAATGAGACTTGGTCAGATCCAAATGATAGCTATTTTTGACATTTTTACCACTAAATTTGACATTTTAGGTAATCGTGTTAGACATAGAATTTGAGGGTTATGTATCAAATTAATGACATCCGAATTTGAAAAAATAGTCTTCTGTGAACTATTAGATCTATCTCTTATCTTTATAGGAACAGTACGATCAGCTCAATTGAACATATATTCAGAGAGATACGCCCAAGTTACAGAGACATGTCTTGCATGATCATGCTGGGCACACAAATTCTTGGCTGATTATCTCTTTCGTGACGATCAAACATGGAAAAGCTAGTTCATACTTTTGTAGGGCTATCTCTTATCTTTTAGTGGCCATCAGGATCACCATATTTGGGTTCGTATTGAAGAAAATACGGTCAAAATACGAATGAAGGACAGGTTGGGCCTTTGTTGGAATTCTTGTTTGGTTGCAGCCCATTTTTAGAAATGAAAGAAGCCGATTCAATCTGCAGTTACAAAACAAATTTGGAGACCTATTATTGTTTATCAAAATCCATATATGTTTTGTTTAATTTGGCACACGATAGTCCAAGTTATGCCAAAATTATTGAACTTGCATAAAAACGACATTTATTACGTACCAACGACAATTTTAAATTTCTTGGCCTAAGAATGTAAAAGTACTTTAATCAGGAATTTTAATAACAATCTAACTGTAAAATGATGATCTAAGTGTTTGTTTTTTCAGCTAATCAGCTGGAAACTGTGCTTTTATAAGCCTTTAGAATCGAAATCAGCACAAAACAAAGAACCATCCTATTTGTCGGAAAGAGTAATTATATTTACACCCATTAAATTTATAAATGTTCTTACCAAATTATAATTTATATTTATTACAATTTATCATGTACTAAAATTACATTAAATCCCACTAGTATATCCCCACATTAATTTTATATATAAATGGTTTTATTTTTAAGAAACACTCGCAGTAACTACAATTAAAAAGTATTTTTTAAAGGAATAAAAGAGTATTACCCCACATTTTTAGTCAACTCATCATAAACTCTAAACTTTCTATATCAAATTCTTTAAAAACTGGAGGTTTTAATTGAAAAAAAAAAAAAAAAAAACATGTATCTTGGAAAGCTAAGAAATAATAAAGTATTTCTAATTTTGTTTTGAGAATATGTTTTTCTAATATATAGTTTCTCAGATTTACTACGTTTCTTTTCCAGTTGTTTATGAACTTTCTTATAATTCCTCTTTTCGGGCATTATTCCTTTTTATCTTTGAATTATTTTTTTTCCATAAAAAAGCATTAATGGAGGCTGATCTCCCTTTTTCTGCTACCAGTGTCGTCGGGTGATTACCTATAAACTGATTTTCAATGTTGATAATAAAATAATCTTTTTTGACTTAATTTATGCTGAATAAAGATAAAGACCCAAAAATGATGATGAATTAATCAATTTGAAAAAGGAAAATAACATTAACAATTGTAACACCTTGAAGAATTAATTGATATTAATTAAGGTAATTGAGATTATTAATGTGCATAATCTGATTTAATTAATTGAGTTTTAATTAATAAATGTTTCTGACACGTATAAATTTAAATAATTCCAAGGTATTTAAATATTTTGAGTAATTTTATTTTTAAACCAGAAGTATGTATGGGCGCATTTCTGGACTGTCATTTTAAATATTTTGCCATATGTCTTTTCTTTCCTTTTCTTCTTTTTCTTTTCCTTTTCTTTTTCTTTTCCTTTTCTCTTCCTTCCTGTGCATTCACTCTCTCTCTCTCTCACGTTTTCGTGCTCTCTCTCCCTCTCTCTCTCCCATTTGTGTCTCAAATCAAAACCGGATTCGAATCAAGAGTGATTTCAAAGAGTTTTCAACGTCAAGAGAAGGATTCGAGGTAAGATTACTGAAAGAACCTCTCTTGAATCTATGTTTTTCGGATTTCAAAACTTATTTTTTGTTCAAAACGGATTTTGATGGATTTTGAGTAAAACTAGGGTAGAAATTGGAGATATTGGGTTCTTTGGACTTGTTTTAGTACCTAGAACCCGGATCTAGTGGTTGTCCCTTAAGATTTTGTGAATTGGGACTGGATTTGCAGGTTTTTGAACTGATTTCCACAAGTTTTTACGAACTGGTATTCTCCACCGGTCGACCGCATCGGTCAACCAGATCTTGCTATGGCCACCGGCCGACCAGTCCGGTCGACCGGATGCACACCACCGGCCGACCAGTGGTGATGCACTTCTCTGTCACCGGTCGATCGGTGTACACGGTGTTTGACCCTATTTGGCCTGAAATTGTTGTTTTGACCCCTGTTTTCGGGGAGAACCCAAATTAGCTTCATTAGGGGACTTGGGATAAAAGGATTAGCATCTTTAATCCTTGTTTTGAGATTGAAAACCCTTGGAATTGATTATTGAAACATAAAATTTGATTAGGGCACACTAATTGGAAACTCTTGGTATATAATTGAGATTGAATTGCTTTAGGACTAAGAATTGATCCTAAAGTGTCATTTTGTATCAGTGATAGCTGAGGATTCAGACTGAAGGGGCTTGAGGAAGTGAAAGCCGGAATAGGGCAACGCTAGTCCCAGGTTTGATAATTCGAGGTAGGATTTCTATCCCTTTTCCTTGTGAGCCTGTTTTCAAAAAGGACTTTGGCCTTGAAAATGTTTTAAAGAAAGGGATTGGCTTGCGAAAGAAAAATGTTTTAAAAACCATGGCTTGTTAGTTTATGGAAATCTTTGGCTTGTCCTGTCCATGGAATCCATAGCTTGTCTAGTCATGGAACCTCATGGCTTGCCCAGTCATAGGGCCCGCGACTTGAGTAGTTCGTGGGGTCATATGAACGATTTCATAATGTTAAATGGATGATTTCTTAAGATAAGAGATCTTGTGAACTGGTAATAGAGTCTATTGCTGTAAACCTAGATAGGATGCGGAGAGTGCATCCTCTGGGGCAGAACCCGAAACTGGTCCGGGTAGGCGAGACACTTGGTTAGGTGAGTAATTTGTACTAATTACTTGCTGAAGCTTGTAATATGATTATTTTCGGTTATATTTCCTTTGAGAAAAAGGATATGAGGTTCCGGCTGCTCTGTCGGAACTGAATATCTTGTTTTTTTACTTATTCATTTATTTATTCGTTTATTTTAATCATTTCAAATTATATCCTACTGGGCCTTTCGCTCACGTTTTATGTTTTAAATGTAAACCCCTCCCAGGAGACTCGAGGAGTAGTGCATGGTAGCTGGAGATTGTTACTGTTGGATCGAGCGAGGATTGAGTTCATCCTCTGATATAAAGTGTAAGGAATTTGAGGAAAGACTATATAAACTTATTTAATATTTGGATTTACTAGACTGTGGTTAATGTCTGTTATAATGATTATTTACATGAACATGTATGTACGATACTGTATGTCCTGTGGGGTAGAGCCCTGTGTGTCAGAGGCTCATAGATTATGTAATTTATTTATATTTTAATGCAGCTAAGTGTGAGACCCAGTTAAGAATCTGCTTTATTAATCCCAAATCGAGTTCTACGTCACCCACCCCGTTTGGGGGGTGTGACAATAATTGAAAGAAATTATATATTTTAAAATCCAAATTAGCATTAAAATTAGAATGGGGTATTAGATGGTTAAATTTAGTATTACGAAAATAATGTATATAAGTGGATAAATTTTTTAAATTTTTATAAAAATTGTATTAATTATGTGGGTATCTATAAATTTTTAGGTATAAATATAACTGCTCTGTTAAAAAGAGAATAAATCTCCATCAGACTAGTGGACCCAACTATGTGGGACTCAGTGCACATGTCTGATAAGGATGAATTCCTATTCGGTCAAAAAGCATTTTTCCAAAAGAGAAGAAGCACAGCCTTAAGGCTGCTTATCTCGTCAGCAACGTGGCACATCTTCTTGAAACATTTTTAATTCCAATTCAGCCCTTATTTCCCATCTTTATCTAATTTAAACACAACTTAGGATTAATAAAATAATTAGGGGAAAAGACTAAATAAAATCAACTAAAATTAAATAAAACTAAATTAAATTAAATTAAATCTAAACTAAAAATAAAATAAAATAAAATAAAAATCTCAAAAACCGAGGCAATTTGACCGCATATAGAAGCAAAATAACTCTATTTTATAGAGTTAACAAAATGTGAAATTTACCATATATTTTAGTTGATAATAAATTTATCACAAAGTATAACATATAGCAAATTTAACATAATAAAAACGACATTATATTGAAGAGTTGTTTATACTCAAATGTTAAATTTAATATTGACATATTAGTTATAAAATTATATTAGATATGCTGTCACATAGGGAGAGTGAAAAGCACTAAAACTTTTTTTTTATCCAAGCTCGTCTAATAGCACATGAGAAGATAGTTAATTAAAAATAATGATTAGAATTTAAAACAAATAAAAAACCAGATACCATATTACCATGCTTGTGTATCTACCATATTATTTTTATTTCACAAGTTATGCAGAATAAAATGTCACGTTTAAAAAAAAAAAAAAAAAAAAAAACATGCAGCAAATAGCTATTTACCAATTAGACAGTAGAAATTAACTTCCATCCCAAAAAAAAAAATATATATATATATATATATATATATATATATATACAATTGTATACCCCTCTTGACTAAAATTGAGGAAGGTCACATTTCTTATAATCAACCTTCCTATGATAAATGTTGGAAGAACGATAGCTTCCAAACGTTAAGTTAAACTCGAAGAAGCAATAAGCATTTGAAAGATGAATGCTTGTACAGATACAGAACAAATTCATATACGCATAACGAATATGAATGTATGAAATGCCTACTATATGAATGGTGCATATAATTCTTGGTGCATAAATAATAGCCAACACAAACCAAAAGCGGGTTTATCGGAGTCCATTCTTCTTTGGTAGCCACTTTTAGTGCCTCTCTTGTTTCCTCGGGAGTTGAAGTTTTCTAACAAAATGGAAAAGAAAAGGATTAGCCCTTTATTGTAATGTTTAATAATTAAGACAGTTTAATTATGTTAATTGAGATATATTAGCGTGCTTAATGTGTTGTTCTTAATTAATCATGCTTATTAAATATTTTCTTATCTATAAGTTTCAAATATTTTCAAGAAATTTTAATTATTTTCAATATTCATAATTCCACCCTAGAAGTAGGTGGAAATACATTTTCCTCCCTTACCTTTAAAACATCTTTTGATACTTATCCTTTTCTTTTCTTTATATTTCTTTTCTTTTCCTTCTTTCTCTCATTTCTCCATTGTTACTCTCTCTCTCATATCACTCTCTCCCTTTCGTCGCACTCTCTCCCCAGCTCTCTCTCTGTCACTCGTCTCTCTCACTTTCTCTCTTCCTCTCAAGTTTGTCACTCTTCAGAGAGTTTAAGACATAGATCTGAGCCAAAGGGGATTTCAAAGAAGCTTTCATCGCCAAAGGAAAAATTAAGGTAAAATTCTTTGAGAAATTCACTCTTGAATCTCAGATTTTCTTTAATAAAACTTGATTTTAATTTGGTTTGGTGAACTCTTGGTTTAAGCTTGATTTTGAGATGAATTGTGGTTGATTTCATGTTTAAATTTAGGGGTTTTGGTTCTTTGAACTTGTGGAAGTCATTGGAAATTGGATTTAGTGATTTCCCATGAAAATATCTTGAAATCAAACTCAAAAATGTAAGTTTTGGCACATTTTCTTATTGTTTCGGCCATTTTTCCAACCCGTAGGATACCCATCAGTTGACTGGGGTGGTCGATTGGACTTCACTCACAGCCAACCGATGAAGGTGAACTCCTCTGCCACCGGTTCACCGGTTTGAACGTACTTTGACCTAAAACACTTCAAAAAACTTGTTTTGACCCCAAAAATCAATGGAATTACCCTCATTTGGGAACTCAATGTGAGTGAATTAGCCACATTAATCATTGTTCTATTCTATTTTTCTTGTTTGAGTTCCAATCCTCAAAGAACCACAACTTGAATTATGAAGTGGTTTATAAATTTTAATTTTGAGTCAAGACACACTAGTATGATACAATTGTACATAATTAAGCTAGATTGTTTTACAGATAAGGCCTAAACTCTAAACTATTGTTTGATGATGAAGCTAGTGGGAGGATTGGATATTGAGCTTCAAAGATAAGTGAGGCTAGGACGACGAGAAGCTAGCCGTAGAATTGATATCCAAGAGGTGGGATATTCTTATCCATATCCTTAATAGCCTTTTTTAAAGTGTCTTTGGACTATGGTGTGACGACCCTGCTAGGAAGCCACCACTATAGCTGAAATTAACTTGTACTTACTGGGGTTTCTTAAAATTTGCGGAACATTTTTTTTTAATATAAGAAGGAATAATTTTATAATTCGTAACAATAATTTCAAAAGAATGATTCACTAAATTTCTTAAAGCTTTTCTTAATGTCAGTTAAGATAAAACCTTCTAGAAATATCCTTCAAACAGAGCAGCATTTGAACTCTTGTTTCAAATACTCTTTAAAAGCATTTCTAAAACTAGCCAATTCAATCGGGCCATGTAATTTGACTTTAAAATGGATTTCATGAGAAATCTTAAATTCAAGTTCATCTTAAAGTCTCTTTGAAATCAACCGTTAAATTCGTCATGCTTAAATTTCATTTATTTGTTGCATGCACTGTTGCAACGTTCTAAAACTTAAATACTCGAGACTAGGGTTGTTAGCTACAACCTCGGTTTCCTTAACAAACATATGTACATATACTTTTTAAACATAAATGCTTGAAACCTTTGAATCGTATAGACATATACATGATTTTACTTAAACTTATTGCATAATATTTATTTGTGAGCGGTATCCATTCCGATCTCCACCATTCGTTCGCCGCTCGCCATTGCCCTTTAAGAATTGCTGATAGTTTTCTTACCTATAGCATGAACATATCTAATTGAGCTTTCATTCAGCAAGTAGGAACTATCTCTTGCAAAATAACTGTAAGTACACATGAATAAATATGCATAAGCTAATTATGCTTAATTATGATGTCTTATCATAGTCTTATTATCTTATCTTATCTTATCTTATCTTATCTTTTCTTTCTTTCTTATGGGCCTGGGTGCTCGTACCACTTGCGCACAATCATCGGGACGTGAGGGTTTGCAAGGTCCCCCATGACACCGTGATTATAATGATCTAAATGCAATGTGGGACTTTACAACTTACCCTTTCTTAGCCTCTTGCCTCAAGGGATTGATGGTTGTCACAGCCTCCCTCGCAGAGGACATTATTATATTATTTTTTTCTTTTCTCCCTTGCAGAGCTTGAGTTACCTCCCTTGCGGAGGCTGGTATGGCACTCAACTGAGATTATTCTTATAAGTTCCTCCTGACTTATTAAGGTGTATGCAGTATGACATGGCATCATATACAATACTTAAAGCATAAACATTGATATACAACATGTGTAACTTTTTCTTTAAAATCTATTCATGCTGTAAGCGAGATTCCTACTTACCTGATTTATAGAGCTGCATTCCACTTTTCGCCAAACAACCTATTCTCTTACTTACTTACTTCTGAAAATGAAGACCCATTAAGAGTGTGAGATTATCTATTATTTGTTATTCTATTTTAGTAGCTTATGAAGGATATCTAGCCCTTTACTTAAGGCATGTATTCCTTTCCTTTACTGAAGGATAATTTACTATAAGGATCAATTTATTAAATCCTCAAAATCTTATTTTTCTTAATTGCCCTTAACATACTTATGGCTAGATTGAAAATCAATTACCCAATCTAGTAACTTATTCTCCATAATTTTCCTTATTGGACTTATTATGATATTAAGGCCCAATTCGGCCTAGCAACTTATTCACGACATTCAAACTCTTAGGCCGTTGAAATTTAAACTCAAATGGAGTCTCTTAAATCAATGCAGGTGTGGGACCCACATCAAATCCTCGAAATTCTAAGGACCTAACGTATTGGGCTTGTAAGTGCCCGTCGGGATGTTTTGCTCGAAAACTATTAAGCTTTTAAAAGAAACTATCATTCAATTTTTATAAAACCGATTACTCACTTCTTTAGTTACAAGCACTAAAATCCCTTTATCAAATCTCTTTTCGAATACCGACTTTTGAAACTATTCCACAAGTCATTTTACGGTTAATTTGTAAACCACCGTGAAACTATGTTGTAGAAACCCTTTTTTTGAAATCTTTCTCCATGGCTATTCCTCATTCAAGCGAGGTCTAAAACCATAGTATTTTACTAAATTCACATCTTGGGTTCTTTGATAACCTTTTGTTAAAAACAACATTGTTTTAGTTTCGTTTTGTTAAAACTGTGTAGTTTCTGAAATCTGCGTTTTACTGTATCTTAGAGTCATATTTTAAAATTTTGTTCTTTGTGATTCGTTTCCTCGAGATCTAAAATTATCGTGTTTGGTGAACGTTGAAATTCAGCCTCTAAAGGCCTTGTTTGGCTGAAAACAGTGGCTGCTATTTTTCTTTCTTTTGTTGTAGTAATGTTGTAGGAATCTTTTAAAAATGCTTTCGGATTGCTGTAGCAATCTTTTAAAAATGCTTTAGGATTGATGTAGCAATCTTTTAATAATGCTGTAGCAATCTTTTAAAAATGCTATAGGATTGTTGTAGCAATCTATCAATACTGTTGTAGCAATCTTTTAAAAAGGCTTTAGGATTGCTGCAACAATCTCTTTTTAAATGCTATAGGATTACTGTAGCATTTTTTTTTTTTTGAAATTGTGTTGGGCAGCCTGTCCATTTTTGTAAACTGGCTTCAAACTTGCCTTTAGAGTTAAAATTGATTTTTGTCATAGTCCCAGAAAACGTTCAAAACATCGAGATTTATAAGCTCAAGCTTAGAAATACTGAAAAATCTCACTCTAGGGTCCTCATTTTCACGTTCAAAGTAACTGAAAAAATTTTTCTTCAACCCAAAATAAGCAACTTAAACCAAATATAAGCATACCACATCAAACTAATCAATCGAACCTCTAAACTCACAAAACTAACATAAAACTCACACACCCTTATTACAACTTATCTCCTCAAGAACCACAAATTATATCCATGAATTCAAGCTTAAAGTTGGCTAGAAAAATAATGGGGAAGAGTTTAAGAAATTACCCTTGAAGAACTCTCTCTTGAAAACCTTTGAACTCCTCTTCTTCTCCTCCAACCTAAGCTAAGATTTATGGTGAGATAAATGAAAATTTTTTAGTGTATGTGAACTAGAGGAATGGTCGGTTTTGTTGAGGGAAAATTTAGAAAACTTGAAAGTTGGAGCTTTGTAGAACCGGTTTTGGATATGGAGAAAGACGAGAATAGAGTAAAAGTGAGGCCTAGCTTATGATGGCTCTATTTATAGACAAGTTGGTGATCATTTTTAATACCAAATCAACTCCATTAATACTCTAAATTTTTGGGTTCAAATCCCTTAAGCATGGCCGGTCTAGGAGAGAGAAAAGAAAGGGGAGAAAAGAAAGGGTAAATATGTCATGCTTTCTCTTCAACCACTACCATCACATCACTTCTCATCATGTAATCTTCTAGCACACTCCACTAGCCAAAATTTGGCTATAATTTCCTTAAGCTTGGCCGGCCAAGTGTAGAAAGAGAGGGAAAATTATAACCTACCCCCATCACATCATATCTCATCCAACCAAACTTAACTTATCTCATCTCTTAAGTTTCTCTTGAAACTGCTAAAAATTATACTGACTGTAAGTAAGTAACTTAACCAATAGGAAATTCTAGTTTCTAACGGTTCCTTTCCTACTGCTTATTTACTGCTCAATATTAATCCTTGACTACTTTGACATTACATTAAATTCTTACTCACGTAATATCTTGAATTGTTTCAAGTCTTGAAATTAATTCTAGACTGAATAAATTCTAAATTTAACTTTTTTGCATTATATTCTAGGAATGACATTGTTTCTGACAGTGTCAACTCCCGAGCTCACATTGTACCCTTCTACTATAGGTATTTATCTTTTGACTTTAATCTAGCTGTTTAGCAACTAAGGATTTTCTCTTCTTTTAAAATGTCAGAGCATATTTTATACGCTGCTAACATCATGTTGTGCTTGGAGATTCTTGAAATTAAGATTCTCAACCTGTACTTGTACTAAAAATTCTTCCACCTTATATTATGGTAAGAATTTATCGATCGAATTTACTTGATCGTATGAATTTCTAATAATTTCTGTTAAGCATAGAAATTCTAATTGAGTCTACCGATGGTCATATATAGGATGATCTTAATCCTGAGTTCTTCACAAACTCCTATTTATGGATTTATGTCTTTTGATTTACTCGATACGGATTCCGAGACCCTAAATCCTATTCTTTGTATTTTGGAGACATAATGAAATAGGTAGCTGGGAATGTTATTATACGAGATGGAATCCATTCCTTCTTGAGAAAGAAGCAGATAAATAATTCTCTAGAGTGTTGATTCGGTACTTGGATTAGTAAGAGCGCTCTGGTTCATGAATGTGTTTTATGAATCACTATCCATTAGAGAATCAATGGTACTCAAGGATAAAGATGTAATTAGAGAGGTTAACGGATACTACTTGACTCTAATTATGAATTAATTATGGAGGATTGATCTATATATATGACTATATCAAATGGACACTTTGCAGTTTGGAAGTAATTAATGTCTATAATTTCGAGAGTGCAATTCCATGTTTATAGTGGAGTAACTATTGGAATTAATAGAATTAATTAATTAATTAAAGTGTTTAATTAATTATTAATTTTATTGAAGCTCAGGATTATAGGTCCATTAGTCCCCGCATCGTCCTTGTAATTCTACCAGACACAAAGGGCAAAATGGGAATTTTAGAATTATGGAATTCTAAAATTAAATACTCGAAGAATAATTAATTGAGAATTAATTATTATTTAAATAATGAGATTATTTAAATTTGAATTTGAACATATCTAGATTTATCCATTTAAACTTATTTGATAAGTTGTTCAATTTAGAATTCAAATTAATTTAAGTTTGACTTAAATTTGAATTTGAATCTGAATTAAAATTGGACTACTGGATAAAGGATAAAATCTCTTCCTTCCCTATCTAATATAGGCGCCACACACAGAGGGATAAATCCCTAAGGGTGGCCGGCCACTAAAGGATAAGGGGAAGGGATTTTTTGTTCCAAATTCAAAATTGGAGATAAGGATTTGATTCTATTTTGAAGTTTGACTTCTACTCTTTAAATATGAGAAAGATAGAAAATTGTGAACACAATTTTGAAACATTATTGAGCCCTAAAATCAGTGGTGGCCGAAAGTCTCATAGAGGAAAAAGAGAGCAAAATATTTTTCTCCAAAAATTCCACATCGTGCATGCGTTGGTGTTTGTGGAAATTCGAGTGTTTAAGAAACCTATTTTGTCTCACGTGTGCCCACACACACGTCTACGTGGAATCAAGGAATTGACATGGAAGACTTTGGTATTTTAAGCACAAAGCTTGGAGCAAGGACTGTTCGTGGTGAAAGAAATTCAAGTTATCATCCGAGTCGGCTTCCAGGTATTTTCTCGATTGATCCTTGAATCATGTAAATTAATGTGATTAATTTATTCGTGCATAAATTAATATAATCTATAGAGTATCTCAAAAGTCTTATGAAAATTTTTGTTATACACGATCCGTTGTTTTCCTACCACGCTTCCGCCACCGAATTTGATTCAGCAACAACAATTGGTATCAGAGCGGTCTATAGATGATATTAATTTATGCTTCGATTATTTGATAATCATAATCGATATTAAATATGTGATATTTAATTATGTATGTATGTGATGAGTAGGCACTTGCATTTATGGATGTTTATTTTTGATTCATGATGATGAATGTATGGATGGTGGATTTGGTCATTAATTATATGGTTCTATGGATCAGTTATATTCATTCATTAATAAATTATTTGTAATTTAATTTGGGATTAGAATTATTGTAATTCGGGATTAGAATTATTGTAATGCGGGCGGTAACATCCATCTACCACCAGGTGATGAAGTTCCCTACCCCTAATGGGATAGGCAAGGCCAGAGGAAACTAGTACGAGTCGAGGCTCACATACTCAGAGACCGTCCGCCACTATGCCGAGCCAACACAGTTATGGAGAGAGCTGAGAATGGTCGAGACCAGGGCGGAAGGACTTGACTTGGATCCAAGGTTCCTAGGAGAAGAGTGATGATGGGTATTTCTACCAACAAATCAATTTCTTTTAAGCTTGAATATTTGTAAGTTTTCAAGCATTTTTGTTAGTTTAATGTCTTTTGTGTGTTTTTTATAGGAAATATAAATAAATGCCAACTTGGATGATTTTGCATGAAGAAAAGAAGAATATTTGCCAAACTTGTGAATCAATGAAAAGAGGATGTGAAAGAGGATTTTGTGGCACAAAAGAGGAGGCTTTGGATTCCAAGAGAAGCGCGCTGCAGCGCGCCTTCATAGGCTACAGCGCGCAAAGAAGACCAGAAAGCAAGGGAATTGCAGGCTGCAGCGCATGTTTCACGCTGCAGCTCCTAGCCCCAGAGACAGGCGCTGCAGCGCGCCCAACGCGTCCAACCCCAGCAATGCGCACTGCAGCACACCAAGGGCGCTTTAGCGCGCCCAAATCTGTATCCAACGCCAAGAAACGCACGCTGCAGCGCACAATAGGCGTTGCAGCGCGCTGCAGCGCACCAAGGGTGCTGTAGCGCGCCCAAAACCGTGCCTGACACCAAAAACGCGCCTAGTTCCAAAGACGCAGGCTGCAGCGCGTGTCTGAAGCCCAAGCTCTGAAATATTTCAGTATAAAAGGAAAGAGATGCCATTTTGGAGGAGGGCCCCAGAAAAGTGAAGAAAACATCAAAAGGAGTCCGAAATCCTTCATCTTAGAGGTCCTTGGAAGCTCTTCAATGGATATTGGGTTTTATCTTCTTTCATCTATTTTTCCATGTTGAGCTAGACATTAAATCTAGGACTTGATGTAGTTTTATTTGAACTATGTTTTGAATATTTTGTTGATTGTTAATTTAATTTCATTTCCAAATCATTTATGTTTCTCTATGCTTAATGCTTTTAATTTATTTTGCTAATGAGTTAGATGATTTTTAGATTGCGAATTTGATGCTCGGGAGAGATTGAATTCTTTATCTAGATTTGAGAAGCATAGTCTAGGTTGTTGTGAGACCAGGAGGAGATCAACGCTTAGATAATCAAATTAGGATTTAGGTTGTTGTGAGGCCGGGAGGCGATCGATATTCCTATTTTCTAATTCTAAAGGCGAAGCTTAATTTGTGTTTAAATGTTCATTTCGAATAGGGATATTGTTTTGGGTATTTAAATAGAATTCCTTGTGAGGCACTCGGGAGAGGTTGCAAGATGATATTAGTGCCTTGATTAATGAATTGAATGGAATTGATTAGCGATTACATAATAGGATGAACATAGGAATAATAAAGCGAAATAAAGTCCCTAGACCATTTGTCTATAGATACTTTATTTTCTGATTTCTTATATTTATTTTGTTTTACTTTCTTAATTGTCATTTTATTAGGTTGCTTAGAAAAAGTTAAGTTACAATAATTGCGGTACTTAATGGCAATTCTAAACCCAATCCCTGTGGAGACGATACTCACTTACCCTGTAGTCAAAACTTGACACCGTACGCTTACGGAAATTTATTATACAAAACTAATTTTATCCCTGTAGTCCAATTTTGACTCAAATTCAAATTTCAATTTAAGTCAAACTTAAATTAATTTGAATTCTAAATTGCACAACTTATCAAATAAGTTTAAATGGATAAATCTAGATGTGTTCAAATTCAAATTTAAATAATCACATTACTTAAATAATACTTAATTCTCAATTAATTATTTTTGAGTGTTTAATTTTAGAATTCCGTAATTCTAAAATTCCCATTTTGCCCTTTGTGTCTGGCAGAATTACTAGGATGACGCGGGGACTAATAGACCTATAATCCCGAGCTCCAATAAAATTAATATTCAATTAAACACTTTAATTAATTAATTAATTCTATTAATTCCAATAGTTACTCCACTATAAACTTGGAATTGCACTCTCGACATTATAGATACAAATTACTTCTAAACTGTGAAGTGTCCATTTGATATAGTCATTGCATATAGATCAATCCTCCATAAATAATTCATAATTAGAGCAAGGTAGAATCTGTTAACCTCTCTAATTATATCTTTATTCTTGAGTACCATTGATTCTCTAATGGACAGTGATTCATAAAACACATTCATGAATCAAAGCTCCTACTAGTCCAAGTACCGAATCAACCCTCAAGAGAATTATTTATCTACTTCTTTCTCAAGAAGGAATGGATTCCATCTCGTATAATAACATTCCTAGTTACCTACTTTATCATATTTCCAAAATACAAGGAATAGGATTGATGCGAATTTATTTTTATTATAATAAATTTCCGCAAGCGTACGGTGTCAAGTTTTGAGTATAAGGTTAGTGAGTATCGTCTCCACAGGAATTGGGCTTAGAATTGCCATTAAGTACCGCAATTATTGTAACTTAACTTTATCTAGGCAACCTAATAAAAAATAAAACAAAATAAATATGAAAAAAGAAAATAAAGTATCTATACACATATGGTCTAGGGACTTGATTTCGCTTTATTATTCCTATGTTCATCCTATTATGTAATCGCTAATCAATTCCATTCAATTCATTAATCAAGGCACTAATATCATCTTGCAACCTCTCCCGAGTGCCTCACAAGAAATTGTATTTAAATACCCAAAACAATATCCCTATTCGAAATGAACATTTAAACACAAATTAAGCTTGGCCTTCAGAATTAAAACATAGGAATATCGATCGCCTCCCGGCCTCACAACAATCTAAATCCTAATTTGATTATCTAAGCGTTGATCTTCTCCCGGTCTCACAACAACCTAGACTACACTTCTCAAATCTAGATAAAGAATTCAATCTCTCCCGAGCATCAAATTCGCAATCTAAAAATCATCTAACTCATTGGCCAAATAAATTAAAAGCATTAAGCATAGAGAAACATAAATGAATTGGAAATGAAATGAAATTAACAATCAACAAAATATTCAAAACATAGTTCAAATAAAACTACATCAAGTCCTAGATTTAATGTCTAGCTCAACATGGAAAAATAGATGAAAGAAGATAAAACCCAATATCCATTGAAGAGCTTCCAAGGACCTCCAAGATGAAGGATTTTGGCCTCTTTTTAATGTTTTCTTCACTTTTCCGGGGCTCCCTTTCTCAAATGGCAACTCTTTCCTTCTATAATGATACATTTTGGAGCTAGGGCTTCAGACACGCGCTGCAGCTTGCATGAAGATGCGCTGCAGCGTGTGTTTTTTGGCAAAGAATATCGCTGTTGCGGGCTGGGGGTGCTGCAGCGCGCGAAACATCATTTGGGCGCACTGCAGCGCGCGGAACATCATTTGGGCGCGCTGCAACGCCTGTCTCTTGGGCTGGACGCGGATTTGGGCACGCTGCAGCACCCTTAGTGCGCTGTAGCGCGCGTTGCTGGGGCTGGACGTGCTGGGCGCGCTGTAGCACCCATTTGGTGCGCTGCAGCGCGTGTCTCTGGGGCTAGGAGCTGTAGCGCATGTTGTGCGCTGCAGCCTGCGCTTCCCCTACTCTCTGGTCTTCTTTGCGCGCTGTAGCCTATGAAGGCGCGCTGCAGCCCACTTTCTTGCAATCCAAAGCCTCCTCTTTTGTGCCACAAAATCCTCTTTCACATCCTCTTTTCATTGATTCACAGGTTAGGCAAATATTCTTCTTTTCTTCATGCAAAATCATCCAAGTTGGCATTTATTTATATTTCCTAGAAAAAACACACAAAAGACATTAAACTAGCAAAAATGCTTGAAAACTTACAAATATTCAAGCTTAAAAGTACTTGATTTGTTGGTAGAAATACCCGTCATCAAATACCCCCAAAACTCGAACATTTGCTTGTCCTCAAGCAAAAGAAAAGAAAGAAAAAACAGAAAACACAAATCAAGTACTAAGAAACAAACGAAAAAGAAAGTGTGAGTTTTGTATCGAGTCAACAACTGTGCATGTATATGCAAAGCCACATAATGCTCTAAGCTCAAAGGAAATGCAAACATTGAGATTATCTAGAATTTCAACATCAAGCATCAATTTCACTCCACTCAAGACTCTCAAAGTGTAAGCGTGTGCACAATCAATCTCAATCAACCAAATAAAATCCAGATAGACCTATGAGCCAAGGAGACTATGAGTGATATCTTAATAAGAACTACCATAGGCCCATTTTTCGTGTCACTCTCCACTAATAAAGGTTCACTTGTCATTGAAGATCAAAAGGACTTTTGAGGGTTGTAATGTATGGCTAGGGTGAAAGGTGGATGAGATTAGAATTTTTAGGCTCAAATCACACTAGGCATGTATCACAACTCATGTATCTCACATGATTTCCAAGAAAAGAAAAGAAAAAATTTCACCGATTCCTCTTTTCAGCATACATTCGCTTTCAATCAAACCCAAAAAGAATTAAAAACCACAAAAATTTGAGAAATAAAGACCACACCCCCAAACTCAAAATCAATATTGTCCCCAATGTTGTAAAGCAGTGGAAATGGTAACTCAATTCCTCATCCGATTGACCCTTTTTTATTTTTTTTATTTTTATTTATTTTTATTTTTTTTATCTTTTCTTTTCTTTTCTTTTCTTTTTTTTTTTGGAAATGAATTGCATCATAAGCCAATCCACTAATGATTTCCCAAACATAACCCACACTTGCTCTCAATATTATCATTTAATGCAATTATGCCTAGTAGTGATGGGTTTAGGAAGTGAAAACGTATTTGGTGGTGTGGATGTACAAACATAGGTGATGAACGAAATAAGCAATATGGCTCAAGGGGGGGGGTAGTAAACAAATGATGAATTTTCTTTTCAAAGGTTAGCTTCAAAGGCCCAATCGATCCAAATAAAATGCCTTAATCTTCTCTCCAATGATACTAAACCAACAATTTTGCCTCAAGTTTCACTCAAATGGGTTCTAGTGTTCATGAGATATCAAAGTCTACCTAATGCACATAAATGTTCTCCAAATGCTCAAAAGATCAAGTGATCATGATTCATGGTGCTCAAAAGTAGAGAGTCAAGAGTGAATTTCAATCAATGCGAGTCAAGCACACAGAAATCTCAATGGAATACATTTCAAAAGACCTAAGAAGGCATCAAGTGACTATACTCGTCATTATTATCTAGTCATTTCATCTCAACAAAACTCACAATTTATTCAAACAACCTAAAAGAAAAACAAGTAAAAACATGGCCAAAAGAACATAACCCAATGGAGACAAGTCATAACAACCAAGTCACAAGTAATGCTCAAAATCCACTAAAATCAACCACAAAGTGTCTCACCCCCAAACTCAAAATCAAGCAATCATTAAAATTAAGTACAAGGGAATAAGAACACGTACCGGGGAGGCGAGACAATCTCGCCTCCTAGTATGGTTGGCGATGATGCACCGGGCATGATGGCATAACTCGGGTTGGGGCGAGGCTCTCCTCCATAAATTGCGTCTTTAGGCTCAATTATTCCTATGCCGAGCCAACTCGTCAAAGAGTGGCTTTCGCCCATAGTACGTGTCATACAACACAACGTATGGGTCTTGATTCTTTACACCCTCAAGCTTGGCGAGATTTGGCGGTTGACCATTTGCTCAACTTGACTCGGCGTTGGCATATGGGCTTGGTTGACAAGGAAGAACAGCGCTCGAGATGGTGGAGGAATTGCCGGCCACATTGGGTCTTCGTAGATGTGATCTTTCTCAACCGGGGGTGGCACGACAATGGGGATCTCGAGGGACGGAGATTCATTGATTTCTTCTTGAAATTCTTCACCAACCAATTGTTGAGTCTCCTCCTCTCTCAAAGAGTCATCTTCAAATAACTCCCATTCGTCCTCTTATGGTTCCCTATTCATGGCGTTAGCAGATTCATCTGGAATTGGCATCAACCAAAACAACTTCGCTAGATTTGTCTCCATTTCCTCGTGAAGTTGGTCGAGCGCCTCCATCCTCTCTAACTTCTCTATGCGGAGTCTTGTCTCCTCCGAAAATTGGGCGATAAGGTCTTCAAGTGAGGTAGAAGACTCCGCTTGGTGATGGGGGGTGTCAAGCCATGGTTCTGACTTGTTGGAGCTATCCTCAAAACCGTGGTGGTTTGTTGAATACCTCCAATATCGATACTTAACATCGGCCATGTCTTCCAACAACCAATAAGCTTCATCCGCGGATAGTTGGTGAAAAGAGGTGGTACCATTTCCTCTTTCCACCCACGTTCTTGTTACGGCATCTAACCCATCAAGGAAGATTCGTAGTTGCACCTCCCTAGGGAAACCATGGTGGGGAAACTGAATGAGCAGCTCCTTGTATCTCTCCCAAGCGCTAAAAAATGGCTCGGAATCACGTTGAGAAAATCTTGAGAGGACTTGTCGATCAACCATCTCCAAGTACCTCGTAAAACAAGAGAAAATAAAAATAAAACAAAAGATTAAAAATGAAAAATAAAAGCCTAAATTAAACTCAAGTTATGTACTCACAATATTAACAACAATTTCAAATTACAATCCACGGAAACGGCGCCAGAAACTGGATGCAAATTAGTTTTGTATAATAAATTTCCGCAAGCGTACGGTGTCAAGTTTTGAGTATAAGGTGAGTGAGTATCGTCTCCACAGGGATTGGGTTTAGAATTGCCATTAAGTACCGCAATTATTGTAACTTAACTTTATCTAGGCAACCTAATAAAATGACAATTAAGAAAATAAAACAAAATAAATATGAAAAAAGAAAATAAAGTATCTATACACATATGGTCTGGGGACTTGATTTCGCTTTATTATTCCTATGTTCATCCTATTATGTAATCACTAATCAATTCCATTCAATTAATTAATCAAGGCTCTAATATCATCTTGTAACCTCTTCCAAGTGCCTCACAAGAAATTGTATTTAAATACCCAAAACAATATCCCTATTCGAAATGAACATTTAAACACAAATTAAGCTTCGCCTTTAGAATTAGAAAATAGGAATATCGATCTCCTCCTGGCCTCACAACAACCTAAATCCTAATTTGATTATCTAAGCGTTGATCTCCTCCTGGTCTCACAACAACCTAGACTACGCTTCTCAAATCTAGATAAAGAATTCAATCTCTCCCGAGCATCAAATTCGCAATCTAAAAATCATCTAACTCATTGGCCAAATAAATTAAAAGCATTAAGCATAGAGAAACATAAATGAATTAGAAATTAAATTAAATTAACAATCAACAAAATATTCAAAACATAGTTCAAATAAAACTACATCAAGTCCTAGATTTAATGTCTAGCTCAACATGGAAAAATAGATGAAAGAAGATAAAACCCAATATCCATTGAAGAGCTTCAAAGGACCTCCAAGATGAAGGATTTCGGCCTCCTTTTGATGTTTTCTTCACTTTTCCGGGGCTCTCTTTCTCAAATGGCAACTCTTTCCTTCTATAATGATACATTTCGGAGCTAGGGCTTCAGACGCGCGCTGCAGCCTGCATGAAGATGCGCTGCGCCGTGCGTTTTTTTGGTAGAGAATAGCGCTGTTATGGGCTGGGGGGCGCTGCAGTACCCATCGGTGAGCTGCAGCGCGCGGAACATCATTTGGGCGAGCTGCGGCGCACGTAACATCATTTGGGCGCGCTGCAGCGCACATTGGTGCGCTGCAGCGCACGGAACATCATTTGGGCGCACTGCAGCACACATTGGTGCGCTGCAGCACGTCTCTCTTGGGCTGGACGCGGATTTGCGCACGCTACAGCGCGCGTTGCTGGGGCTGGACGCGTTGGGCGCGCTGCAACGCCCATTTGGTGCACTGCAGCGCGTGTCTCTAGGGCTAGGAGCTACAGCGCGCGGTAGCGCATGTTGTGCGCTACAGCCTGCGCTTCCCCTGCTCTCTAGTCTTCTTTGCGTGCTGTATCCTATGAAGGCGCGCTGCAGCCCACTTTCTTCCAATCCAAAGCCTCCTCTTTTGTGCCACAAAATCCTCTTTCACATCCTCTTTTCATTGATTCACAAGTTAGGCATGTTGGGAATGATGTCCTAGAAGCATGAGATGTAATAGGACATTTATTATTTATTTAATAAAAGAGTTTATTCATTATTTTATGTGCATATATTTATGAATTTTTTATGAATATCAATGAAAATTCCATGATTATTTATGTAACCTTAAACATTGTATATAAGTGTTATATACGAGAGGATAATGTTTAAGGATAATAATCAAAAAGCAATGTTCATAATGAATTTAATTAAAGTTTGGAATCTTTAATTAAAACATTATTAATACATGTCATTTCCATTTAGAATGAACCGTGTTATCCGCACTGTTAATATGGTGAGATATTGAATGAGTGTATTTCGCATAATGAGATTATGTGGAACAAGGACACAGACACAATATGAATTTCTAATAATTTCCGTTAAGTATAGAAATTCTAATTGAGTCTATCGATGGTCATATATAGAATGATCTTAATCCTGAGTTTTTAACAGACTCCTATTTATGGATTTGTGTCTTTTAATTTACTTGGTAGGGATTCCGAAACCCTGAATCTTATTCCTTGTATTTTGGAAACATGATGAAGTAGGTAGCTGGGAATGTTATTACACGAGATGGAATCCATTCCTTCTTGAGAAAGAAGTAGATAAATAATTCTCTTGAGGGTTGATTCGGTACTTGGACCAGTAGGAGCTCCGATTCATGAATGTGTTTTGTGAATCACTGTCCATTAGAGAATCAATGGTACTCAAGGATAAAGATATAATTAGAGAGGTTAACGGATTCTACTTGGCTCTAATTATGAATTATTTATGGAGGATTGATCTATATGCAATGACTATATCAAATGGACACTTCGCAGTTTAGAAGTAATTAATGTCTATAATTTTGAGAGTGCAATTCCAAGTTTATAGTGGAGTAACTATTGGAATTAATAGAATTAATTAATTAATTAAAGTGTTTAATTAATTATTAATTTTATTGGAGCTCAGAATTATAGGTCCATTAGTCCCCGCATCGTCCTAGTAATTCTACCAGACACAGAGAACAAAATGGGAATTTTAGAATTACGGAATTCTAAAATTAAACACTCGAAAATAATTAATTGAGAATTAATTATTATTTAAATAATGTGATTATTTAAATTTGAATTTGAACACATCTAGATTTATCCATTTAAACTTATTTGATAAGTTGTTCAATTTAGAATTCAAATTAATTTAAGTTTGACTTAAATTAATTTGAATCGTAATTAAAATTGGACTCTTGGATAAAGGATAAAATATCTTCCTTCCTTATCTATAATAAGGCGCCACACATAGGGATAAACCCTACTAGTGTGGCCGGCCACCTTAAGGATAAGGGAAGGGATTTTTGTTCCAAATTCAAATAGGAGATAATTAACAAGCTTTATCTTAGAGATAGAGATTGGATTCATTTTAGAAGTTTGACTTCTACTCTCTAAATACTATTTTTTTTTTTTAGAGACAATTTTCGGAATGCCTTTTTGCCCTAATTTTAGAGGTGGCGAAATTTCTCTAGAGTAATTTTGAAGCAATTTTCAGCCCTAATGGGATTAGTGGCGAAATTCTCAAGTAGAGAGGAAGGAAAAATGTTTTTTCTAAAAATTCTACATCGTGCATGCGTTGGTGTTTGTGGAAATTCGAAAGTGTTTATTGTAACCCGTTTTGTCTCATGTGTGCCCCACACACACGTCTTCGTGGATTCTAGGAATTGACGTGGAAGACATTGGTTTTCTAAACATAAAGCTTTGGAGCAAGGATTGTTCAAGGTCAAAGAACTCAAGTTATCAACCGAGTCGGCCACTAGGTATTTTTCCGAATTGAGTTCTTAATAAATGAATTAATGAGATTAATTTATTCGTGCATAAATTAATATAATCTATAGAGTATCTCATGAATTGGTGGAGAAACAAAAAGCTGCGTAGCATGAAAAACCCTAGCCGCCGCTGTCCTACCTCCTTGCGAACTCTTCCCGCACTGGATGCAGTTGTAGATTGCTGCAAATTTCTTTTCAAAAGCACAGTCTAAGCCCACAATAACATAAGGCCATGGATGAGATCAAGCCTTAGTGAATAATGGTTGGGCTGCTTACCTTATGGGCCCATAATGAAACTGCACTGCTGTGCATGTTACACGGATTGGATCCGTGTAATGATCCTAAATGACATATAAGTTATATATTTATATATATATATATACGTTATAAACGTTATAACGTTATAACTTTGTATATCAGATATATATGGTAACATGTATTATTATATGATTTTATTAGTTTCAGTTGGCAAAAATAATTTAGTAATTTTCTTGATAAAAGAAAATTATGGGTAAATTATTTTTAACCAAAAAAAAAAAAAAAACATTTAGACCTATTGGCCCATTAGGATTTCGAATCCGAACTGTGCGAGTTTCCAGAAGCGTTCTGGAGTAAAAGAACATACCTAACCCGAAGATGAAGAACGAAGCCAAAGAATGAAGATTTCAAGAATCGAAGACCCGTTGATGTAACGGAAGAAAATAATTATTGTAATTATTTATTTATTCGATTTTGTGTAATTTATATTTTCCATGGGACCCGGTCAAATCCATATCAATAGCCGATTGCATATATTTATTTTTATGTTGATAATTATATATTATATGTCCATGCATATAACATGCCATATAGATATAGTGTGCCTACTCATATGTTTTATAACATGCCATGCATATATGTGCATTTATTATTATTTATTTTATTTATTTAAAAGAGTTTTAAAAGGATAAAATAAAAATAAGAACCATGCGCTAAAATCGATTTAATATGATTAAATTGATTTAAGTTGCAAAATTAATTTGCAAAATAATGATACATGTGAAATTGAATTTAAGAGTTAAATTTTAGAATTTCACATATCCGAAAAATAAATTGTTTATTTATCGGGATTTGAAAAACATGAGATGATTTTCAAACAAAATACATATTTGCAAAATATTGAGTGGGAGAGGGTTGTATGACAATACTACCCACTAGTCTCCACCGTTAGCGCAACACCGTGAGATCCGGAGAGGGGCTTTGCGGCGACATTGAATCGCCCTCCTAAAGGAGAGTGTTCTTGCCGGATCAATAACAAGGTTGGCTTCCTAGAGATAGGATTTCAGGATGTATTTTCGAATTGACTACCCAAAGGTAGCAATCCGGAGTTAAGTCTATGGGATCTGAAACGGTGGTTTACACTCACAAAGATATAATCAAAGTTTGTTGGTTATATTTTGACTAAAATAACGGTAGTTAATAAATATGAAAATATGAGATATTTTGACTATATTTATTAACTGAGAGGGGTCTCGGTTCAATTTGCAAATAATTTGACTACCCAAAGGTACACTTTATTTGTGGTAAATTGGATTATCGTTGGCACCTAAAATTAAAACATGATTTATGTATTTTCATGTGCATCATGCATCATATTTAATTGTGCCTAAATTCACATGTTTTGATATTCATGCACATAAATTGATTAGATGAATATTCTACTTATTTCCAGCAATATGTCAAATCCTATAATCTCACTATACAAAACCTGAAACACCGACTAGAGATAAACTATCACGAGTGGTAAAGTATCGTAAACAACTTACATTCATGTGATGAATATAAGTTTGTCCCAAATGGAGGATTGTCCTCTGTCTTAAAAAAAACACAGTAGCTAACTGTTAGCTAAGATTGTGCGTGGTAATTCACAAGAAGTATGAAGGCATGGAGACAAATTTTATGAGATAATGCGGTCATCGACATACCGATTCGAAAATCCATAAAACAAAAGGGTTGGCTAAATCTTGTAAGGGCCTAAGTAAAAGACAAAAGGAAAGTCGTTTCCAATAAAATAAAGAAAAAAGGAATCAAGCAAATACGATTTGCTAGTTCTAGAAACATGTTTAGTAAAAAGGGTAATTCCTTATTCTTGGATAGTAGATTCGGGAGTTGCTACACATGTTTGTTTTCTTTATTAAGTCTTAGTTCTTACAAGGAAAGTCGTTTCCACCGAAATAAAGAAAGGAACTCAAGCAAATATGATTTGCTAGTTCTTAAAACATGTTTAGTAAAAAGGATGATTCCTTATCCTGAATAGTTGATTTAGGAATAACTAATCATGTTTGTTTTCTTTACTAAGTTTTAGCGGTTAAATGGAAATTGTTTCCACCTAAACAAAGAAAACGAATCAAGGTAAATAAGATTTACTAATTCAAGAAACATCTTTAGTAGAGGGTGATTCCTCATCCTGGATAGTTGATTCGGGAGCAACTAATCATGTTTTGGTTTTCTTTGCAAAATATTAGTTCTTACAAAGAACTTGCCATCAGGGACTACGCGATGAAAGTGGGAATACCGCGAGGATATTGGCAAAAGGCAGTGGGAGAAGTTAGACTTCAATTTTGGAAATACCTTGTTGTGAACAATGTTTATTTCCCACCAAGCATAAACAGAAATTTGATTTCTAATTCCAAATTATTTGAACAATTGCTTTTAAATAAAAATCTAGTCCACATCTTTCGGTATGGTTCCGATATATGTTTTGGATATTTGGAAAATGGTTTATACCATTTAAACCGATGCCTGGCTCACTGCAAAATATTGAAAAGTTCAAAAGTTGCCAAACTTAAGAATAAGGAGCAAAGGATCTCTCATGATAAATAACACATATATGTGGCATCTTAGACTTGGTCATATTAGCCTAAACACGATTTAAAGACTGGTAAAGGATGGTCCTTTATGCGAACTAAAAGTTAGTGAGCGTCCAGCCTATGAATCTTGTCTGGGAGGCAAAATGACTATGGGCCTTCCATGACGAAAGGAGAAAGAGCCACATAACCTCTTCAGCTAATACATTCGGATGTATGTGGACCGTTAAATGTCCAAGACAAAGGAGGTTACGAATATTTCATCATTTTCATTGATGATTATTCAAGATATGGTTATGTTTACCTAATGCAACGGAAATCAAACTTTTAGAAAGTTTAGAGAATTAAAGCGAGGTTGAAAAACAGATTAGGTAAACCAATCAAGACACTTCAATTAGATTGAGGGGATGAATACGGACTAAGAGTTTCAGGATTTCTTGATTGGAGAAAGTGTGGTATCCCAATTGACTACACCCGGTACACCACAATGTAATGGTGTAGCCGAAATGAGAAATCGAGACTTTGCTCGACATGATAAGATCAATGTTGAGTTATTCTTCACTTCCTACTGTTCCGGGATTATGCCCTACGAACCACCATGTATATTTTGAATCTAGTACCATCTAAGTCTATACCAAAGACACCCTAGAGTTGTGGAATGGTCGAAAGTCGGGTTTTGAAGCGTATTCACATATGGGGGTGTCGGCTCATGTGATGAAACTATAGACTGGGAAGTTGGAACCAAGATCGAAAATATGCATATTTGTGGGATATGCAATGGGGACAAAAGAATGATTATTTTATATAGTCATAAGAATCAAAGGTAATTGTATGACAAATGCCACGTTTCTAGAGCATGACTATATGATAGTTTTCAAGTCTAGAAGCTAAAAGGTTCTGGAAAAGTTACTTTCCAATAAGATTGGACCACAACCGACAAGAGTTGTTGGAACGCTAAGAATGATCATGATTCCTAATCAAACTCCAGTGGCACCTCGTTGTAGTGGGAGGGTAAGCAAGTTACCTGACCGGTATACTGAGGAAACACATATCGTCACTGCTGATGACGATAAGAAGGATCCGTTGATTTTTAAAGCTACGATGGATTATTTGATAAGAAAAAGTGGCAAGCATCTATGAAACTCGAACTAGAGTCCATGTACTCTAACTCAGTCTGGCAACTTGTAGATCTACCCGAAGGGGTAAAACGCATTAGATGCAAGTGGATCTTCAAGAGAATAAGATAAGCAGATGGAAAAGTAGAGACTTATAAAGCAAGGCTAGTGGTTAAGGGTTACACCCACAAAGAGGGACTTGACTATGAGGAAACTCTCTCACCAGAGGCCATGCTTAAGTCCATCCGAATACTCTTAGCCATAACAACATATTTTGAATATGAGATATGGCAGATGGATGTCAAGACAGCTTTTTTGAATGGCTATCTTGAGGGAACCATCTATATCGATCAGCCAGAGGGTTACATAGAGAAAGGCCTAGAGCAGAAAGTCTGCAAAACTGTAGAGATCCATTTATGGATTGAAGCAAACTTCTAGATCATGGAATATCAGGTTTGATGAGGCTATTAAGTCTTATGGATTTGATCAAAACCAAGATGTTTCAAATGAAAGAAAAGAAGATGTTCTTATTCTTTACAAGCCCGAATATATGATATTCAAAGTGGGAGTAGTTAGTCGTTATCAGTTGAACTCAAGATCGATCATTGAGTGGTGGTGTAGTGTATCCTTAAGTATATAAGGAAAATAAAGAAACTATAAGATAGTTTAGTCGGTGAAAGAGTTGTCTTTCACTTTGGATACATAGACTTTGACTATGAGTCATACGTGGATTTTGAGAGTCAACATCCGAGTGCGTGTTCACACTAGGTGAAGGAGTCATCACAAGAAAGGTTGTTGGCAAAGTGTGATTGCTAATTTTATCATTAAGAGTTAATGTGTAGCGACTTGTGAAGCAAAGAAAAGAAAGCAACGACTCTAGAAAATTCTTAACCGATCCGGAAATTGTTACGAGCATAGATTAGTCATAGACACCTAGAAAGTTTCGGGATCCGAGACATATCCTACCCCTTTAGGACAAGTGGGAGATTGTTGGGAATGATGTCCTAGAAGCATGAGATGTAATAGGACATTTATTATTTATTTAATAAAAGAGTTTATTCATTATTTTATGTGCATATATTTATGAATATTTTATGAATATCAATGAAAATTCCATGATTATTTATGTAACCTTAAACATTGTATATAAGTGTTATATACGAGAGGATAATGTTTAAGGATAATAATCAAAAAGCAATGTTCATAATGAATTTAATTAAAGTTTGGAATCTTTAATTAAAACATTATTAATACATGTCATTCCCATTTAGAATGGAACAAGTGTTATCCGCCTTTGTTAATATGGTGAGATATTGAATGAGTGTATTTCGCATAATGAGATTATGTGGAACAAGGACACAGACACAATATGAATTTCTAATAATTTCCGTTAAGTATAGAAATTCTAATTGAGTCTATCGATGGTCATATATAGAATGATCTTAATCCTGAGTTTTTAACAGACTCCTATTTATGGATTTGTGTCTTTTGATTTACTCGGTACGGATTCCGAGATCCTGAATCCTATTCCTTGTATTTTGGAGACATGATGAAGTAGGTAGCTGGGAATGTTATTATACGAGATGGAATCCATTCCTTCTTGAGAAAGAAGTAGATGAATAATTCTCTTGAGGGTTGATTCGGTACTTGGACCAGTAGGAGCTCCGATTCATGAATGTGTTTTGTGAATCACTGTCCATTAGAGAATCAATGGTACTCAAGGATAAAGATATAATTAGAGAGGTTAACGGATTCTACTTGGCTCTAATTATGAATTATTTATGGAGGATTGATCTATATGCAATGACTATATCAAATGGACACTTAGCGGGTTTAGAAGTAATTAATGTCTATAATTTTGAGAGTGCAATTCCAAGTTTATAGTGGAGTAACTATTGGAATTAATAGAATTAATTAATTAATTAAAGTGTTTAATTAATTATTAATTTTATTGGAGCTCAGAATTATAGGTCCATTAGTCCCCGCATCGTCCTAGTAATTCTACCGCACCACGAGAGAGAACAAAATGGGAATTTTAGAATTACGAATTCTAAAATTAAACACTCGAAAATAATTAATTGAGAATTAATTATTATTTAAATAATGTGATTATTTAAATTTGAATTTGAACACATCTAGATTTATCCATTTAAACTTATTTGATAAGTTGTTCAATTTAGAATTCAAATTAATTTAAGTTTGACTTAAATTCAATTTGAATCGTAATTAAAATTGGACTCTTTGGATAAAGGATAAAATATCTTCCTTCCTTATCTATAATAGGCGCCACACATAGGGATAAACCCTACTAGTGTGTGGCCACCTATAAGGATAAGGGAAGGATTTTTGTTCCAAATTCAAATAGGAGATAATTAACAAGCTTTATCTTAGAGATAGAGATTGGATTCATTTTAGAAGTTTGACTTCTACTCTCTAAATACTATTTTTTTTTAGAGACAATTTTCGGAATGCCTTTTTGCCCTAATTTTAGAGGTGGCCGAAATTTCTCTAGAGTAATTTTTGAAGCAATTTTTCAGCCCTAATGGGATTAGTGGCCGAAATTCTCAAGTAGAGAGGAAGGAAAAATGTTTTTCTCCAAAAATTCTACATCGTGCATGCGTTGGTGTTTGTGGAAATTCGAGTGTTTATTGTAACCCGTTTTGTCTCATGTGTGCCCACACACACGTCTTCGTGGATTCTAGGAATTGACGTGGAAGACATTGGTTTTCTAAACATAAAGCTTTGGAGCAAGGATTGTTCAAGGTCAAAGAACTCAAGTTATCAACCGAGTCGGCCACCAGGTATTTTTCCGAATTGAGTTCTTAATAAATGAATTAATGAGATTAATTTATTCGTGCATAAATTAATATAATCTATAGAGTATCTCAAAGGTTTTATGAAAATTTTTGTTATACACGATCCGCCTTTCCGCTGCGCTTCCGCATCCGAATTCGTTTCGGGAACCAACAAGGCAAATATTCTTCTTTTCTTCATGCAAAATCATCCAAGTTGGCATTTATTTATATTTCCTAGAAAAAACACACAAAAGACATTAAACTAACAAAAATGCTTGAAAACTTACAAATATTCAAGCTTAAAAGTACATGATTTGTTGGTAGAAATACCCGTCATCAAGGATTCAGGGTCTCAAAATCCGTACCGAGTAAATCGAAAGATACAAATCCATAAATAGGAGTTTGTTAAGAACTCAGGATTAAGATGATTCTATATATGACCATCGGTAGACTCAATTAGAATTTCTATACTTAACGGAAATTATTTGAAATTTATATTGTGTTTGTGTCCTTGTTCCACATAATCTCATTATGCGAAATACACTCATTCAATATCTCCCCATATTAACAGTGCGGATAATACCATTCCATTCTAAATGGGATTGACATGCATTAATAATGTTTTAATTAAAGATTCTGAACTTTAATTAAATTCATTATGAACATTGCTTTTTGATTATTATCTTTAAACATTATCCTTTCGTATCTCTCGTATATAACACTTATATACAATGTTTAAGATTACATAAATAATCATGGAATTTCATTCATATTCATAAAATATTCATAAATATATGCACATAAAATAATGAATAAACTCTTTTATTAAATAAATAATAAATATCCTATTACATCTCATGCTTCTAGGACACCATTCCCAACAGTTGGCCCTTCCGAGGGCCGGGGGCATGGGGTCACGTCGACCAGTGGCCTCTTGGGTTTAGCCACAGATGTTAACCCGTCGAAGAATAAACCACAAATCGCGCTAAAGGCCTTTAACGACGCCGAGATTGACCCTCTGAATTTCTACCTAATCATCACAACCCCCAATGACCGGGCCCATAACCCGCCAGCTAACCACATGATTGTTTTTACCGGGGCTCTTAGCTTCGGGCAGACTATCCTTTTCCATCGTTTTGTGAAGGGCCTCTGTGCCATTCACAGGATATTCCCCGCACAACTGTCACCCAATTGGTGGGTCACAATAAACTCCATGATAATCTTGTGGAGGAAATTCCTGGGGTTGACTTAACCGTCGACGAATTTCTATATTGCTATTCCCTGAAGGCCTCCCCAGACTAGAGGGGATTTTTCTATTTAGCTTCCTCTGCCAAATCCAAACCTCTAGTTCCCCCCTGGTGGTTGAGAAGATCTCCAGCGCCGATGGGTGGAAGCCCCAATTCTTCTTTCTTTGGGGCAACTTCAATTCCCATCCTCTCCATGGTGAGTACCTGATGACAGGTATTTCTACCAATAAATCAAGTACTTTTAACCTTGAATATTTGTAAGTTTTCAAGCAATTTTGTTAGTTTAATGTCTTTTGTGTGTTTTTTATAGGAGTTATAAATAAATGCGAACTTGGATGATTTTGCATGAAGCAAAGAAGAATATTTGCCTAACTTGTGAATCAATGGCAAGAAGAGGCAAAATAGGATTTTAAGGCATAAAAGAGGAGGCTTGGAATGCAAAAAAGCAGGCTCCAGCGCACCATTTTGGGTTACAGCGCACAAAGGAATACAAAGAAGTCCAGAGAGCAGGGGAGGCGCAGGTTGCAGCGCACCAAAGTGGGCTGCAGCGCACCAAAACCTACCTAGCTCCAAAAATGCACGCTGCAGCGTACCAGAGAGGCTGCAGCATGCCCAAAACGTGCCCAGAGGCTGGACACGCGCTGCAGCACGCCAAAAGGGCCCAGGAATGTGTCCTAGGCGCTGTAGCGCACTCAAGGGCACTAGAGTGAATTTCAGCCCCCTGTGAACAAAATCCCTCTTCCAAAAATGCGCGCCGCAGCGCGTTTTCACGTGGGCTGAAGAGAGCTCGGAAATGTTGTAGTATAAAAGGAAAGAGATGCCATTTTTGAAGAGAGCTCGGAAAAGTGAAGAAAACATCAAAAGGAGGCTGAAATCCTTCATCTTGGAGGTCCTTGGAAGCTCTTCAATGGATATTGGGTTTTATCTTCTATCATCTATTTTTCCATGTTGAGCTAGACATTAAATCTAGGACTTGATGTAGTTTTATTTGAACTATGTTTTTAATATTTTGTTGATTGTTAATTTACTTTCATTTTCAATTCATTTATGTTTCTTTATGCTTAATGCTTTTAATTTATTTGGCCAATGAGTTAGATGATTTTTAGATTGCGAATTTGATGCTCGGGAGAGATTGAATTCTTTATCTAGATTTGAGAAGCATAGTCGAGGTTGTTGTGAGACTGGGAGGAGATCAACGCTTAGATAATCAAATTAGGATTTAGGTTGTTGTGAAGCTGGGAGGCGATCGATATTCCTATTTTCTAATTCTAAAGGCGAAGCTTAATTTGTGTTTAAATGTTCATTTCGAATAGGGATATTGTTTTGGGTATTTAAATACAATTTCTTGTGAGGCACTCAGGAGAGGTTGCGAGATGACATTACAGCCTTGATTAATAAATTGAATGAAATTGATTAGCGATTACATAATAGGATGAACATAGGAATAATAAAGTAAAATCAAGTCCCTAGACCATTTGTGTATAGATATTTTATTTTCTTATTTGCATATTTATTTTGTTTTATTTTCTTAATTATCATTTTTTAGGTTGCCTAGATAAAGTTAAGTTACAATAATTGCGGTACTTAATGGTAATTCTAAACCTAATCCCTATGGATACGAAACTCACTCACCTTATACTCAAAACTTGACACCGTACGCTTGCGGAAATTTATTATACAAAATTAATTCGCATCAGTACCCCTTGGGGACTCAAACAGTTTTCAGCAAATACTGTAGGTTCCCCATTTTGTGTACCCCATCTTGACAGGACTAGATTTGCCCGTCGAGCTTTCTAACGTGTTGCTCCTCTTTACAGGTGAATCCATCCCTCGACCATGACATACCTCTTCCGCACTTGCCTACATTGAGCAGATCCGAGCTCTTCCCAAAGACGACCGTCGGACGTCAGTTCTCAATACTGTCGAGAGCCAGAAAGAATGCGACATGTTTGTGCTCCTTGACACTCCTCGAGCGCCCGTCGAGCCTCCTGCGGATCTCCTCAGTGGTAAGTCTGGCCTTTCTTTCTCTTTTCGTTGCTTGAGGTCGAGGGTGATGGTTAAGGAGTCACTGGACTGACCATGCCCTTTTCTTCTTTCAATCGTGCCATCAGAGATAAAGTACTCCCTTCCTACTAGGTCGAAGAAGAGGAAGGAGAAGGACGGGGCGTTAGAATCATCGAGGTCGTCGGCTGCTCAGGTCCCCTTATCCCCTGGGTTACTGATCCACTCTCTCAGGGAATGCTCGTGATCAACCCTCCGGCTAAGAGGCCACGAGTCGAGGAGCCTCGCAACACCGCAGGGGTCGAAGGGTCGACCTCACAGAAATCTCGGTGCCTCAATAAGGGGAAAGATGCCGAGGTGGCCCCCTCTTTGTCAGGGCCACTGGTGATGCCGGGGTCAAAAATTGATGACCCTAAGTTCATCGTAACGGACGTCCTCCCCGCTTTCTCCACAATGCTCTACACTTACCTCCGCGGTTTAGCTTCACTAAGAGGAACATTTTGGACCGCCAGTGTCTGACTGTGATGCGCCAAATCTCAGTCCGTCCGCTCTCACTCCCTGATTCCTGCTTCCTTTTTATGGACTTCGTTCCTATACCTTAAACTTGTTTCCCCCTTCTTTTGCATGCAGGCCCTTGAGCTGACCCTTCAAAACTACGTGGAACTGGAGGAGCTAATGCAGAAGGAGACTGCGTTGAAGGACACCGAGCAGGAGCTCAAGACCCTTTGGGCTGCTCGAGAGGAGCTTTCCATGAACCTCACGGTTGAGAAAGCTAAGGTGCTATCTCTTGGTGAGAGCATCACCACCTAGAAGGCTGCCAACTTTGATGAAGGTGTTCCGAAGGGAAGCTCCAAGGCCATGGAGGAATACCTCTCGTCCGCGGAGTGTCAGAGGCGGCAGAAAGAGGTGACTTAGAAAGCGATCTGGGACTTCATGGCCTTTGAGGAGTTTGGCTACTTGGTTGACTCTAAGTTGGAGCAATTAAAGGCGTCCCGAGAGCTCGAGGAGATGGTCAAGGGATGAGTGGAGTAGTTTAAGTCCTCTAAGGCCTTTGAAGAGTTCATAAATCAGAGGCTCAACGCCTATCAGGACTTGGCTGAGTTTGAAGAGCTCTAGTTGTCCCTCATGAAGTCTACCGGGGAGCAGATCCTCGACCGCTTCCAGAGAAACCGTCTGGACGTTGACCTTGCCTTCCTCGATGAATCTGACAGCAAGGGGGTAGAGGTGGTTGAGCCAGACTAGGTGGCCAGGGGCGTCGACCAAACTCGAAAGGAGGTGGAGCAGGGAGCTAGTGATGTCGAGGGGGTACCGGAGGAAGGCGGCAAGGAGTAGGCAGGCGGGGATGAAGGCGCAAAGTGAAAACTTATGTTTTTATTTAGTTGTTATTATTTTTTTTTCGAATAGGGCTTCGGCCCAGACGATATTAATTCTTTTTCTAGATTCAAAATTTTAAAAGAGACCTATGGAATTATATGGCCCTTAGTCATTTGACATTCTATAATGGCCATAAGGTCGAGACAAGTTTTTATTTTTCTTATATGCACTTATGCTCATTCCATTTATTGTGTTGTGTGGAGAATTTTTGCTAAGTGTAGGCTCGATTACCTTTTTTTTTGTTGGGGAATTTTTTGCTAAGTGTAGGCTCAACTACCTTAATACCCCCTCACTAGAGTTAAGTTTTTGAAGTCAGCTCTGGCGATCCATTGTCAATGCTTCGATGTAGATAGTAGAATGTGAAGAGCTTAGAAAATCTGCTAGTTGCTCAAGCACAGTTGGGCAAGAGACCTACCATCTTTGCAAGTTCGTGGGGGGCTCATATTGCCCCCTTGCCAAGAACAGGGCCTTGGACTTATTTTCGGCACATCGTTGTCGACGTATCGACGATTTTAGTCGACCTATCAAAAACTTTTGGTTGACGTATCGACATTAGTAGAAGATGATCATACCCGCAAAGAAGTAAGAAGAATTGGTCGATGTGTCGACGTATATTTATTCGTGTATAAGTTATAAGTTGGCTTTTCAGCCTGCCAAAACAGGGAAATGAAAGAACAAAAGTAGAAGACACTAAGTCTGCTCTGTTAGGTCGACGCTCCTCATGATTACTGGTAGTAGACCTTTAGCTGGTCCGCATTCTAAGTATACTTGATGCTTCGACCGTTGAGCTCTACCAGTCGATACGACCCATTAGAAACAACCTCTTTTATTCTGTAGGGCCCTTCCCAGGTCGGTCCCAAGGCTCCGGAGTTCTTGGGTTTTGTGTTGGGGGTTACCACCCGTAAAACTAGGTCCCTGACCCCGAATTTTTTTTGCTTAACCTTCTTATTATAGTACCTGGCAGCTCTTGCCTAGTAGGCGGTGAGCCTTAACTCCATGCACCGTTCTTCCTAGAGGTCGAGCCCTAAGTTCATCAGTTCGGCGTTCCTATCCTCATCGTAACGGGTTATCTAGTTGGTCAGAATGGACAACTCAACTGGTAGGACTGCCTCAAACCCATAAGTCATTGAGAATGGGGTTTCCCCTGTAGTAGTTCTGCTTGTTGTTCGGTAGGCCCACAACACTTTTGGCAACTCGTCGGCTCATTTCCCTTTGTAGGCATCGAGGCGGCGCTTGAGAGTGATTTTAATTATCTTATTTACCTCCTTGGCCTGCCCGTTGGACTGGGGGTACATGACAAAGGAAAAATTCATGTGGATCCCCAGCAGCTCGCAAAACTGGCTGGTATTGTTGTTGTTGAATTGCTTCCCGTTGTCAGACACAAGAGAGTATGGCACACTAAACCTACACACAATGTTATTGCATATGAAGTTTGTGCATTTTGCCTCTGAGATGGTCGTCAATGGCTCAGCTTTGACCCACTTGGTGAAGTAATCGACGGTGACAATAGCGAACTTGTACCCCCTGGTGTTTTGTGCAGGGGACCAATAAGGTCAATTCCCCATTGAGCGAAGGGCCAGGGAGATAGTATGGATGTTAGGTCCTCTGAGTGTAGTCGAGGGGTGGGTCGCACCTTTTCGCGTACTCGGCTGCATCTTTCTTTAGACTTGGCCAGTAATACCTCTGCCATAATATTTTGTAGGCTAGAGACTGTCCTCCCGTGTGGTTCCTGCAAATTCCATCGTGCACCTCTGACAGCACCCTCTTTGCCTCCTCTGTGCTGAGGCACCTAAGAAGCAAGGGCATCGAGTACCCCCTGGGATGGAGGAGGTTGTCGTCCATTGTGTATCTTGCCGATTGATACTTAATCTTTTTGGCCTGCTGCCTGTCCTCAGGAAGTTCACCGTTGACCAAGTACCTAATGATCGAGTCCATACAGCTAGGCTGGAAATCCACGGGTGTGACCTTAGGCCGCTTTTCTGTGATCAGAATCCTCAAGACCTCTACGGGTACCAAGTTCAAGAGCTCGGCATCTCTCGACGTTGCCAACTTGGTGAGTGTGTCGGCATTGCTATTCTCTACCCTTCGCACCTGCTATATGTCATAGGTCATGATTTTCCTCAGGGCTTCCTAAACCTTCTTTAGATACACGGTCATCTTCTCATCCCTGGTCTGGTACTGGCCCTTCACTTGATTCACAATGAGTTGTGAATCACTAAAGTTGTTGAGGTTCTCCGCTTTTAAGTGCTCTGCCAACCGGAGTCCGGCGAGCAGCGCCTCATACTCTACTTCATTATTGGATGCGGGGAATTCAAACCTGATGGCTGAGGTGACCTTTTGTCCTTCTGGTCTGTGTAACACTAGTCCTGCCCCACTGCCATTGTCATTGGAGCTCTCGCTGACATAGAGCTACCATCGCAGTGGTTTGTCGGTTCCCTTGACTTCGGCTGGTAGCCCGATGAATTCTGCCATGAAGTCGGCTAGGGCTTGGTGTCACGCGAATTAATTTTGTATAATAAATTTCCGCAAGCGTACGGTGTCAAGTTTTGAGTCTAAGGTGAGTGAGTATCGTCTCCACAGGGATTGGGTTTAGAATTGCCATTAAGTACCGTAATTATTGTAACTTAACTTTATCTAGGCAACCTAAAAAAATGACAATTAAGAAAACAAAACAAAATAAGTATGCAAATAAGAAAGTAAAGTATCTATACACAAATGGTCTAGGGACTTGATTTCGCTTTATTATTCCTATGTTCATCCTATTATGTAATCGCCAATCAATTCCATTCAATTCATTAGTCAAGGCTCTAATGTCATCTCGCAACCTCTCCCGAGTGCCTCACAAGAAATTGTATTTAAATACCCAAAACAATATCCCTATTCGAAATGAACATTTAAACACAAATTAAGCTTCGCCTTTAAAATTAGAAAATAGGAATATCTATCGCCTCCCGGCCTCACAACAACCTAAATCCTAATTTGATTATCTAAGTGTTGATCTCCTCCCGGTCTTACAACAACCTAGACTATGCTTCTCAAATCTAGATAAAGAATTCAATCTCTCCCGAGCATCAAATTCGCAATCTAAAAAACATCTAACTCATTAGCCAAATAAATTAAAGGCATTAAGCATAGAGAAACATAAATGAATTGAAAATGAAATTAAATTAACAATCAACAAAATATTCAAAAACATAGTTCAAATAACACTACATCAAGTCCTAGATTTAATGTCTAGCTCAACATGGAAAAATAGATGAAAGAAGAGAAAACCCAATATCCATTGAAGAGCTTCCAAGGACCTCGAAGATGAAGGATTTTGGCCTCCTTTTGATGTTTTCTTCACTTTTCCGGGCTCCCCCTCTCAAATGGCAACTCTCTCCTGTTATAATACAACATTTCAGAGCTAGGGTTTCATACGCGCGCTGCAGCCTGCATGAAGACGCATTGCGGCGCGCGTTTTTGGCAGAGGATACCGTTGTTGCGGGCTCGGGCGTGCTGCAGCGCACCTGACACGCTGCTGGGCGTACTGCAGCCCCCTTGGTGCGCTGCAGCGCGCGTTTCTGGGGCTGGACGCTGATGGGCACGCTGCAGCGCCCTTGGTGCGCTGCAGTGCGTGTTTCTGGGACTAGACGCTGCTGCGCGCAGCAGCGCGTGTTGTGCGCTGCAGCCTGCACTTCCCCTGCTCTCTGGTCTTCTTTGCGCGCTGTAGCCTATGAAGGCGCGCTGCAGCCCGCTTTCTTGCAATCCAAAGCCTCCTATTTTGGGCCACAAAATCCTCTTTCACATCCTCTTTTAATTGATTCACAAGTTAGGCGAATATTCTTCTTTTCTTCATGTAAAATCATCCAAGTTGGCATTTATTTATATTTCCTATAAAAAAACACACAAAAGACATTAAACTAAAAAAAAAATGCTTGAAAACTTACAAATATTCAAGCTTAAAAGTACTTGATTTGTTGGTAGAAATACCCGTCATCAGCGAGGTAGGATTTCTATCCCTCTTCCTTGTGAGCCTGTTTTTGAAAAGGATTTTGGCCTTGAAATTGTTTTAAAGAAAGGGATTGGTTTGCGAAAGAAAAATATTTAAAAAACCATGGCTTGTTAGTTTATGGAAATCCTTGGCTTGTCCTGTCCATGGAATCCCTAGCTTGTCTAGTCATGGAACCTCATGGCTTGCCCAGTCATGTGGCCTGCGGCTTGAGTAGTTCGTGGGGTCATATGAACGATTTCTTAATTTTAAATGGATGATTTCTTAAGATAAGAGATCTTGTGAACTGGTAATAGAGTGTATTGCTGTTAATAGAGTCTATTGTTGTAAGCCAAGACAGGATGCGAAGAGTGCATCCTCCGGGGCAGAACCTGAAACTCTGTCCGGTAGGTGAGGCACTTGGTTAGGTAAGTAATTTGTACAAATTACTTGCCGAAGCCTGTAATACGGTTATTTTCAGTTATATTTCCTTTGAGAAAAAGGATGTAAGGTTCCGGCTATTCTATCAGGGCTGAACGTCTTATTTTATTTACTTATTCATTTATTTATTTACGCGCTCATTTATTTATTCATTTATTTTAAGTATTTCAAATTATATCCTACTGGGCCTTTCGCTCACGTTTTATATTATAAATGTTAAATCCCTCCCAGGAGATTCTAGGGGCGGTGCACATTTTATTCATTTAGTTGAGTTTTGCAATGGATCAATCAAGTGAGGATTGTGTTCATCCTCTGACATAAAAGTGTAAGGAATTTGAGAAAAGATTCTGTAAACTTATTTAATATTTGGATTTACTCGACTGTGATTGATGTCTGTTGTAATGCTTATGTGCATGAGCATGTATGTATGATACTGTATGTCCTATGGGGTGGAGCCCTATGTGTCAGAGGCTCTGGGATTCTGTAATTTATTTATATTTTAATGTAGTCAAGTGTGGGGCCCGGTTGGGAATCTACTTTATTAATCCCTAATCAAGCTCTAAGTCACCCACCCCGTTTGTGGGGGGGCATGACAAGAGTGGTATCAGAGCTTTAGGTTAAGAATGCTAGGATTGTACATACATGTGTGACATCTGTTATCCACTGAACAGTTTAGTTTTATTTCAGTTGAAGAAAATGGCCCCTCACTGTAGACCAGGCACCCAACCGGAACAACCGAACCTTGGTTCTTGGATGCCATGTATGTTGCCTTTCAGGGCATGGCCACGAGAGCTCAGAATGAGCGACCGGTTAAGGATAGGAAACAAGGATATTTCTGGGAATTTAGACGAGTGCCTATCCCTTCATTTAACACTAAGGGAGGGCCCCAGGAAGCAGAGCTTTGGATTGACTCCATAGTCAAGCACTTGAGTGCTATGGAGTTCTAGATGAATACTAGGTGGAATTTGCTGTGTACAAGATGGAGGGTTTAGCAAACACTTGGTGGAAACAGGTTAAGAGGAGAATAGATGTTGTAGGGTTGACCTAGGAACAGTTTGAGTCGTAGTTCAATGACCAGTACTTCCCTCAGAGTTACAGGAAAGAAAAAGCACTGGAATTCATGTCGCTACAGCAAGGTGACATGTCTGTGAGGGAATATGAGGCTAAGTCTAATGACCTATCCCGGTTTGCACCATCTCTGGTGGAGTCTGAACACATGAGATGTCTTAAGTTTGAAAAGGGCCTCAAGAACTCTGTGAGGAGATCCTTGGTGGCTCTAAGACTTCAGAACTTCTGGGATTTGGTAGCTGCTGCTACAAGGGTGGAACAGGATCACTTGGCCTATCACCAAAGTAAGGAAACAACGGGTCGAGTCTCCGTCTCTAGTAGACCTTCTATTTTAGGTGGGCAATAGCAGAGTGGTAGAAGAAATTACAACTAGGGATAGATGGTTGGGGAAATGGTAAGCGGTGGCAGTAGTTCATCTGGGAGTGACAGAAATGCTCCATACGGGCCCAGATGTCACCATTGTGGGCAGGTGGGCCATACTAGGAGGAATTGTCCTAATCGGCCGCCGGCTCAACAAGCCCAAAGTGACGCTTCCTACAGCCAAGAAGGGCCACCACAGTATATGCCACCATATCAGCTACAACAGATGCCATACCCTCTTGCGCCGACTTATCAACCACCTCAGTATACACAGTTCTGGCCTCAAGCGCTGAGACGGGCATAAACGCCTCCACCACAACAGTATAGGCCTCTGGCTCAGCAGCCTAATGTTGGTGACAGAGGAAAGGGAAAAGTACAGGGACAAGCTTATACCTTGGCAGGAGGTAGTTCAGGAGGTCAGACCAGCAACGCGGTGGTTGAAGGTATGATTCTAATCTCTCACTCTTTTGCTCACGTGTTATTTGATACAGGAGCCACACATCGTTCATATCAAGTTCTTTTGTTCGGACTTTGAAACTAAAATGTGAGAATTTAGAAGTCCCGATGACTTTGAACTCCCTACTGGGATGTGTGGAGGTAATGAGTGTGTGTAAATCGTGTGAAATCATGATTGGTGATTAACGCCCAAAAGTGATATTCACAAGTGGTCAATTGTAGCACAGAAGGGCGGTCGTATCCACAGAGAGATAACAAAATAACAAGAATGATAAACAGAATAAGAGCGTTAGAGAAAAGTGAATTAAAGAAAATGAGAGTTTTTGAGATTTTTGTTGCAAATAAAATAAAAATGAGAAAATCTGTATGAAGAAAATGGTAAGGTGTCGAGAATCCCTAATGTTTCGTTCACCAATTCTAGTTTTTGATTCACAAAATAAAAGAACTGAATAGATTAAATCTCTATGTTGACTACGGAAATATTATTATTACAAGTTATCTAAAATCGACAATATATCAATATGACAATATTGCAGTAAAAGACAATTTGTAAAATAATTTGAATGACAAAACAATGCGTGACATAATTACATTAGAAAAGTGTGACTGAACTTATATAAAAATTGGCACACAATATTTTGAAAAGTAATAGAAAAATAGATGAGATTTAATTCATTCAGATGTTGAAGTTGAACAAGGAATCAAATGCCCAAATTGGATCGCTCAACAGAAGTTCATCTCTAACCTCACCAAAAGAACTCTAGCCTATCTTGCAAAACATTCTCACAAGTTCTAGAGAGAAAATATGAGACTGACAGCAAGACGACAGAAAAATGAATAATCAAAAGCTTCTTAAACCTTAGGCTAACCCCTCTATTTATAGTGTTTAGAGGTTGCTTGTCAAATAAGGAAACAAATAGTAAAAATAGAAAATTACAAAGGAAAAGGAAACAAAATAAAATTACACATAAATTAGGAGAAATCACATATTTAATTTGGGAAGAAATCGCTCAGATTTTTAGGAAGAAATTCTGATTCAATTTACCGTTTGGACCGTGTCGGGCTTGATTGAGGAAAGGAGAAGCACGCTACTGTCGCCGCTGGAGTCGAGGAAGCGGGCTGGCTATTTGGTCAGAGTGAACGCCAGCCGTCGCGCGCGGAGAGCAACTGGGCCCCGCACGCTGTCGCAGGACCCTTAGGCCACCTGTCACGCCGGAGAGGCGGACCCGGCTTGCTTGCCAGAGCGGGTCCCACGCTGATTAAACCTTGGGCTACCGGTGTTGGCGTGGAGGAACGCGCCTCAGGTGGGGCGGATGGTGATTTAGGGCGCGAGAAGGCGGAAAGAAATGGGCGCGATTTCCAGACCGATCAGGCAGTGGCGTGGCTCGGGCGACACGTGTGGCTCGGTGAAGGTTTAAAAATATGGCTTTTCATGGCTTTTTCTTGTGTAGCTTTTTACACTTTCATCAGTAAATAATTACAAAACTAGACAAATTCCAATTAAAAATATTATGAATAAAAATAATGGAATTGCTTAATTAAAGCTTAAATATTTTAATATTATTTAAATCAAAAGTAGTATTTAAGGTGCATTTTCATGCACTGATCACAACCCCCAACCAGCTTATTGCTAGTCTCTAGCAATCCAAGCGCAAGAGAAATCATGTCACAAAGAAAATCTAAGTCTCAACTCGCTTGGTCACCTGAGCATTTCAAACAAACTATTAGCAAGAAGTCAAAAGATACTATCAAGATTATTTCAGTCATAACTCCAGAGTCGTGTGTGTGTGCTCCAAACCGTAACCTTCTTACCACTGACCATAACACATGCAGCTTTGAAAAATTCACCAAGTAGAAGTCTCAACTCCATTGATCTCAGTGGTGTCAGAAATATTTGAGTGCAAAGGTTTTCTCTCATGGAGTTGGAAATGAAACAATCAACGCTCAGAGTGAGGAAGGTCAAATTTAGGTCAAACAGTCAAACGAACATTGACCAAAAGATAAGCTAATCAACTCTTAGAACATTCCACCATTCTTACCACAAACCAGCTTTTAGGATTTCATTTGGGTCAAATAGAAATTTACATAAACGAACAAAGAGCCAAAAAGCTTACATAAATTACTTTTTCTTTCTTTTTTTTTTTTTTTTTTTTTTGGCAAGAGACAACCTGCATTATGAAGAGAATGTAGAAAGGTGTTCTTTTGACAAAACAGCTATATAGCATCAAATGTTGGAACAACCAAACTACATAATCTGTGAAATGTTGCTCTTGCTCTCTTTTTATTTATTTATTTTTTTTAAAAGTAAGAAATGAGGCTCTATTACATAAGATCATTCCTATCTAACCCAAAATCTGTAATGACCGGGAAAATATTCGGTCAAAATCGGACGATCCGGTATTTGACCGTAATTATTCCTAATGTAAAGTAGTAGAAATATTGATGTAATCGGGGAAAGTGTTATGTAGAAACTTTATATATGGGGTAAAATCACCCAAAAAGTGTAAAGTTATAATACCTAATATTGTTATAGAGAAAATTTGTAAATATCGGGTTGTGAATAGTAAAATATCGGTTAAAAGTTAGAAATTTTAATGTATATTTTAGTTATGAAAAATCGAAATATTTGGTAAATGACCAAATGACCAGTTAGAAAAAAGAGTAGAAATATTAGAAGTAAGGAAAATGACAAAAGTTCCAGAAATGAATTTTCCCGAGTCGTTAAAGCGGAACAAAAAAAAAAACGAGTACCGCGAGGGGCACGCGTTTTTGGGCAATTCTGGATTGTTTAAAATGAAAATTTCAGAAAAAGAAATTGACTATTGAGATACCCAAGAGAACTGGGTTGAATATGAGAAATTTGACCCGGGGTGCTCGGCAGCCGGAAAAGCAATATAGAACTGCACGGGTGTGAAATTATCGGTGCACGAGAAAGAGAGACGTTTTGAAAACGGAAAGTTTGGTCTCGACAAGAAAAATGTGAGGAACACGGAACCACTTAAATTAAGTGTGAAACTTAATTAGAATTAGTCAAATTAAATTATAGGAATTAAAGTTATTTCTTTAATTTAATTTAGAAAATAATAAGAGATATTATTATAAATAATATTATAATATTCATTAATACACTTAAAGAGGCCTACGGAAGGAAATTAGAAACATTATGTTCTATTTTCCTAAGGGTGGCCGAGAGACTAGAGAAAAGAGAGAGAAAAGAGAGAAAATCAAGGAAAATCAAGGAATCATCCGTTTTTTAGCGAAATTTCTTCCGTTCAGTCCGGTGGAAATATAACCCGAGGCATTCTAGCGGAGAATCTCAACTTTTCAAGGTAAGATTTCGGATTTTTCATGAGAAACTGCTTGCTTTTTTCGTTTTTGTGAATAGTAACTCATCTCGGGAAAAATCCATAAAAGCGAAAAAACGAAACCGAGGTTTTGTCGGGGACTACGATAGGAGTTTAATGTGCAAGTATTGAAAGGATTGAACAATTTTTTTTGGATTTACACTAAAAATCCGAAAATCCCTAGAAATGGAGGAAATGTATTTTTGTTCAATTGATGTAGCAATTTGTGTTCAAGAATGTGAATCTGGACTACAGGTACTGAAATCGGAAGTAAAACGAGTTATTGAAAACTCGGGAAATGAGGAAAATTAAGGCAAAACTCTGCCGAAATTTCCTAAAATCTAGTTAGCAAGCAATGAGTTAGGAATCTGATTCTAGAGAATGGATAACAGTTTTAAACCTTGGAAACGAATAGATTAAGATTCAGAAACCGAGATATACGAATATGTGTAAATTGCCTCTTGAGCTAGAAATCGGCCTTAAGGGGAAAAAGTCCATAAATGAGTTTGAAATTAGATTTAAGGATCTAAGTATGAGGAATTGTGATTGGAATAGGGAATTGATACCTATTTCCATGAAACAGGTTTTGGCACGAGAGCCGAAGCAACGAGAAAGAACTTCCAACAAGCGGGAATCCTAGCGGATTAACGGTAAGTATAGACATATATGTTTGTGCGGACTCGAGTAAGGCTTCTTAAAGTGAGACTTAGAACTATTAATTTACTTATGTTCCTAAGTCTATGTGATTACATGTGATTATACATGTTTGGAGGGCTTAATGCTCTAGATTTCGGAAAGGCGACATATGGTTACCCTTATGCATAGTTAAAGATCGACGGGTCGTCGGCCTCCATAAGGGAGGAAAATCTCAAAGAGTAGAGATTCCGACTTTACCGGACAATAAGTAATGAGCCAAGTAAAGTAAAAGATCGACGGGTCGTCGGCCTCCGAAGGGAGGAAATCTCACAGAGTAGAGATTCCGACTAGACCAGCCAAGAAAGTAAGAACAGAAAGATAGAAAGTAGTTTAAAGCATGTTTCACACGAGCATATTTGCATCATAACTCTTAATGTAATTTCTATTAGTTTATGATGTATGCATGTTTATACTTGCTGAGCGTTAGCTCATCAGTTTACTCGTGTGCAGGTAACAAAGGTAAGCAGCTAGTCATATAGTGGTTTGCTTGATGGACATGCGGAGGCAAGGGTGGCGGAAATGTCATGGGTGCACGGGAGTGGTCTTTACTATGCTCGCTTAGAAATTAAATTCCCCTGCAAATAAATGTAATGTAGAATAATAGTATGTACGTTTAGTTCTAAGAGGAAGATATTACAACCATTGTCTTGGTAAAGAACAACGGACTGTAATAAGTTAAGACAAGTTTCGGGAACTAGTATGATACCGAATCTTTAAAGTAATAGCAAGATGTGTTATTAGTGTATCAACATAACATGTTAAGATCCGAGGGTTAATGTAGTAAAGAAAAAAAAATTTACCCGCACATGAACGTAAATTAAAGAGACAATAGTCTAACAATGAATAATGGATTAGACTATAGCTTAGCCCATTAGTAGTAGTATAAGGAACGGCGACCGCACCACGAGGGCGCGGGTCGCCACAGAATCCATCGCTCAAGCATATGCACCAAGCATACCACTAACCATGTAATGATGTTCTAACAGTGATTTTACCAGTTCAAAAGGTTAATGAAGGTTCAAAAGTCGTTTTCTCAACTCTCTTAACTCACCAAAAATAAAGCACTTAAACTCGGGAATTTTCTCAGCTGACATGCATTAACATCCATCTTACCACAAGGTTTAGCACGTGCAAAAAGAAACTCTGGAAGTCATTTCTTAGTAACCAAGACAGCAAAAATCGACTCAAACCGATCATTTTGAAATCATACTCAGACAACTTTACAAAAAATTTAACCCAAATATCAACATGACAAATATCACTCTTACGCATGAATATGCTCACCACCCCCAACCAAAATCAGACAGTGTCCTCAGTGTCAAAAATTATGAAAAATAGAGAAAGAAGACACTTGGACGATGAGCTTTCCACGTATGAGCACAAACTGAGCTTCCTGATATGATTCTCCAAAAACACACACATAAAAAAAATGTAAAAAGAAACGAAGAAAATAGAAAATGAAAATATGATACAGGAGATGTGAGTAAACTACTCAGGACTGGTAAACGGGGTTGTCGAGAATGATCTCTTCAACCTGGTTCACCCGCTCTAAGTAATTTTTCAAACGCTGGCCATTTACTTTAAGGATTCTCCCATCAGTTGGGTCTTCAACCTCGACAGCACCATTCGGAAAAACGCGTTTCACTACGAACGGGCCAGTCCACCGCGACCTCAACTTACCGGGGTGGAGATGCAAACGGGAATCATAAAGATGAACCCGCAAACGGGAATCATGAGCCGCTTTCATTTTTGCCTTGTAGATCCTGGAATTATCATAGGCATCGTTCCTTAACTCCTCGATTTCGGAAAGCTGGAGCTTCCGATTGACACCTGCAGCACTGAGATCAAAGTTGAGGGCTTTGGTAGCCCAATAAGCCTTATGTTCGAGCTCTACAGGTAGATGACAGGCTTTTCCAAAGATAAGCCTATAGGGAGACATCCCAAGTTGGGTTTTGTAAGCAGTACGGTATGCCCAAAGTGCGTCTAGAAGGCGCAAAGACCAATCCTTGCGATCGGGATTAACCGTCTTTTCTAGAATTTGCTTAATCTCCCTATTGGCCAACTCAGCTTGGCCATTTGTCTATGGGTGATAGGCAGTTGAAACTTTATGAACCACACCTACTTGCGCAGCAGAGCCTAAAAAGAACGGTTGCAGAAATGGGTGCCTTGATCACTGATAATGGCACGCGGCGTTCCAAATCGAGATAACACATTTTCCTTTAAGAACTTTACAACAGTAGTGTTATCGTTGTTCCGGCACGCCACGGCTTCTACCCACTTAGACACGTAATCCACAGCGAGGAGTATGTAGAGGAATCCATAAGAAGGTGGAAATGGTCCCATAAAATCTATCCCCCAAAGAATTGAATATTTCTATTACGAGAATCGGGTTCAAGGGCATCATATGGCGACGGGACAAAGCACCTAACTTTTGGCACCTCTCACAGAACGGCAGAAGTCATTGGTGTCCTTGAATAAAGTGGGCCAATAGAGACCACATCAGAAGATTTTCGCGCGGTCTTCTTCATAGAAAAATGACCGCCACATGCATCGTTGTGGCAAAAGTTCAGGACACTAGACACTTCATCATCCGGGATGCATCGTCTTATGATTTGGTCAGGGCAGTACTTAAAAAGATTGGGGTCATCCCAATAAAAGTTACGAACCTTGACCAGAAAATTCCTCTTGTCTTGTGCACCCCAGGTAGATGGAATCTCGCCCATCACCAAGTAGTTAACAATGTTTGCATACCATGGCATCTTAGTGACGGCGAAGAGATGTTCATCGGGGAAGTCATCTCCAATAGCAGGAATAGCGGTGGAATCATTAAATTCAAGACGAGATAATTGGTCCGCCACCACATTTTTGGCTCCCTTCTTGTCCTTGATTGTCAAGTCAAATTCCTGTAGGAGAAGGATCCACCTAATTAAACGCGCCTTAGCATCTTTTTTGGAGAGAAGGTACTTAAGGGCAGCATGATCTGTGAAGATGGTGATAGGAGAAGGATCCACCTAATTAAACGCGCCTTAGCATCCTTTTTAGAGAGAAGGTACTTAAGGGCAGCATGATCTGTGAAGATGGTGATAGGTGAACCAATCAAATATGCACGGAACTTGTCGAGAGCAAATACTACAGTAAGCAATTCTTTTTCAGTAGTAGAGTAGTTCATTTGAGCACTGTTCAAAGTACGGCTTGCATAGTAGACAACGAAAGGCTTACCCTCGCTCCGTTGACCAAGAACGGCCCCCACAGTATAATTACTTGCATCACACATGATCTCGAAAGGTAAGCTCCAATCTGGTGACTGCATAATAGGGGCAGAAGTCAGTTTTGCGATGAGTGTTCGGAATGCATCCTCACACTCTTGTGTCCAGTTGAACACAACATCTTTTACTAGGAGGTTGCTTAGCGGTCTCGCTATAGATGAAAAGTTCTGAATGAACCTCCTATAGAATCCGGCATGCCCCAGAAAAGATCAAACATCTTTAACGGCCTTGGGGGTGGGTAGGTTAGAAATGAGTTCAACCTTAGAGCGGTCGACCTCGATTCCTCTTTTAGAAATAATGTGCCCAAGAACTATGCCGGATGACACCATGAAATGACACTTCTCCCAATTGAGCACGAGACCCTTCTCTTCACATCTTTGTAGAACGGCTTCTAAGTTGAGAAGGCACCTGTCGAATGAATCTCCGAAGACTATCAAATCATCCATGAACACTTCCATACATTTTTTGATCATATCACTGAAAATGCTCATCATACACCTCTGAAATGTGGCAGGTGCATTACACAGTCCAAATGGCATTCGCCGAAAGGCATAAGTGCCAAAAGGACATGTGAATGTTGTCTTATCCTGATCTTCTAATGCTATCTCTATCTGATAATATCCTGAATCACCATCGAGAAAGCAATAGAAAGGATGACCTGCCACTCGTTCTAGGATTTGATCGATGAATGGTCTTTGCGAGTGGCGGCGCTAAGCTTACGATAGTTAATACACATGCGCCAACCAGTCACAACCTTCGTGGGAACTAGAGCCCCTTTCTCATTTCCCACCACAGTGACCCCCGATTTCTTTGGCACTACCTAGGTTGAACTAACCCACTTGCTATCAGCAATAGGATAAATGATGCCAGCATCTAATAGCTTGAGAACCTCATTCTTCACCACTTCTTTCATTGTTGGATTCAATCTTCTTTGAGGATCTCTTCGTGGGTTAGCTCCTTCTTCCAAATGAATATGATGGGAGCAAATCAAAGGACTGATCCCTTTAATGTCAGCAATCGTCCAACCCAATGCAGATCTATGCTTTTGCAGCATGTTGATCAACCGCTGCTCTTGTGATGCATCGAGTTTGGAAGAAATGATAACAGGAAATGTATCGCCGACTCCCAAAAATGCATGTTTCAATCCTTCAGGTAGTTGAGCAAGTTTCACTGTAGGGGTCTCTTCGATGGAAGGCTTTGGTTTCTCTCTCCCTTGTGAAAGTTCCTCGAAACACAGTTCTTTAAACTTAATTCCTCTGTCCTGTGAGTTGTTGGAAATGGCAGAAATGTTAGCCAACTCACAAGGACCGGAACTTTCAGACTCAGAATTTTGGAGGAGGTTTTCAAGATCTGCAAAATTGCTTTGTAGCAAAACCTCCTCCTCGACAAGTGTGTCAATCAGGAATGTTTGGTGACACTCGTCATTGTCTTGTGGTTGTTTTACGATGTTGAAAATATTTACCTCGAGGGTCATATTCCTAAAAGAGATCTTCATTAGACCATTTCTATAGTTAATCAGAGCATTTGTTGTTGCAAGGAATGGTCTTCCAAGGATGATCGGGATTTTTGACTCTACATCAACCACTGACTGAGTTTCCAAAACAACGAAATCCACAGGATAGTAGAACTTATCAACTTGCAATAACACATCTTCCACTATTCCTCGTGGTCTCTTACTAGATCGATCGGCCAGTTGCAGAACCACAGATGTGGGCTTAATATCTCCAAGACCTAATTGCGAGTAGACTGAATAAGGCATGAGGTTAACACTCGATCCTAGGTCTAACAATGCTTGGCCAAATTCACATGTCCCAATGGTGCAGGAAATGGTGGGATAGCCAGGATCTTTGTACTTCAGCGGTGTCTTCTGCTCAATCACCGCACTTACTTGTTCCATCAAAAATGCAGTCTTCTTGAATGGTGCTTTCTCTTTATAGTGCACAGATCCTTTATAACCTTGGCGTAGGCCGGCACTTGCTTGATCACATGTAGTAAGGGAAGATTGATCTTCTATTGTGTCAAGTGCTCCAGGATCTCACTTTGGTTTTCCGGCACTTTCCCAGCAGGTCGGAGAGCCTGGGGGAAGGGCACCTTTACTAGATTTTTTGTTGGCTCTTCGTTCTCCTGAGCCGATTCTTCATTACTCAAAGTGGTAGTACTTGTTGATGGCGTGTCTGAATTCTTACCACTTCTAGTAGTGATGACATTAACTTCCTTGATATTTTGACCTTCAGAGTTGGAAGTTTGAGCCATGTTTTGTCCTCTCAAATTGGACTGGGCTTGTGATGGAAATCTACCGCGCTCATGAATGGTTAAAGCTTGTGTCAGCTTTGTGATCTGACTTTTTATTTCCTTGTTCTCTTCCACCAGTTGCATGAGCATTGAATCAACCCTTTGATTTGTCTTATTTTGCGCGTCCATAAAAGCTTTTAAGGTATCCTCTAGAGAATTCCCTTTCGGCTGCATGTTATTCTGAGGCACAAAATATGTCCTTGGTGGTTGAGATTGTTGCTCTGATCTCCATTGCCCTCCAGATGATTGTGCATGTTGATTCGAATCTTGCCAACTGAAGTTCGGGTGGTTTTTCCAACCAGGATTGTAAGATCCTGAGAAAGGTCCATAAGGCTTCTTGTATGTGCCCAATGCATTGCACTGCTCCTCATATACCCCTCTCATTTCACTTAAAGTGTGGCAATCCTGAGTTAGATGGCCCATTTCACCACAAACTAAACAAGGCTCATGTGCCTCTGTCCTTGCCACCATGTAGGGTCCTTTGCTATCTTTACTTTTGAGGGCCTCAATTTGCTTCGTCAAAGCTTCAACTTGGGCCTTGAGACTATCCTCTTCCCTTAATTGATAAACTCCAATTGGTCGGGACCTACTGGTACTCTCAATAGCACTCGGCCCAGTCCAAGTATGAGCTTTCTCAGCTAACTCGTTCAGGTATTCGATAGCTTCGTCAGGATACTTTTGGAGAAAATCCCCATTGCACATCATCTCGACAAATTGGCACTCTCGGATTGTGAGTTCATCGTAGAAATAGCTTACGAGGCGCCAACTTTCATATCCATGGTGGGGACACAGATTTAACAGATCTTTAAAATGCTCCCAGGCTTGATAGAGAGCTTCATTTTCCTTCTGAGTGAAATTCGAGATCTGTCGTTTCAAATTGTTGGTCTTATGGTGTGGGAAATACTTGTTGAAGAACTTCGTCGTCATTTCTTCCCACGTACCAATAGACCTGGGCCTCAGAGAATACAACCAGCTTTTGGCCTTGTCCTTCAGAGAGAAAGGGAAAAACTTCAATCTGACGGTGTTTGCGGCTTCAGCACGGCTGTGAAAGGTAGCCACCACCTCTTCAAACTCCCGGATGTGTACATAGGGGTTCTCATTTTCTAACCCGTGAAAAGTTGGGAGAAGTCCAATCATGCCCGGCTTGAAATCGATAGGCGGTGCATTCGGTGGGAACATGATGCAAGATGGGGTGGCCGTACGCATTGGGTGCAAGTAATCTTGCAACGTCCTAGGCCGAACTTCCTCGTGTTGTGCCATTGCGAAAAGATTTTGAAATGCGAATTCCAACGACAAGTGTGAAGACGGAGACGTAGAAGACGAGTCGGATAGAATTTCACTAGGGGTTTCTAAATTTGGACGTTGAGCAAATCTCCCTAGTTCGTCTCTATATCGATGCATTCACCCTAAACGGCTTTTTTTTATTCTTTTATTTTTTTATTTTTGTTTATTTTTGTTTATTTTTTTATTTTTTTATTTTTAATCAAAAAGAAAAATAATTATATAGTAACGTAAATTGTAATCACCGAGAGTGCTCCCAGGAAAGACTATAGCTCTTGGCTCAATGAATACTCTCCTAGACAGAGCAACGTTCCCAGGAAAGACTGGTGGGGCGAGGCCCGCTTAAGTATCAACTTTCCTAGACAGAACTCCCTCAGATTATACTTTCCACGTAACCACACCATTATTCTCAAAATCAATTATTAAATTTTATTGAGTAAATTATGAAATGTAATCTAATTAATGGAAACTATTCCTAAAGTCAAAAGCCTAAATCTACCAAATTATGAAAATCCTAGATTAAGAATCTAAATTAGTCAATTAATTACCATCTTAATTATAATCTTAAAAATTAATGAAACTATAAAAGGAAAAATTAAATTAGGCAACAATTAAAATATACAAATGAGGAAACAAAATAAAATCCTAATTTACCAAAACAAAATTACAAAATCAAATCACAATTAATTTTAAAACACAAATCCTAAAAGTGTGAGATTTTTTTTTAGCAACACAAAACTACGGGAATAAAAAAAAATGATATAAGAAACTTTTTTGGACGACAAAAGAAAAAAAAAAAATGTAACAACTTGAACAAAAGCACGTTAACTTGCAGGCTCCAGCCAACTTTCTTTTTTTTTTTTTACGTACAAAAGTTTATTTATATATATATATATATATATATATATATATATGTTTTATTAAAGACAAACTAAAGGACTACAGACTTAAAAACCTAAAACGAAAATGAAGGAAAGAAAGAAGGTCAAAGGTTAACAACTAATAAACTAATCTAAAGAAATCAGTAAATGAAAACACGAGCGACAAAAGTTTTTTTTTTTTTTTTTTTTTTTTTTAATAAGGCTAAAACCAAATCACGCAAATCAGGAAAGAGAAATTGAGTAAAATAAAAATAAATAAATAAATTCACTTACCACTTTGGCTCAAAAATCTACTGATCAGTCTTGTTAATAGCATCTCCCCGGCAACGGCACCAAAATTTGATTAACGCCCAAAAGTGATATTCACAAGCGGTCAATTGTAGCACAGAAGGGCGGTCGTATCCACAGAGAGATAACAAAATAACAAGAATGATAAACAGAATAAGAGCGTTAGAGAAAAGTGAATTAAAGAAAATGAGAGTTTTTGAGATTTTTGTTGCAAATAAAATAAAAATGAGAAAATCTGTATGAAGAAAATGGTAAGGTGTCGAGAATCCCTAATGTTTCGTTCACCAATTCCAGTTTTTGATTCACAAAGTAAAAGAACTGAATAGATTAAATCTCTATGTTGACTACGGAAATATTATTATTACAAGTTATCTAAAATCGACAATATATCAATCTGACAATATTGCAGTAAAAGACAATTTGTAAAATAATTTGAATGACAAAAAAATGCGTGACATAATTACATAAGAAAAGCATGACTGAACTTATATAAAAATTGGCACACAATATTTTGAAAAGTAATAGAAAAATAGATGAGATTTAATTCATTTAGATGTTGAAGTTTACAGAACAAGGAATCAAATGCCCGAATTGGATCGCTCAACAGAAGTTCATATCTAACCTCACCAAAAGAACTCTAGCCTATCTTGCAAAACATTCTCACAAGTTCTAGAGAGAAAATATGAGACTGACAGCAAGACGACAGAAAACTGAATAATCAAAAGCTTCTTAAACCTTAGGCTAACCCCTCTATTTATAGTGTTCAGAGGTTCCTTGTCAAATAAGGAAACAAATAGTAAAAATAGAAAATTACAAAGGAAAAGGAAACAAAATAAAATTACACATAAATTAGGACAAATCATATATTTAATTTGGGAAGAAATCGCTCAGATTTTTAGGAAGAAATTCAGATTCAGCTCATCGTTTGGACACGTGTCGAAGCTTGATTGGAGGAAAGGAGAAGCCTGCCACGTGTCGCGCGCGGAGTCAAGGAAGCGGGCTGGCGCTGGTCAGAGTGAACGCCAGCTGTCGCGCGCGGAGAGCAACTGGGCCTGGCACGCTGTCACGCGGGACCACCTAGGCCAGCTGTCACGCACGGAGAGGCGGACCGGCTGTCGGTTGCAGACGCGGGTCCCACGCGGATTAAGTCTTGGACGCGCGCTGGTGTTGGCGTGGAGGGAACGCGCTCTCTGAGTGGGGCGTGATGGTGACGCGCGAGACGCGAGAAGGCGGAAAGAAATGGGCGCGGATTTCCGCGCTGACTGTGCAGTGGCGTGGCTCGGCTGCCGCGGCTCGGCTCGGCTGACACGTGTGGCTCGGCTGAAAGGCTTAAAAATATGGGTTTCATGGCTTCCTCTTGTGTAGCTTTTTACATTGCTTTCATCTAAATAATTAAGCAAAAACTAGACAAATTCCAATTAAAAATATTATGAATAAAAATAATGGAATTGCTTAATTAAAGCTTAAATATTCTAATATTATATAAATCAAAAGTAGTATTTAAGGTGCATTTTCATGCACTGATCAATTGGCGATGAGCGATTGTGAGCATATTTAATTATCCTTCTGATGAACCTGTTTAACGTGGTACTCAGAATGGATTGGCTGTCAAGGCACGGTGCAATTGTTGATTGCTTCCGTAGGAAAGTGAGTTTGGTGATGGATTCTAGAATAGTAATTTCTTATCAGGCAGAGACAAACCCAGTCCTTGGGGAACAACTGTTGAAGTGCAGCGTCGGGGGACAGAACAACTTAGCATGTTTTTCTTCCCTTCTTGCTTTAGAAGGTGAACCTGAAGTAATCGGAGATAGTGCGGGAATCCCTGTAGTAGATGAGTTTATAGATGTATTTTCCTAATGAGCTACCTGGTTTACTGCCAGATCGGAAGATTGAATTCTATATTGATTTGGTTCTGGGAACGACACCTATTTCCATTCCTCCATATCGGATGGCTTCGGCGGAAATGAAGGAATTAAAAACACAGCTTGAGGAGCTGGTAGAAAAAGGATATATCCAGAATAGTACTTCTCCTTGGGGTGCACCAGTGCTATTTGTGAAAAAGCATGACGGATCTCTTCGGTTATGCATTGATTACCGTCAATAGAACAGGGTGACTGTGAAGAACAAATACCCACTGCCGAGGATCGATGAGTTATTCAATCAGTTGGATGGATCACAGTTCTACTCTAAGATTAATTTGAGATCTGGGTACCATCAGCTGAAAATCAAGGAGGAAGACATTCTGAAGACTACTTTCAGAACCTGGTATGGGTACTTCGAGTTTTTGGTAATGCCGTTTGGGTTGACGAATGCCCCGGCTGCATTCATGGATCTAATGAACCGTGTTTTCTGACCGTACTTGGATCGGTTCATGATTGTCTTTATTAGAGACATACTGGTTTACTCGAAGACTTGGAAAGAACATGTACATCACCTGAGAATTATTTTCAGACTCTTCGAGAACACTAGTTATATGCTAAGAAGGAGAAGTGTGACTTCTGGCTGACAGAAGTGAGGTTCCTTGGGCGTGTGATCTTAGGACAGGGAATTTCTGTCGATCCTTCTAAGATCGAGACTATGCTACAGTGGGAGAGCCGAAGAATGTAGCGGAGATTCACAGTTTGCTCAGATTTGTAGGATACTACCTGCGTTTTGTAAAGGACTTCTCGAGCATTGCCGCACTGATGACTCGGTTGATGAGGAAGGAGGTCAGATTCGAATGGGACGCCGAATGTGAAAATGCTTTTGAGGAATTAAAGGTCAGACTGACAAGTACACCAGTCTTGACTATTCCTGACAGTAAAGAACTATATGAGGTGTATACTGACGCCTCAGGAAGTGGGCTAGGCCATGTGTTGATGCAAGATGGACGCGTTGTAGCCTACGCATCGCGACAACTAAAGCCACATGAACAGAAGTATCACAATCATGATTTGGAGCTGGCAGCAGTGATATTTGCTCTGAATATATGGAGATGTTATCTTTATGGAGCAAAATTTCAGGTCTTTTCTGACCATAAAAGTCTAAAGTACATGAAAGACTATGACTTCACTCTGCAGAATCATCTTGGAAAAGCTAATGTGGTGGCTAATGCCTTTAGCAGGAAGCCGACGGGGACTCTGGCATCATTAGCTTTGGAAGATTGAAAAAGGACTGAAGTGGTGAGTGAGTATGATCTTCAGTTCTACGAAGATTATAACCAGGCTATGGTATATAATATGGTCTCCATACCGGACATTATGTAGTAGGTTAAGCAGAATCAATGGCAGGATCCACACCTCCAAGGAATTTGGATTCGAATCCCGAATCGAGAGCAATTCGAGAATTGGAGAATCCGAGAGGATGGAGCCTTGTATTTCCACAACCGCCTTACTATTCCTAAGGTGGGTGAAGTAAAGAAGAAGATTCCGCAAGAGGCACACAAATCGAGGTATGTTATTCATCTAGGAAGTACAAAGATGTACTAGGACCTGAAGAGACAGTATTGGTGGAGAGGCATGAAAAGAGACATTTATGAGTATGTCTAAGAATGTGTGACTTGCCTCCGGATTAAAGCTGAGCACTAGAAGCCAGTGGGAGAGTTGCAACCTCTTCCTATCCCTAGAGACTCTCCCGGAGATGTTTGACAACTTCAAACTCAACTACTCGATGAATAAGTTGAGTTATTCACTCCCAGAACTCATGAAGGAGCTTCAAACTATGGAAACTCTACTAGTTAAAGGCAAAAAGAGGAACGGAGAGGCAAACCTTGCTGAAGCGAAGCCTTCCACCTCTGGTGTCAAGAAACAGAAGAAAGCCCGCAGTAACAAGAAGAAGCCGGCTGCGAAAGGCAAGAACACTGCAAAGGTGGACAAGAGTACTGACAAATGTCACCATTGCGGAGTTGCTGGCCACTGGAAATGCAACTTTCCTACATACCTCAAGGAGGTCAAAGCTAAAGGTACATTGCTTGTTACCGAAGCCTGTTTTGTGGCTAACTCTACTTTTTCTTGGATTGTAGACTCTGGAGCCACTAATCATGTTTGTTGTTCTCTGCAGGGGTTCAGGGAAAACAAAAGGCTTAGCAAGGACGAGTTCAACTTCATTTGGGGAATGGAGCATCGATATCATCAAAAGGCGTTGGAAGTATTAAATTAATTTTTGAGAAACAGTTTTATTGTTTTGAACAATGTTTATTATGTCCCGGTTTTGGGAAAAACCTTATTTCGTGGGCTCGTTTGATTGAGCAAGGATATTCTTTGGATTTTAATAATGATGTTATTCGGATTCTAAAGAATGGCTTCATGATTACTTCTACGGTCATGATAAACAATCATTTCTATGTTAAACCAAATATTCCAACGATTTGCGATCTTGAATTGAATGATGATTCAATGAGAGAAAGTAAGAGATTGAGGTTAGACTCAATTGATCAAACCTACAAATGGCATCTACGTCTTGGACATATTAGCCTTGACAGATTAAAAGGTTGGTAAGAGACGGTCCCTTACAAACCTTAAGTGTAGGCTCACTACCTACACGTGAATCCTCGCATAGAAGGAAAAATGACCAAGAGACCCTTTCAAACAAAGGGTAATAGAGGCGATGAATGCCTAGAACTCATACATAGTGATGTATGTGGGCCATTTAATATCCAAGCAAGAGGAGGATATGAATATTTCATAACCTTCATCGATGACTATTCTCGTTTTGGTCATATTTATCTAATCGTCAAAAGTCCCGAAACCTTTGAAAAGTTCAAAGAATTCAAGGCCTTGGTTGAAAAACAATTAGATAAATAGATGAAAACACTACGATCTGATCGTGGTGGTGAATACTTGCTGGGAGAGTTCGAAGACTTTCTTAAGGAAGAAGGTATATTTTCTCAACTGATCGCGCCAGGTACTCCTCAGCAGAATGGCATGTCTGAGAGAAGGAATCGAACTCTATTAGACATGGTTAGATCAATGATGAGTTACTCATCTCTTCGAGATTCCTTTTGGGGATATGCCTTGGAAACAGCGGCATACATTCTGAACCAAGTTCCATCTAAAGCAGTACCTGGAACTCCATATGAAAGATGGAGTGGCAAGAAGTCATCACTTGGCCACACCAGAATATGGGGTTGTCCGGCACATGTGCTTAGAAAGAAGACTGGTAAGCTGACTAGTCGTTCAGAACTATGCTTGTTTGTAGGATATCCCAAAGGAACAAAAGGCTATATCTTTTATAGTCCCATCGATCGAAAACATTCAAAGACGAATGCTCATTTTTCCGGAAGAGGATTTTATAAAGAATATGAAGCCGAGAAGCATACTTGTACTTGAGGAATTAATCGGTGAAAATGTTCGGGGAACATGTCCGCGGGTCTATTCCCCGAACCGACAACAAATGAACCACAACAAGAACTAACACCAGTGGAGCCTCGACGTAGTGGGAGGGTTGTGAGACAACTTGATAGGTACATGTCTTATGGAGATGCATTGACTGCAGTCTCAGATTTAGACATCGATGAACCTATTTCCTACCGCAGCCATGGAAAGTTCGAGAAGCAAACCTATGGCATGAAGCCATGGGCGGCAAAATACAATTGATGTATAAAAATGGCGTATGGACTCTAGTAGATCCTCCTGAAGGGGTAAAACCCGTAGGGTGTAAATGGATCTACAAGAAGAAGAGGGGTCCGGATGGGAATGTAGAGACATTCAAAGCAAGGCTGGTAGCCAAGGGCTACACCCAGGAAGAAGGCATCGACTATGAGGATACCTTCTCTCCGGTAGCCATGCTTAAATCCATCCGAATTCTTCTATCCATTGCTGCTGCTTTAGATTATGAAATCTGGCAGATGGATGTGAAGACAGCTTTTCTGAATGGCAATCTAGATGAGCTCATTTATATGGCACAACCAGATCGATTCATTGAAAAGGGTCAAGAAGAAAAGGTTTGCGAATTGCAGAAGTCCATTTATGGATTTGAAGCAGCATCAGATCATGGAATATCGATTCGATGAGACTGTTAAAACTTATGGTTCTATTCGGTCAATGGATGAGCCTTGTGTGTATAGCGATACAAGAAGGCAAAGTGGTTTTCTTAGTCTTATATGTAGATGACATACTACTCATTGGGAATGATGTAGGAAGACCGACCGAGGTTAAGCTCCGGTTGGCAAAGCGGTTTGACATGAAAGATCTAGGAGAAGCTGCCTATGTTCGGGAATTCGGATCTTTCGAGATCGGAAGAACAAACAATTGGCAGCATCTCAAGCATCCTACATCGATAAGGTAATGGGTGATTCGCTATGCAAAACTCCAAAAAGGGTTATCTACCCTTGAGACATGGAGTATCCTCTCTAAGGAGCAAGTCTCCCAAGACTCCTCAAGAAGAGGAAGACATGAGCCGAGTTCCTTACGCCCAGCCGTAGGAAGCCTCATGTATCACGATGCTTTGCACCAGACTGATATATGTTATGAAGAGGCGTGGTAAGTAGATTTCGGTCAAACCACGGACCCGAACCTTTGGGTTCTTTAAAGCATATCCTCAAGTATCTTAGGAGAATGAGGAACTATATGCTTGTATATTCAGTCTTGACCTGAATATGACGGGATATACCGACTCGATTTCCAATCGGTTAAGGATTCCGGAAATCCACTTGAGGATCGGTGTTTGTCCCTGAATGGAAGTTTGGTGGTATGGAGGAGTATCAAGCAGACTTGCATAGCTGACTCCACCATGGAGGCCGAATATGTGGCAGCTTGTGAAGCTGCGAAAGAGGCCGTATGGCTTAAGAAGTTCCTTGTTTCACTGGAAGTTGTTCCGGAAGCTGATAGGCCCATGGTACTGTATTGCGATAACAGTGGGGCTGTAGCAAACTCTAAGGAGCCTAGAAGCCACAAAAGGTCCAAGCACATAGAGCGGAAATACCACCTCATCCGTGAGATTGTACAAAGAGGCGATGTTGAAGTAACAAAGATATCTACACATGACAACTTGGCCGATCCATTCACAGAGGCTTTATCTGGTAAAGTCTTCGATAGGCATCTGGACGGTTTGGCCATGAGAGATTGTACACACCTACTTTAAGTCCAAGTGGGAGTTTGTTGGAAATGTGTCCATAAAGTGGGATGTAATTTGTTATTTATGAAATGACAAATGTAAGACATTATTATTTTGCTGATTTTATAAAATAAGATAAAGTTATGTTTTGACACATACTCAAGAGTGTTAGTAATATTGCTTAGTCCATAAATCGTTATTAACGAAAGAAGAGTCGGGGGAACCTGCCGGACAAACTCTTTCGATCTGAGTTTAAAATAGATATTCATGATCTTAGGATTGATTGGGCAATCGAATCCGATTATGATTTCATTAGATCGAACCATGTGATCTTTGGTCTCGGGGCATGGGAGTTAGACTCTGTGGTTGATCTAGACATGCTCACAACATGTTGAATAGACCATGTGATTTGATTAGGTTAGAGTAAAAAACCGTTTACACAACTCTAAACCTAAACATCACAACTTAAGTATATTTGTATAATTATCTTAATCTCGAAGTGAATGCATAGCTCAACTTAGTATCTCATGATCTTTGATTCGCTAATGAGATTAGTTCACAGTTATTGAACGACATCTCGGTCATTGGGATCATGACAATATTAAGTTGGAGTTATGTGATTCACAGATATGGAATTCGTAAAAATAATATCACCTCATGCTTTATTGACGGGTGTGTGAATAAATAAACCAGGCCTGGTATTCAATGATGATATTCATTGATTAAGACATCGTAACATGTGCGAGACATCTTACGAATGTTTGTCTTTCTTATTCACAGTCATATAAAGGAGTTGAGGAAATAATGGTTAGAATGGTAAAACGGTAATATTATATACCATTCTGATCACCGATATTTTCTGAAGGATAATAATGCATTTACATTGTGGACCGTGTGATAAATTGTATCAACACCAAAAGAAAAATTAGCGCACATGAATCGAGAGATTATTCGGCATCAAACTTTTAGTGGAGTTGTACGATGTCGGAATTAAATATGTCGATAACTTATAGAGATGAGTTAGTCGAATATTGTAATTCCATAGCTTTGTTCATGTGGGTCCATTCGGTCTCAAGGCTAGCTCTAATAAATGGGAAAGACAAAAACTGATAATTATGTTTAAATTCCTTGTGTTATTTTTCATTTATTTGATAATTGAAAAATAAAAGGAATGAGTTTTGAATTTCAAAATTAATAGAGATTAATTTAAATTCAAAATAAAATTTAAACATGATTTTATTTGGCAACTAAAGGAAAGAGAAAAGTGATATATTATTTTGGGAAAATTCGGAAATCCCTTGCCATAAGGGGATTTCGAATTTTGCTCCAAAAAGGGGAAGGAAATTCGGAAATCCCTAATTCATGTAGGGATTTTCGGATTTCAATCCAAGGGTTAAGGAGAAATTCGAAAATCCCATCTAGGGTTTGAGTTTTTGAATTTCCTCCTATATAAAGATATTATTGGAAACCCTAGAAGAGAGTTCTTTTGAGAAAAGAAAAAGAGATCACACTTTTCCTTAGGGTGGCCGGATTTTGTAGAGACGAAATAGAAGGAAATAGTTTCCTTAGGTTTTTGAAAAAGAGCCCACTCTCTCATCCTAAATATCATAGAGTCATAGCCTTGAATCAACGAGTGGTTTTTGGTGTGATCGTGGCAATAAACAACGATCTTGTTTCACGGCAATTCTCCATCTTGGAACGTGAGATAGTGAGACAAGATCCTTGCGGTCAATTAATTCAATCGTCACAAAGGTATGTGAGATATTCTAATCCTTTGTCTATAAACATATATCATGCATGCATCTCTCGTTGTGGTTTACGTTTAATTTTGAATTAAATGGATATGATAAAATTTTTGAAATTCCGCCTACAATATTGTTGTTGTTCAAATGATTTTTCATATATAAATCACAATAAGATCCTACATATCACTATGGTTGAATGTCTTATTTTATTTACTTATTCATTTATTTATTTACGCGCTCATTTATTTATTCATTTATTTTAAGTATTTCAAATTATATCCTTCTAGGCCTTTCGCTCACGTTTTATATTTTAAATGTTAAACCCCTCCCAAGAGATTCTAGGGGCAGTGCACGTTTTATTCATTTAGTTGAGTTTTGCTACGGATCGATCGAGTGAGGATTGTGTTCATCCTCTGGTATAAAAGTGTATGAAATTTGAGAAATGATTCTATAAACTTATTTAATATTTAGATTTACTAGATTGTGATTGATGTCTGTTGTAGTGATTATTTACATGAGCATGTATGTACGATACTGTATGTCCTGTGGGATGGAGCCTTGTGTGTCAGAGGCTCCGGGATTTTATAATTTATTTATATTTTAATGTAGTCAAGTGTGGGGCCCAGTTGGGAATTTGCTTTATTAATCCCTAATCGAGCTCCACGTCACCCACCCCGTTTGCGAGGTGACATGGCATCGAGAGGTATTGTGTGAAGGAAGACATCGAGGAGGTAGTCCTAACGTTTGATGACCAACGCGTTGAGAAATCTCACCGAGTCAACTTGTCAGGGGTCTTGTCAACTCGAAGAAGGTGGTATTGATCCGACCACTACTGCAGGAGTCAGGAAATCAGGCGGCAGATAGGAAGAATCAGCTGCATTTTCCAGAGCAGTCATCATGAAAACTCACCTACCCTCACGCGGATCGAGGAGTGAAGATGGCTTCCTCCTTAGGAACTGGGAATATGTAGTCACATGTGAAGGCCTATAAATAGAGCCAAGAAAATATAGAAGGGGGTTAGACACTCTCTCATTATCAAGAGAAAAACTTGTAAACACCAGAAAAATTAGTGCATACACAAGTGGATTAGGCACAGAATTATTGTTGAACCACTATAAAACTATTCTCTTTTACATTATTTTCTTGCTTTATCCTTAATTCAGTCATTAGTGCAACCGTGAGTGTTTCTGGAAAGGTAATTACGAGTTGTCGAAAAAACACCGTCAACACTCAAGGTTGAAGAATGCATTGTTGGTAGAGGGATCCAAGGTAAACCTGATCGGCACGACATGTTCAGTTTATCAAAGAAGAATGTAGGGTCCTGAATGAGAAAGGTGAATGTGTCCTTGTTGGGATCTATATGTGCCCTAAGGATATAAAATCAATTCAAGGGATTTTCTTTAAATTGACATTTTGATATTAATAAAAGAGGTTATTCATGTTTAATAAGTGGTGTCCTATTTACTTTCATTTGTTGAATGTATGTCTAATTGAGCAAACATAAATTCTCCTGGGCTGTTGGTAACATATCGGATTACCGTTGTATACAGGGTATACATAGAAGACATGGTAATTCGATACTAGTCTAAATAAAAGGTCCGCAATCGATGGAAGAAGATTTGGGGATCTTATTCATGTTAAGATTGCAAAGGTTGTCTACTTTCTTGGAGGAATGGTTTGTCTTGACCATCGGATCAGTTCTGAGTAGAAACCTTGATGTATACCAATATTGAGGTATGACATTGGACTGGACCTAAAGTGTTAATTGATTCGGTTTAATAATTCTATTTATAAGAATTAATGATGCTTTGGTTATCATCCTTCATTAATCTTAATCCTTAAATGGATACTTGAGTTCGCATCCATGACTTATGCACTTTGATCCACTATAGGTGAGACACTAATAATTGATGGTCAATATACTTGTGTGTTGGATGTATGACTTATGGATGGAGAAATCAAGATTCACAGATACGGAATCCATAGCCATCTTATAGATGGTAAATGTTTTCTACTTGAAAGCATTATTTGGGGATTGAAAGACAAAGTAACAAGGCATTGGCCATTGGTTTACTTTGTGTCCTCCGGTGGTTTATTGATTGTATGGCTTTACAGTTGGTGGTTCTTTCAATGGAGAATAATGGAACTTTAAGTTAAAATGATTGAAAAGGTAAAACAAAATAAGTCCTTAATTCAATCATGGATAACATATGGAGATTAAGCGAGTGATGAATGATCATGGAAGAAGCACTATGTAAGAGAGCTTTCATCATACGGTATGTAAACGGGAGTTTAGCTTTAGACTTTTAGTGGTATAGTCCTAAAGTTGATAATTGTTGAATAATTAATCGGGGATTAATTTTTGACAATTATAGGAGCCTCTTTACATATTTCCATCGGGTCCCTTTACTAGCTCATATAGTTCCACGAAGCATCTCGGGATTTGTTCCTAATGAGATTGGTAGGCTAAATGGAAATTAAGTAGTGTCTGGTAAAGACATGGTACTCTCTTGCATGCAAGTCCGAGAGGATTGGACATGTGAAATTAACGTGGACAAACATAATTATTTGTTGACATAGGATTGGTTGTGGATAAAATAATTATTGTTAATTGAATTTTGGAAATAAGATTGTGTTTAAATTATTTAATTTTGGAAAAACAAAATGTATTCTCTCCTATTTAAAGTGGACGAATTTTAATGGATGGAGAGAAATAGATTTTGTTTCAAAATTGTTTAAAATATATTCCTAATATTAATTATTAGTTAGCTTAAATAATGGAGCTTATTTGATAGATTTTCTTTATTTAAAAAGATGGTTCGTTTTTTTTTTGAGGGAAAGTGTCACGGCCCCCCAAGCGGGTGGGTGACGTGGAGCTCAATTAGGGATTAATAAAGGAGATTCCTAACCGCCCCACACTTGACTGCATTAAAATATAAATAAATTTAGAATCCAGGAGCCTCGACACACGGGGCTCCACCCACAGAGACATCTGAAGATCGTACATACATGCTCATGTAAATAATCATTGCAACAAACATCAACCACAGTCTAGTAAATCCAAATATTACATAAGTTTGTAGAATTCTCAAATTCTTACATTTGTTCAAGAGGATGATCACAATCCTCACTTGATCCAACAGTAGCAATCTCCAGCTACCCCGCACCACTCCTAGAGTCTCCTGGGAGGGGTTTAATACATTTGAAACATAAAACGTGAGCGAAAGGCCCAGTAGGATATAATTTGAAATACTTAAAATAAATGAATAAATAAATGAGTGAGTAAATTAAATTAGTCATTTAGTCCCAACAGAACAGCCGGAACCTCACATCCTTTTTCTCAAAGGAAATATAACTGAAAATAACCGTATTATAGGCCTCAGCAAGTAATTAGTACAAATTACTTACCTAACCAAGTGCTTCGCCTACCCAAAGCGAGTTTTGGGTTCTACCCCCGAGGATGCACTCTCCGTATCCTATCTAGGTTTATAGCAATAGAATCTCTTACCAGTTCACAAGATCTCTTATCTTAAAAAATCATTCATTTAACATTACGAAATCGTTATTATGACCCCACGAACTACTCAAGCCATGGGCCTGATGACTGGGCAAGCCATGAGGTTCCATGACTAGACAAGCTATGGATTCCATGGACAGGACAAGCCATGGATTTCCATAAACTAAACAAGCCATCATTTATAAAGAGTTTTTCTTTCACAAACCAATCCCTTTCTTTAAAACATTTTTAAGGCCGAAATCCTTTTTGAAAACTGGCTCACAAGGAAAAGGGGATAGAAATCCTAGCTCGTACAATCAAACCTAGGACTAGCATTGCCTTTTCTAGCATTCGCTTCCTCAAGCCCCTTCAGTCTGAATCCTCAACGATCACTGATGCAAGACAACACTTTAGGATCAATTTTCAGTCCTAAAGTAATCCAATCTCACTTATGTATCAAGATTTTCAATTAGTGTCCCCTAATCCATTTTCATGTTTCAAATTATCATTCCAAGGGTTTTCAATCTCAATCAAGGATTAAAGATGCTAATCCATTTATCCCAAGTCCCCAAATGAAGCTAATTTGGGTTCTCCCCGAAAACAGGGTTCAAAACAACATTTTTCATGCCAAATAGGGTCAATCCCGTGTGCACCGATCGACTGGTGACAGAGCAGTGCAACACTACCAGTCAACCGGTAGTGTGCACACCAGTCGACCGGTCAGCCTATAATCCCGTCGACCTATGCGGTTGACCGGTGGAATCAGCTACGTGAGAGAAGCTCAAGGAAACCAGTCCAAAAACCTACAAATCCAGTCCTAAATCCAAATATTTCAAAGTAAAGCCACTAGATCCGGGTTCTAGGTCCTGAAACAAGTCCAAAGAACCCAAGATCTCCAATTTCTACTCTAGTTTTACTCAAAAACCATCAAAATCCGGTTTGAACCAAAAATAAGTTTTGAAATTCAAAAACTTGAGATTCAAGAGAGGTTCTTTCAGTAATCTTACCTCGAATCCTTCTCTTGACATTGAAAACACTTTGAAACTCGTCTTTGGCTCAAAATCCGTTTGATTTTGGACACAAAATGGGAGTGAGAGAGAAAGAGAGTGAGCGGGAGAGTGAGAGTGAAGGAGAGAGAGAGAGAGAGAGTGCACGGGAAATAAAGGAAAAGAAAAGAAAAGAAAAGAAAAGAAAAGGAAAAGAAAATAAGGACAAGTGTCAGTATTTTAAAACAACAGTCCAGAAATGTGCCCATACACACTTCTGGATTAAAATAAATTACTGAGAATAATTTAAATACCTTGGAATTATTTAAATTCTCATTTCAGAAACATTTATTAATCAAAACTCAATTAATTAAATCAAATTAGGCACACTAATAATTTCAATTGCATTAATTAATCTCAATTAATTCTTCAGGATGTTACAGAAAGAAAATCTAGAATATTCCATTTGATGAAATTAATTAATATGGATAATGTTTGTGGAAAATATTTATTTAAAATCCAAACAAGAGAATCTTATTTAAATTCAAATTTTAAAAGGAGTCTGAATCAAGATAGGATTTGGACTTTTAGAAGGTCAAAGAATCTTGATTTAAATTGAAACCTACAACCTTATCTCCTAATGATAAGGGACGAAAATTTGAAACTCCACAAGATAAGTGGACAAATTTTTGGAGTCCTTCTCCTAAGGAAATTCGTGGATAAGGTTCATAGAACCTAGCCCAAAAAAGTTTGTGATCTTTTGGCTCAGAAAAGTTTTCTAGAAAAATAATTATTACTTATTTTTTGGGTAGAAAATTTGTTTTTTTTTTTTTTTGAAATAGGATCCAGATATTATATTAGCACTGGTGCTTCATAAAAAATAAGAGATTAACACATCACACAAGGTGATACACGAATTTGAGAGAGAGAGAGAGAGAGAGAGAGAGAGAGAGAGAGAGAGAGAGAGAGAGAGAGAGAGAGAGAGAGAGAGAGAGAGAGAGAGAGAGAGAGAGAGAGAGAGAGAGAGAGAGAGAGAGAGAGAGAGAGAGAGAGAGAGAGAGAGAGAGAGAGAGAGAGAGAGAGAGAGAGAAACACGGTTTGGTCTCTTCAGGCTAAGGGAAAAACATTTTTTGGGATTCTCTTGGGCTTAAGAATTCGTTCATGGTGTGAGGAAAAATAAGAGAGAAATTTCCATTGAATCAAAACAAAGAGGAAAGGTTTTATCGAGTGAAAAAGATCGAGGTCAACTTGAAGTTTTGAAGAACGAATCTAGATCGCTACCATAACAAAGTACGTTAATGTTGAGAAAGTGGGATCTAGGGTTTGTAGTGAAATACTGATCGCTTGGAATCTTACCACATGTGCCCACACACACTCTAAGACGTGGAACTCATGAATAGTGAAGAAGATTCGTTGGTGGACACTTTAAATATTCCAAAGTCCAAGAAACAAGGTATGTTTGATCATGCATTTAATTTATTGTTATATACATCATCAATCTTCTTTCCTTGTTTGGCATTAAAATTTTAAACTTCTGCTGCGCCTCAACTCTGATAACCGGATCCTTTTTTTAACAATTAGTATCAGAGGCAACTCATGATCACGTATATAACATAAGTTATTTGATCAAATGAATTTCTCTCTATGCATTTATGAAATATTTTAGAGAGTTGGCACTCTAGGTTTAATTTTGTGTATGTTAAATATATTGTGAATGGATGTATGGATGAATGAATGCATTATATTATTTTTATATGATGCTTGTTCAATTTTACCACTCATGATTCCATAAAGGTTAGAATTTGTATCTAGGTTTTTCAAATGTAATAGATGTGGTCTATTTGTTCTTTCAATTCCTAGAATTTTTTGAGCCGCCACACGCGCCGTCACGCACCGCCACGAGTGGGCAACTCTGGTGAGTCTTAGTTTTTGATGTTCTCGACTTCCAGTTGCCAATTCAAGACCATATTCCGACTTGTTTTGACATAATGAACATAACGGTGACCTCCGTTTGGCCAAATTCATCTTTGATAAGAATGGTCTGGTACTGGTTGCATGCGGATCGAGGTGATTCAGACTAAACAAGTGGAGATCAGAATTGAGTGTTTAATGCTTCAATGTTCCTCAAGGATCATTCATAGTGCTTGCAGTTTTTCCCATAATTAGTTTTGAGGAGTACACAGGAGGACACAACAAGCGAGATACTATCAGAACCGCTTGATTTGGAATCCAGGCAACTACAAACCTTGCTTACACTTTAGTTAAGATAGTCATATAAGGTGTATGATTTTCATAAAATACGTTAATTATGAGATTCGTGAATTATTTTTATGTTTATGTTAAACGTCATATATAGTTTTCTAATAAAATTTAACAGTTTTTAAATAAGCATGTAAGCGAAAATCGTAAAAACCGATACGCTAGACCCTTAATTTTACAATGTTAAATACAGATCTCAACACTATTATGACCCTATCAAGTGCGGTAAAGTAAAGTTTATTAAAAATGTGTTATGGATGATAATTTAATTAATTATTAAGCTAATTAATTAAATTATCTAAGACTTAGAATATGGTGAAGGAAGTTAATTAAGTACTAAAATTAATTAACTAAATTATGTAGACTTAGTATAATGAATAAGAGGGTTATATGGATGAGATAATTAATGAATTGTCAATTTAGCACAAATTTGTAATGGCAATTAAGGAAGACATAATTATGAGGATATAATTAATTCTTATAATAGAAATTACAAATTTTTACGATTCTTAATAAAAAGGATAAATACGTACTAAGGAAGGATTTAATTTCTTTATGATTATGCTAAATAAAAATAGCATACTAAAAGTTAGTCTCACCCTCCAAATGGGCGTTCCTATACAGAACTCAACAGGAGAGGATAGAAGGTCTAAGTGAGTAGAAATTCTACTTTAACTGGAAATCAAGTAAGTAGGAATCTTGTCAATAAAGGTGACGTAATATTCGTAACCTCCTTTAGCTTAGACGTTTAACAGTCCACATAGATATGAATGTATTAGCTGAAGGGGTTCTGTAGCTCTTACTCCTTTCACTGTAAAAGACCTCTTGGTCATTTTACCTTCCAAACAAGATTCACAGACCGGAAGCTCGCCAATTATTAGCTCACGCAAAGGACTATCCTTTACCAGTGTTTCAATCCTATTTAGGTTAATATGACGAAGTCTAAGATGCCACAGATATGTGTTATTTTCGTGAGAAATCTTTTGCTTTTTTTTTCTTAAGTTCAGCAACTCTGAACATTTTAGTATTAAGTAGTGAGTTAGGTATTGACTTTATACAATATAAACCATCATCCAGATGTCTAGAACAAATATTTAAACCATTTCGAGAAATACGAACAAATTCATTATCAAACTAAACTTTAAATAATTGTTCAAAAAACTTAGCCACAAAAATCAAATTTCTACGAATGTCTGGAATAAAATAAACATTGTTCAAAACTAAAAATTTATTTTCCCTAAAACGAAGTCTAACTTCTCCCACTGCTTTTGTCGAAACTCTTGCTCCATTGCCCACTTTCATCATGTAGTCCCCATCGGGTAGCTCGGTGTAAGAACTAAGACTTTGCAAAGAAAAACAAACATGATTAGCTGCTCTCGAATCAATTATCCAAGCCGAGGTATCACTTTCTACTAAACATGTTTCAAGGACTAGTAAATCTGATTTACCTTGTTCCTTTTCTTTTTTAGCTCCTCGAGATACTTGCTATAGTTTCTCTTCTAATGCCCTTTGCCATTACAGTGGAAACATTTTCCTTTGGGTTTCTGGATAGGGCCCTTAGTCTTCCTTGGTTTCATGTTCTTTCCTTTCTTCCCTTTCCCTTGGTTCTGGTCCTTTCTTTTGCTTTTACCAGAGTCTCCTACAACAACAACATTTGCTTCTCCTCCCTTTCTCTTGTGGTGGATTCAAAGTTTTGCAGGTCATTCATGAGTTCAGTGAGGTTGGACTTTCTTCTTCATAACAAAGTTGTTCACGAACTCATGAAAATGAGGGGATAGGCTTTCCGTGATGATGCCAACTTGGGTGGCTTCATCAATTTTGGCACCATTGAACTCTGCATCATGGAGGTGATCAATCATGTTCAAAACATGTGCCTTAACCGAAAAGCCTTTCTTCATCTTGTCATTCATGAAGGCCCTTACAACATCCAAATGAGCATTTTCTGATGGAGCGCCAAACATGACTTCTAGAGACTCCATTATCTCATAAGCAGTCTCCATCTCCTCATGCTTCTTGCGAAGCACATCGCTCATGTTGGCCAACATAAAACACTTTGCTTTGTTGTTGGTCTTGATCCAGTGATCATTAGGCTCCCTTGTAGTTTTGGATGCATTAGCCGCGGGTTCTTGAGGACATTCCTCTATTAGGACAAATTTTTAGTCTTCACAGACCAACAATATGTTCATGTTACTTTTCCACTTAGCATAGTTATCACCGTCTAGTTTTTCAGTCGCAAGTAGTGTGATAATAGGATTTGACATGTTCCTGGAAATAAGTAGAATATTCATCTAATCATTTTATGCGCATGAATATAAAAAACATGTGAATTTAGGCACAATTAAATATGATGCATGATGCACATGAAAAATACATAAATCATGTTTTAATTTTTAGGTGCCAACAATAATCTAATTTATCATGAATATAGTGTCATCGTAGGGTAGGTCAAAATATCACAAATTGAACCAGGACATTCTCAATTAATAAATACAATTAAAATATCTCATATTTTCATATTTATTAATTACCGTTAATTTTGGTCAAAAATATGATCAGCAATTTGATTATACAATTATGAGTGTAATCCATCGTTTCAGATTCTACACACTTAATTCTAGAGTGTTGCCGTAAGGTAAATCAAACCGGAAATACATCCTTGAATCCTATTGCTAGGAAGTCAACCTTGTTATTGATCTGAAAGAACACTTTCCGTAGGGAGTGCAGAATTGGTGCCGTCGTGAAGCCCCTTTTGAATCTCACGGTGTTGAACTATCAATGTGTTGGAAATGTGTCCATAAAGTGGGATGTAATTTGTTATTTATAAATGACAAATGTCAGACATTATTGTTTTTGCTGATTTATAAAATGAAATAAAGTTATGTTTTGACACATACTCAAGAGTGTTAGTGATATTGCTTAGTCCATAGACTGTTACCAACGAAAGAAGAGTCCGGGGAACCCTGCTGGACAAACTCTTCTGATACAGTTTAAAATAGATATTCGCAGTCTTAGGACTGATTGGGCAATCAAATCCGATTATGACTGTTAGATCGAACCATGTGATGCTGGTCTCGGGGCATGGGAGTTGGACTCTGTGGTTGATCTAGACATGCTCACAACATGTTGAATAGACCATGTGGCTGATTAGGTTAGAGTAAAAACTGTTTACACAACTCTAAACCTAATCATCACAACTTAAGTATATTTGTATAATTATCTTAATCCTGAAGTGGATGCATAGCTCGACTTAATATCTCATGATCTTTGATTCACCAATTAGATTACTTCACAGTTATTGAACGACATCTCGGTCATTGGGATCATGACATAATTGAGTTGGAGTTATGTGATTCACAGATATGGAATTCGTAAAAATAATATCACCTCATGCTTTATTGACGGGTGTGTAAATAAATAAACCAGGCCTGGTATTCAATGATGATATTCATTGATTAAGACATCGTGACATGTGCGAGACATCTTACGAACATGTGTCTTTCTTATTCACAGTCATATAAAGGAGTTGAGGAAATAATGATTGGAATGGTAAAATGGTAATATTATATACCATTCGATCAACGATATTTCTGAAGGATAATAATGCATTTACACTGTGGACCATGTGATAAATTGTATCAACACCATTAGAAAAAATAGAGCACATGAATCGAGAGATTATTCGGCATCGAACTTTTAGTGGAGTCGTGCGATGTCGGAATTAAATATGTCGATAACTTGTCGGGATAAGTTAGTCGAATATTGTAATTCCATAGCTTTGTTCATGTGGGTTCATTCGGTCTCAAGGCTAGCTATGATAAATGGGAAAATAGAAACTGATGTTTTGTTATATAATTATGTTTAAAATTCATTATGTTATTTTTCATTTATTTGATAATTGAAAAATAAAAGGAATGAATTTTGAATTTTGAAATTAATACTGATTAATTTAAAATTCAAAATAAAATTTAAACATGATTTTATTTGGCAACTAAAGGAGAGAGAAAGTTGATATATTATTTTGGGAAAATTCAGAAATCCCTTGCCATAAGGGGATTTCGAATTTTGCTCCAAAATGGAAAGGAAAATTCAGAAATCCCTAGCCATGTAGGGATTTTCGGATTTTAATCTAAGGGTGAAGGGGAATTTCGAAAATCCCATCTAGTGTTTGAGTTTTTGAGTTTCCTCCTATATAAGGATATTTTATTGAAAACCCTAGAATGAGTTTTTGAAAAGAAAAAAATTATCACACATTTTTCTCTCCTAGGGTGGCCGGATTTCAGAGACAAAATAGAAAGAAAATTGTTTCCTTAGGTTTTTGAAAAAGAGCCCACTCTCTTATCCCAAATATCATAGAGTCATAGCCTTGAATCAACAAGTGGTTTTTGGTGTGATCGTGTCGATAGATCAACGATCTTGCTTCACGGCAATTCTCCATCTCGGAACGAGAGATAGTGAGACAAGATCCTTGCGGTCATTTATTTCAATCGTCACAAAGGTATGTGTGTTATTCTAATCCTTTGTCTATAAACATATATCATGCATGCATCTCTCGTTGTGGTTTACGTTTAATTTGGAATTAAATGGATATGATAAAATTTTTTGAAATTCCGCCTACAATGTTGTTGTTGTTCAAATGATTTTTCATCTATAACTCACAACAAGATCCTACAATCGGTATCAGAGCCGAGGGCTTATGATCATGTATGATATATGTTTATGCGATTGAATGTATGAGATGTGTTGATATTGGCATCTTGCATGAATATGTGATGAATTCAAAATTGTTTTGATTATATATGTGATTGCATCCCGATCGATTGGCTCTAGGTTTTTATTATACCTAATTTGTGGTTTATGTTTTTCTCTAGAAAATAATGTAAGCCATTAAAGGGCATAGGAAATTTTGTAATTACAAATTCCCGAAAGTTTTTTTTTGGTGCCGCCGCCGCCGCCGTCGCTGTCGTATGCCGCCGCACGAGTCCCAGCCTCCGTCACAAGCCCAGCTGCCAGCCCCTTCCCTGGGTTTGGCTGTGCGGCACACTAGGGTTTCTGAAACCCTAGCGTGCGCTAGGGTTTTTTGAAACCCTAGCAGGCCTGCAGGCCCTGCCGCTAGCCTTGCCTAGGCAAGGGCCGCGGCCCCTTAGCGGGCCTGCAGGGCCTGCCCAGGCAGGGGCCGCGGCCCATGCTGAGCGCGCAAGGGCTGCCTAGCTTGGCAGCCCATGCTACGCTAGGCAGGGCTTGGCCCTGCCGAGGAAAATTAGTAGGCTCGGGATTGTCCCGAGCCCAGCCCAAATAAAAATTTTTTTTTGGGTTTTTCAAAATTTAAATTTTTCCACAAAAACATTTTCACTTTTCGGGGATCGTGAGAAGAGAAAATTGAGAAGATGGCAAGAAGACAAGATTAAGAAAATTATTGTAATTATTTTCATTTGTTTTTATGGGTTGTAATTAGAAATGGGCCATAGAGAGGTTAAATTGTAAATGTATGATATATTATTTAATCTCGCATCATTATAACATGCCATATAGGATATAGAGATGCCAATATCAAATTGCCATGCAAGCATGTTCATGCATCATTGTAGTTTAATATTATAAATTGTTATAATAATAAATGCAATGGGTAAATTTTATAAAGAGTTATAAAATGCAACAACTTTATAAGGGTTATAATTTTGTTGAATTATTAATTGGACTTAACTTTTAAAAACAAAATCCATTTTTCAAAAAGCTAAGTGGGAGGGTCGTTTGCGTTGGAACGTTCCCAAGGTCTCCGACTTTAGCCTGATCGTGACATGTGGATAGGTTAAGAGCCACCTTAGTGGTCCTCACTTTAATGGGAGAAACCCATGAAACATGTCGCTAAGGAGTCATCAGGTTGCTTAAAGAAGATAAGACTCGAAAAGGAAGTAGCGAGGCGAGACCATCCCTAGATGGATCACTAGTTCATAACAACCTCTAGAGTCGATTAGTCGGTTAAACACTTAGACTAAAGATCATTGTAACCTCCCATAGGAGCTAGGCAATGGATCTAAGGTGACCAAAAGAAATGGTGATCGGTTGCACTAGATGTGGAGACATCTTGTAAAGTGGACCAAACGAGAGGAGTCTCAATGCGATAGGAGGCTTCGCGGACGCCATCCCTAGGTGGGACGTGTTGCCGTTTATGATCGTAACACCATAGATGAAACATTTTTTAAGGATTTTATTTATGTTTAAGTACTTGCATTCATGCATCATACTTTTCTTAAATATAAGCAAATTACCAATGCGACTTTATTTTATTTTTTCAGCAATTATGTCTTTATCCCCGATCGCACAAATTCTTAGTACGAACAAATTAGTGGGTGAAAATTACGTTGACTGGAAACGTAACCTTGATATCCTATTGATAGTAGACAAGCACAATTATGTGCTCACCACCCCCTATCCTCTTGAGCCGAATGATGATTCCACTCAAGAGGAGCGAGACGCATACACTGCTTGGATGCGTTCCGATTGCTAGGTACTATATCCTGGCATCAATTAGCAATGTGTTGCAATAACAACATCGAAACATGCTGACGGCAGTAGATATGATCTACAACATCTCTGAAATGTTCAAAAGCCAAGGCCGTCAAGCCAAGCAAGCTGCGGTGCGTAACTGTTGGAAATGTGTCCATAAAGTGGGATGTAATTTGTTATTTATGAAATGACAAATGTAAGACATTATTATTTTGCTGATTTTATAAAATAAGATAAAGTTATGTTTTGACACATACTCAAGAGTGTTAGTAATATTGCTTAGTCCATAAACTGTTTCCAAGGAAAGAAGAGTCGGGGAACCTTCTTGGGACAAAAACTCTTACGATCTGGTTTAAAATAGATATTCCATGAGTCATAGGATTGATTGGGCAATCGAATCCGATTATATTTATTAGATCGAACCATGTGATGATTTGGTCTCGGGGCATGGGAGTTGGACTGTGGTTGATCTAGACATGCTCGCAACATGTTGAATAGACCATGTGATTTGATTAGGTTAGAGTAAAAACCGTTTACAAAACTCTAAACCTAATCATCACAACTTAAGTATATTTGTATAATTATCTTAATCCTGAAGTGAATGCATAGCTCAACTTAGTATCTCATGATCTTTGATTCGCCAATGAGATTAGTTCACAGTTATTGAACGACATCTCGGTCATTGGGATCATGACAATATTAAGTTGGAGTTATGTGATTCACAGATATGGAATTCGTAAAAAATAATATCACCTTATGCTTTATTGGCAGGTGTGTGAATAAATAAACCAGGCCTGGTATTTAATGATGATATTCATTGATTAAGACATCGTAACATGTGCGAGACATCTTACGAACGTTTGTCTTTCTTATTCACAGTCATATAAAGGAGTTGAGGAAATAATGGTTCGAATGGTAAAACGGTAATATTATATACCATTCTGATTACTGATATTTATGAAGGATAATAATACATTTACACTGTGGACCGTGTGATAAATTGTATCAACACCAAAAGAAAAATTAGCGCACATGAATCGAGAGATTATTCGGCATCAAACTTTTAGTGGAGTTGTACGATGTCGGAATTAAATATGTCGATAACTTATAGAGATGAGTTAGTCGAATATGTAATTCCATAGCTTTGTTCATGTGGGTCCATTCGGTCTCAAGGCTAGCTCTAATAAATGGGAAAGACAGAAACTGATAATTATGTTTAAATTCCTTGTGTTATTTTTCATTTATTTGATAATTGAAAAATAAAAGGAATGAGTTTTGAATTTTGAAATTAATAGAGATTAATTTAAATTCAAAATAAAATTTAAACATGATTTTATTTGGCAACTAAAGGAAAGAGAAAAGTGATATATTATTTTGGGAAAATTCAGAAATCCCTTGCCATAATAGGGGATTTGAATTTTGCTCCAAAAAAGGGAAGGAAATTGAAATCCTAATCCATGTAGGGATTTTCGGATTTCAATCAAGGGTTAAGGAGAAATTGAAAATCCCATCTAGGGTTTGAGTTTTTGAATTTCCTCCTATATAAGGATATTATTGAAAACCCTAGAAGAGAGTTCTTTTGAGAAAAGAAAAAAGAGATCACACTTTTCCTTAGGGTGGCGGATTTTGTAGAGACAAAATAGAAGGAAATAGTTTCCTTAGGTTTTTGAAAAAGAGCCCACTCTCTCATCCTAAATATCGTAGAGTCATAGCCTTGAATCAACGAGTGGTTTTGGTGTGATCGTGGCAATAAACAACGATCTTGTTTCATGGCAATTCTCCATCTTGGAACGTGAGATAGTGAGACAAGATCCTTGCGGTCAATTAATTCAATCGTCACAAAGGTATGTGAGATATTCTAATCCTTTGTCTATAAACATATATCATGCATGCATCTCTCGTTGTGGTTTACGTTTAATTTTGAATTAAATGGATATGATAAAATTTTTGAAATTCTGCCTACAATATTGTTGTTGTTCAAATGATTTTTCATATATAAATCACAATAAGATCCTACAATTGGTATTAGTGCCTAGGGCTTTTGATCATGCATGATTTATGTTTATGCGATTGAATGTATGAGATGTGTTGATATTGGCATCTTGCATGAATATATGATGAATTCAAAATTGTTTTGATTGTATATGTGATTGGATCCCGATCGATTGGCTCTAGGTTTTTAATTACACAATTTTGGTGGTTTATGTTTTTCTCTAGAAAATAATGTAAGCCATTAAAGGGCATAGGAAATTTTGTAATTTAAATTTCCGGAAAATTTTTTTTTGCCCCATTACCGCCGTACCGTCACTTTGCTCAAGACCTCCCAGACCTCCACAAGCCAAGCCGCCAGACCCTTCCTGGGTTTTGGTCGTGCGGCGAGACTAGGTTTCGAAAACCCTAGTATGCGCTAGGGTTTCTTGAAACCCTAGCGGGCCTGCAGGCCCTGCCAGGCAGGGGCCGCAGCCCGGCCCGGCCCACTTAGGGGCAAGGGCATGACCCCAAGCAAGCCGCGGGGTTTAAACCCTGGCGGGCCATGGGCTGGCCATGCAGCCCCCCTACCTAGGCGGGGGCCATAGGGCCGGGCCGCAGCCCCGGCAAGGCCCGGGGCCGGCCACGGGCCTTGCCGGGCAAGGGGCCTGTGCCCGGCCAGGCAGGCCTTGCCCAGGCAAGGGCCAGCAGGCCGGCCTTGCCTTGCAAGGGCAGCCGCGCCCATGCAGAGTGAGAAAGGCTGCCTGGCGGGCAGCCCATGTCGCGCCAAAGGCGGGCCTGGCCCAAACCGAGGAGAAGGTGGGCCCAGGATTGTCCCGGCCCAGGCTAAAAAAAAAAAAAAAATATATATATATTTTTATTTTCACTTTTCAGGGATCGAGAGAAGAGAAAATTGAGAAGATGCCAAGAAGACAAGATGAAGAAAATTATTGTAATTATTTTCATTTGTTTTTATGGATTGTAATTAGAAATGAGCCATAGAGAGGTTAAATTGTAAATGTATGATTTATTATTTAATCTCGCATCATTATAACATGCCATATAGGATATAGAGATGCCAATATCAAATTGCCATGCAAGCATGTTCATGCATCATTGTAGTTTAATATTATAAATTGTTATAATAATAAATGCAATGGGTAAATTTTATAAAGAGTTATAAAATACAACAAATTTATAAGGGTTATAATTTTGTTGAATTATTAATTGGACTTAATTGTAAAACAAAATCCATTTTTCAAAAAGCTAAGTGGGAGGGTCGTTTGCGTTGAAACGTTCCCAAGGTCTCCAATTTAGCTTTGATCGTGACATGTGGATAGGTTAAGAACCACCTTAGTGGTCCTCACTTCAATGGGAGAAACCCATGAAACATGTCGCTAAGGAGTCATCAGGTTGCTTATAGAAGATAAGACTCGAAAAGGAAGTAGTGAGGCGAGACCATCCCTAGATGGATCGTTAGTTCATAACAACCTCTAGAGTCAATTAGTCGGTTAAACACTTAGACTAAAGATCATTGTTATCTCCCATAGGAGCTAGGCAATGGATCTGAGGTGACCAAAAGAGATTGTGATTGGTTGCACTAGATGTAGAGACATCTTGTGAAGTGAACCAAGCGAGAGGAGTCTCGATGCGATAGGAGGCTTCACGGACGCCACCCCTAGGTGGGACGTGTTGCCGTTTATGATCGTAACACCATAGATGAAACATTTTTTAAGGATTTTATTTATGTTTAAGTATTTGCATTCATGCATCATACTTCTCTTAAATATAAGCAAATTACCAACACCACTTTATTTTATTTTTCAGCAATTATGTCTTTATCCCCGATCGCGCCAATTCTTAGCACAAACAAATTAGTGGGTGAAAATTACGTTGACTGGAAACGTAACCTCGATATCGTATTGACGGTAGACAAGCACAAACATGTGCTCACCACTCGCTGTCCTCTTGAGCCGAATGATGATTCGACTCAAGAAGAGCGAGACGCATACACTGCATGGATGCGTTCCGATGAGATTGCTAGGTGCTATATCTTAGCATCAATTAGCAATGTGTTGCAACAAACAACATCGGAACATCCGACTACCGCAGATATGATCTCTGACATTTTCTAAAATGTTGGAAGCCGGGCCGTCAAGCCAAGCAAGCTGCGGTGCGTAACTTCATGAGCGCCGGATGAAATCCGGCACTCTGTTCGAGACCATATGCTATTGATCATAAGTCACCTGAATGAGATGGAGCTCATGGGAGCTGAAATAGATGGAGAGACTCAAGTGGATATGATCCTAGAGACTCTCCCGGAGATGTTTGACAACTTCAAACTCAACTACTCGATGAATAAGTTGAGTTATTCACTCCCAGAACTCTTGAAGGAGCTTCAAACTGCGGAAACTCTACTGCTTAAAGGCAAAAAGAGGAACAGAGAGGCAAACCTTGCTGAAGCAAAGCCTTCCACCTCTGGTGTCAAGAAACAGAAGAAAGCCCGCAGTAGAAGAAGCCGGCTGCGAAAGGCAAGAACACTACAAAGGTGGACAAGAGTACTGACAAATGTCACCATTGCGGAGTTGTTGGCCACTGGAAACGCAACTGTCCTACATAACTCAAGGAGGTCAAAGCTAAAGGTACATTGCTTGTTACCGAAGCCTGTTTTGTGGCTGACTCTACTTTTTCTTGGATTGTAGACTCTGGAGCCACTAATCATGTTTATTGTTCTCTGCAGGGGTTCAGGGAAAACAAAAGGCTTAGCAAGGACGAGTTCAACTTCCATTGGGGAATGGAGCATCGATGTCAGCAATGACCGTTGGAAGTATTAAATTAATTTTTAGAACAGTTTTATTGTTTTGAACAATGTTTATTATGTCCCGTTTTTGGGAAAAACCTTATTTACGTGGCTCGTTTGATTGAGCAAGGATATTCTTTGGATTTTAATAATGATGTTATTCGGATTCTAAAGAACGGCTTCATGATTACTTCTACGGTCATGATAAACAACATTTCTCGTTAAGCCAAATATTCCAACGATTTGCGATATTGAATTGAATGATGATTCAATGAGAGAAAGTAAGAGATAGAGGTTAGACTCAATTGATCAAACCTACAAATGGCATCTCGTCTTGGACATATTAGCCTTGACAGGATTAAAAGGTTGGTAAGAGGCGGTCTCTTACAAACCCTTAAGTGTAGGCTCACTACCTACATGTGAATCTGCATAGAAGGAAAAATGACCAAGAGACCCTTCTCGACAAAGGGTAATACAAGGTGATGAATGCCTAGAACTTGTACATAGTGATGTATGTGGGCCATTTAATATCCAAGCAAGAGGAGGATATGAATATTTCATAACCTTCACTGATGACTATTCTCGTTTTGGTCATATTTATCTAATGCGTCAAAAGTCTGAAACCTTTGAAAAGTTCAAAGAATTCAAGGCCTTGGTTGAAAAGCAATTAGATAAATAGATCAAAACACTACGATCTGATCGTGGTGGTGAATACTTGCTGGGAGAGTAAGAAGACTTTCCTAAGGAAGAAGGTATATTTTCTCAACTGACCGCGCCAGGTACTCCTCAGCAAAATGGCGTGTCTGAGAGAAGGAATCGAACTCTGTTAGACATGGTTAGATCAATGATGAGTTACTCATCTCTTCCAGATTCCTTTTGGGGATATGCCTAGAAAACAATGACATACATTACGAACCAAGTTCCATCTAAAGCAAGCACTGAACTCCATAAGAAAGATGGAGTGGCAAGAAGTCATCCTTGGCCACACCAGAATATGGGGTTGTCCGGCACATGTGCTTAGAAAGAAGACTGGTAAGCTGACTAGTCATTCAGAACTATGCCTGTTTGTAGGATATCCCAAAGGAACAAAAGGCTATATCTTTTATAGTCCTACTGATCAGAAAACATTCGTCAGCACGAATACTCATTTTCTGGAAAAGGATTTTATAAAGAATATGAAGCCGAGAAGCAGACTTGTACTTGAGGAATTGACTAGTGAAAATGTTCAGGGAACATGTCCGCGGTCTATTCCTGAACCGACAACAGATGAACCACAACAAGAACTAACACCGGTGGAGCCTCGACGTAGTGGGAGGGTTGTGAGACAACCCGATAGGTACATGTCTTATGGAGATGCATTGATGCAGTCTCGATTTTAGACATCGATGAACCTATTTCCTACTCGCTTGAGCTATGGAAAGTTCTGAAGCAAACCTATGGCATGAAGCCATGGACGCCGAAGTACAATCGATGTATAAAAATGGCGTATGGACTCTAGTAGATCCTCCTGAAGGGGTAAAACCTGTAGGGTCTAAATGGATCTACAAGAAGAAGAGGGGTCCGGATGGGAATGTAGAGACATTCAAAGCAAGGCTGGTAGCAAAGGGCTACACCCAGAAAGAAGGCATCGACTATGAGGATACCTTCTCTCCGGTAGCCATGCTTAAATCCATCCGAATTCTTCTATCCATTGCTGCTGCTTTAGATTATGAAATCTAGCAGATGGATGTGAAGACAACTTTTCTGAATGGCAATTTGGATGAGCGCATTTATATGGCACAACCAGATGGATTCATTGAAAAGGGTCAAGAAGAAAAGGTTTGCGAATTGCAGAAGTCCATTTATGGATCAAGCGAACATCCGATCATGGAATATCAGATTCGATGAGATCGTTAAAACTTATGGTTTTGTTCAGTCAATGGATGAGCCTTGTGTGTATAAGCTGATACAAGAAGGCAAAGTGGTTTTCTTAGTCTTATATGTAGATGACATACTACTCATTGGGAATGATGTAGGAAGACTGACTGAGGTTAAGCTCTGGCTGGCAAAGCAGTTTGACATGAAGGATTTTGAAGAAGCTACCTATGTTCTGGGAATTCAGATCTTTCGAGATCGGAAGAACAATCAATTGGCACTGTCTCAGGCATCCTACACCGATAAGGTAATGGACCGATTTGCTATGCAAAACTCCAAAAAGGGTTATCTACCCTTCAGACATGGAGTATCCCTCTCTAAGTAGTAGTCTCCCAAGACTCCTCAAGAAGAGGAAGACATGAGCCGAGTTCCTTACGCTTCAGCCGTAGGAAGCCTCATGTATGCGATGCTTTGCACCAGACACGATATATATTCTGTGATGAGGCGTGGTAAGTAGATTTCAGTCAAACCACGGACCCGAGCCTTTGGGTTCTTTGTCAAGCATATCCTCAAGTATCTTAGAAGAACGAGGAACTATATGCTTGTATATTCGTGTAATCGACCTGAATATGACGGGATATACCTACTCCGATTTCCAATCGGATAAGGATTCCAAGAAATCCACTTTGGGATCGGTGTTTGTCCGAATGGAGGTTTGGTGGTATGGAGGAGTATCAAGTAGACTTGCATAGCTGACTCCACCATGGAGGCCGAATATGTGGCAGCTTGTGAAGTGCGAAAGAGGTCAGATGGCTTAAGAAGTTCCTTGTTTCACATGGAAGTTGTTTCGAAGTCGATAGGCCCATGGCATGTGTTGCGATAATTGGTGGGGCTGTAGCAAACTCGAAGGAGCCTAGAAGCCACGAAAAGTCCAAGCACATAGAGCGGAAATACCACCTCATCCGTGAGATTGTACAAAGAGGCGATGTTGAAGTAACAAAGATATCTACACATGACAACTTGGCCGATCCATTCACAAAGGCTTTATCTGGTAAAGTCTTCGGTAGACATCTGCAAGGTTTGGGCATGCGAGATTGTACACATCTACTTTTAAGTCCAAGTGGGAGTTTGTTGGAAATGTGTCCATAAAGTGGGATGTAATTTGTTATTTATGAAATGACAAATGTAAGACATTATTATTTTGCTGATTTTATAAAATAAGATAAAGTTATGTTTTGACACATACTCAAGAGTGTTTGTAATATTGCTTAGTCCATAAACTATTTCCAACGAAAGAAGAGTCAGGGGAACCCCGGACAAACTCTTCGATACTGAGTTTAAAATAGATATTCGCAGGTCTTAGGATTGATTGGGCAATCGAATCCGATTATATTTATTAGATCGAACCATGTGATCTTTGGTCTCGGGGCATGGGAGTTAGACTCGTGGTTGAACTAGACATGCTCGCAACATGTTGAATAGACCATGTGACTGATGAGGTTAGAGTAAAAACCGTTTACACAACTCGAAACCTAATCATCACAACTTAAGTATATTTGTATAATTATCTTAATCCTGAAGTGAATGCATAGCTCAACTTAGTATCTCATGATCTTTGATTCGCCAATGAGATTAGTTCACAGTTATTGAACGACATCTCGGTCATTGGGATCATGACAATATTAAGTTGGAGTTATGTTATTCACAGATATGGAATTCGTAAAAAATAATATCACCTCATGCTTTATTGACGGGTGTGTGAATAAATAAACCAGGCCTGGTATTCAATGATGATATTCATTGATTAAGACATCGTAACATGTGCGAGACATCTTACGAACGTTTGTCTTTCTTATTCACAGTCATATAAAGGAGTTGAGGAAATAATGGTTACAATGGTAAAACGGTAATATTATATACCATTCGATCACCGATATTTCGAAGGATAATAATGCATTTACTTGTGGACCGTGTGATAAATTGTATCAACACCAAAAGAAAAATTAGCACACATGAATCGAGAGATTATTCGGCATCGAACTTTTAGTGGAGTTGTACGATATCGGAATTAAATATGTCGATAACTTATAGAGATGAGTTAGTCAAATATTGTAATTCCATAGCTTTGTTCATGTGGGTCCATTCGGTCTCAAGGCTAGCTCTAATAAATGGGAAAGACAGAAACTGATAATTATGTTTAAATTCCTTGTGTTATTTTTCATTTATTTGATAATTGAAAAATAAAAGGAATGAGTTTTGAATTTCAAAATTAATAGAGATTAATTTAAATTCAAAATAATATTTAAACATGATTTTATTTGGCAACTAAAGGAAAGAGAAAAGTGATATATTATTTTGGGAAAATTCGGAAATCCCTTGCCATAAGGGGATTTTTGAATTTTGCTCAAAAAAGGGAAGGAAATTGGAAATCCCTAATCCATGTAGGGATTTTCGGATTTCAATCAAGGGTTAAGGAGAAATTCGAAAATCCCATCTAGGGTTTGAGTTTTTGAATTTCCTCCTATATAAGGATATTATTGAAAACCCTAGAAGAGAGTTCTTTTGAGAAAAGAAAAAGAGATCACACTTTTCCTTAGGGTGGCGGATTTTGTAGAGACAAAATAGAAGGAAATAGTTTCCTTAGGTTTTTGAAAAAGAGCCCACTCTCTCATCCTAAATATCGTAGAGTCATAGCCTTGAATCAACGAGTGGTTTTGGTGTGATCGTGGCAATAAACAACGATCTTGTTTCACGGCAATTCTCCATCTTGGAACGTGAGATAGTGAGACAAGATCCTTGCGGTCAATTAATTCAATCGTCACAAAGGTATGTGAGATATTCTAATCCTTTGTCTATAAACATATATCATGCATGCATCTCTCATTGTGGTTTATGTTTAATTTTGAATTAAATGGATATGATAAAATTTTTGAAATTCCACCTACAATATTGTTGTTGTTCAAATGATTTTTCATATATAAATCACAATAAGATCCTACAGTAACTTCATGAACTGCCGGATGAAATCTGGCACTCCTGTCCAGGACCACATGCTACTGATCATAAGTCACCTGAATGAGATGGAGCTCATGGGAGCTGAAATAGATGGAGAGACTCAGGTGGATATGATCCTAGAGACTCTCCCGGAGATGTTTGACAACTTCAAACTCAACTACTCGATGAATAAGTTGAGCTATTCACTCCCAGAACTCATGAAGGAGCTTCAAACTGTGCAAACTCTACTGCTTAAAGGCAAGAAGAGGAACGGAGAGGCAAACCTTGCTGAAAACAAAGCCTTCCACCTCTGGCGCCAAGAAACAGAAGAAAGCCCGCGGCAACAAGAAGAAACCGGTTGCAAAAGGCAAAAACACTGCAAAGGTGGACAAGAGTAATGACAAATGTCACCATTGCAGAGTAGCTGGCCACTGGAAATGTAGCTGTCCTACATACCTCAAGGAGGTTAATGCTAAGGGTACATTACTTGTTACCGAAGCCTGTTTTGTGGCTGACTCTACTTTTTCTTGGATTGTAGACTCTGGAGCCACTAATCACGTTTGTTGTTTTCTACAGGGGTTCAGGGAAAACAAAAGGCTTAGCAAGGATGAGTTCAACTTCCGCTGGGGGAATGGAGCATCAGTATCAGCGACATCTGTTGGAAGTATTAAATTAGTTTTTGAGAACAGTTTTATTGTTTTGAACAATGTTTATTATGTCCCGGTTTTTGGGAAAAACCTTATTTCTATAGCTCGTTTGATTGAGCAAGGATATGCTCTGGATTTTAATAATGATGTTATTCAAATTCTCAAGAATGGCTTCATGATTACTTCTACAGTCATGATAAAAAATCTGTTCTACGTCAAACCAATTATTCCAACGATTTATGATATTGAATTGAATTATGATTCGATAAGAGATAGTAAAAGATTGAGGTTAGACCCAATTGATCAAACCTATAAATGACATCTGCGTGTTGGATATATTAGCCTGACAGGATTAAAAGGTTGGTAAGAGACGGTCCCTTACAAACCTTAAGTGTAGGCTTACTACCAACATGTGAATCCTGCATAGAAGGAAAAATGATCAAGAGACCCTTTTCAGCAAAGGGTAATAGAGCTGATGAATGCCTAGAACTTGTACATAGTGATGTATGTGGGCCATTCAATATCCAAGCAAGAGGAGGATATGAATATTTCATAACCTTGACTGATGACTATTCTTGTTCTGGTCATATTTATCTAATGCGTCAAAAGTCTGAAACCTTTGAAAAGGTCAAAGAGTTCAAGGCCTTGGTTGAAAAGCAATTAGACAAACAGATCAAAACACTACGATTGAAGACTTTCTTAAGGAAGAAGGTATATTTTCTCAACTGACCGCGCCAGGTACTCCTCAGCAGAATGGCGTGTCAGAAAGAAGGAATCGAACTCTGTTAGACATGGTTAGATCAATGACGAGTTACTCATGATCTCTTCCAGATTCCTTTCGGGGATATGCTTTGGAAACAACAGCATACATTCTGAACCAAGTTCCATCTAAAGCAGTACCTGGAACTCCATAAGAAAGATGGAGTGGCAAGAAGTCATCACTTGGCCACACCAGAATATGGGGTTGTCCGGCACATGTGCTTAGAAAGAAGACTGGTAAGCTGACTAGTCATTCAGAACTATGCCTGTTTGTAGGATATCCCAAAGGAACAAAAGGCTACATCTTCTATAGTCCTACTGATAGGAAAACATTCGTCAGTACGAATGCTCATTTTCTGGAACAGGATTTTATAAAGAATATGAAGCCTAGAAGCAGGCTTGTACTTGAGGAATTGACTGGTGAAAATGTTCAGGCAACATGTCTGTAGTCTATTCCTGAACTGACAACAGATGAACCACAACAAGAACTAATACCAATAGAGCCTCAACGTAGTGGGAGGGTTGTGAGACAACCTGATAGGTACATATCTTATGGAGATGCATTGATAGCAGTCTCAGATTTAAACATTGACGAACCTGTCTCCTACTCGCAGGCTATGGAAAGTTCTGAAGCAAACCTATGGCGTGAAGCCATGGACGCCGAAATACAATCGATGTATAAAAATGGTGTATGGACTCTGGTTGATCCTCCTGAAGGGGTGAAACCCGTAGGGTGTAAATGGATCTACAAGAAGAAGAGGGGTCCAGATGGGAATGTAGAGACATTCAAGGCAAGGCTAGTAGCCAAGGGCTACACCCAGAAAGAAGGCATTGACTATGAGGATACCTTCTCTCCGGTAGCCATGCTTAAATCCATCCGCATTCTTCTATCCATTGCTGCTGCTTTAGATTATGAAATCTGGCATATGGATGTGAGGATAGCTTTTCTGAATGGCAATCTGGATGAGCGCATTTATATGGCACAACCAGATGGATTCATTGAAAAGGGTCAAGAAGAAAAGGTTTGCAAATTGCAAAAGTCCATTTATGGACTAAAGCAGGCATCCAGATCATGGAATATCATATTCAATGAGACTGTTAAAACTTATGATTTTGTTCAGTCAATGGATGAGCCTTGTGTGTATAAGCTGATACAAGAAGGCAAAGTGGTTTTCTTAGTCTTATATGTAGATGACATACTACTCATTGGGAATGATGTAGGAAGACTGATTGAGGTTAAGCTCTGACTAGCAAAGCAGTTTGACATGAAGGATCTAGGAGAAGCTGCCTATGTTCTGGGAATTCAGATCTTTTGAGATAGGAAGAACAAACAATTGGCACTATCTCAAGCATCCTATATCGATAAAGTAATGGACCGACTCGCCATGCAAAACTCCAAAAAGGGTTATCTACCCTTCAGACATGGAGTATCCCTCTCAAAGGAGCAGTCTCCCAAGACTTCTCAAGAAGAGGAAGACATGAGCCGAGTTCCTTATGCTTTAACCGTAGGAAGCCTCATGTATGCAATGCTTTGCACCAGACCTGATATATGCTACGCAGTAGGCGTGGTGAGTAGATTCCAGTCAAACCCTGGACCCGAGCACTGGGTTGCTGTCAAGCATATCCTCAAGTATCTTAGGAGAACTAGGAACTATATGCTTGTATATTCAGGTACTAACCTGACTATGACGGGATACACCGACTCCGATTTCCAATCGGATAAGGATTCCAGGAAATCCACTTTAGGATCTGTGTTTGTCGTGAATGGAGGTTCGGTGGTATGGAGGAGTATTAAGCAGACTTGCTTAGCTGACTCCACCATGGAGGCCGAATATGTGGCAGCTTGTGAAGCTGCGAAAGAGGCCGTACGGCTTAAGAAGTTCCTTGTTTCACTGGAAGTTGTTTTGGAAGCTGATAGGCCCATGGTATTGTATTGCGATAACAGTGGGGCTGTAGCAAACTCTAAGGAGCCTAGAAGCCACAAAAGGTCCAAGCACATAGAGCGAAAATACCACCTCATCCGAGAGATTGTACAAAGAGGCGATGTTGAAGTGACAAAGATATCAACACATGACAACTTGGCCAATCCGTTCACGAAGGCTTTATCTCGTAAAGTCTTCGATAGCCATTTGGATGGTTTGGGCATGCGAGATTGTACACACCTACTTTAAGTCCAAGTGGAAGTTTGTTGGAAATGTGTCCATAAAGTGGGATGTAATTTGTTATTTATGAAATGACAAATGTCAGATATTATTGTTTTTGCTGATTTTATAAAATGAAATAAAGTTATGTTTTGACACATACTCAAGAGTGTTAGTGATATTGCTTAGTCCATAGACTATTACCAACGAAAGAAGAATCAGGGGAACCCTGCCGGACAAACTCTTCTGATATAGTTTAAAATAGATATTCGCAGTCTTAAGATTGATTGGGCAATCGAATCCGATTATGACTGTTAGATCGAACCATGTGATCTTTGGTCTCGGGGCATGGGAGTTGGACTGTGGTTGATCTAGACATGCTTGCAATATGTTGAATAGACCATGTGTGATTAGGTTAGAGTAAAAACCGTTTACACAACTCTAAACCTAATCATCACAACTTAAGTATATTTGTATAATTATCTTAATCCACGAAGTGGATGCATAGCTCGACTTAATATCTCATGATCTTTGATTCACAATTAGATTACTTCACGGTTATTGAGCGACATCTCGGTCATTGGGATCATGACATAATTGAGTTGGAGTTATGTGATTCACTGATATGGAATTCATAAAAATAATATCACCTCATGCTTTATTGACAGGTGTGTGAATAAATAAACCAGGCCTGGTATTCAATGATGATATTCATTGATTAAGACATCATGACATGTGCGAGACATCTTACGAACATGTGTCTTTCTTATTCGCAGTCATATAAAGGAGTTGAGGAAATAATGATTGGAATGGTAAAACGGTAATATTATATACCATTCTGATCACTGATATTTACGAAGTATAATAATGCATTTACACTGTGGACCGTGTGATAAATTGTATCAACACCATTAGAAAAAATAGAGCACATGAATCGAGAGATTATTTGGCATCGAACTTTTAGTGGAGTCGTGCGATGTCGGAATTAAATATGTCGATAACTTATCGGGATAAGTTAGTCGAATATTGTAATTCCATAGCTTTGTTCATGTGGGTCCATTCGGTCTCAAGGCTAGCTCTGATAAATGGGGAAATAGAAACTGATGTTTTGTTATATAATTATGTTTAAAATTCATTATGTTATTTTTCATTTATTTGATAATTGAAAAATAAAAGGAATGAATTTTGAATTTTGAAATTAATACTGCTTAATTTAAAATTCAAAATAAAATTTAAACATGATTTTATTTGGCAACTAAAGGAGAGAGAAAGTTGATATATTATTTTGGGAAAATTCAGAAATCCCTTGCCATAAGGGGATTTCGAATTTTGCTCCAAAATGGGAAAGAAAATTCAGAAATCCCTAGCCATGTAGGGATTTTTGGATTTTAATCTAAGGGTGAAGGGGAAATTCGAAAATCCCATCTAGTGTTTGAGTTTTTGAGTTTCCTCCTATATAAGGATATTTTATTGAAAACCCTAGAAGGAGTTTTAAGAGAAGAAAAAAAATTATCACACATTTTTCTCTCCTAGGGTGGCCGGATTTTAGAGACAAAATAGAAGGAAAATTGTTTCCTTAGGTTTTTGAAAAAGAGCTCACTCTCTGATCCTAAATACCATAGAGTCGTAGCCTTGAATCAACGAGTGGTTTTTTGGTGTGATCGTGTCGATAGATCAACGACCTTGTTTCACGGCAATTCTCCATCTCAGAACGTGAGATAGTGAGACAAGATCTTTGCGGTCATTTATTTCAATCGTCACAAAGTTATGTGTGTTATTCTAATCCTTTGTCTATAAACATATATCATGCATGCATCTCTCATTGTGGTTTACGTTTAATTTGGAATTAAATGGATATGATAAAATTTTTTGAAATTCCGCCTACAATGTTGTTGTTGTTCAAATGATTTTTCATCTATAAATCACAACAAGATCCTACACAATGGAGACCAGTGGGTTATATTGTCATACAACCCTCTCCCACTCATTATTTTGCAAATATGTATTTTATTTGAAAAACACATCTCATTCAAATCGTAAAATAAACAATTTATTTTTCGGTTATGTGAAATTCCATAATTTAACTTTTAAATTGACTTTCACATGTAATATTATTTTGCAAATCAATTTTACAACTTAAATCAATTTAATCATATTAAATCGATTTTAGCGCATGGTTCTTATTTTATTTCATTTTTCTAAAACCCTTTTATAATAAATAAAACAAATAATAACAAATGCGTGTATATGCATGGCATGTTATAAAACATATGAGTGGGCACATTATATCTATATGGTATGTTATATGCATGGACATATAATATATAATTATCAACATAAAATATAAATATATGCAATCGGCTATTGAGATGGATTTGACCGGGTCCCATGAAAAAATAAATTACAACTCAATCGAATAAATAAATAATTACAATAATTATATTCTTCTGTTACATCAATGGGCCTTCAATTCTTGAGTTCTTTATTCTTCGACATCATTCTTTGTCATTGGGTCAGATTTCACCTTCCTTGGGGTCTGAAAATTTATCTGGTCTATAAGCATGCATTACGAGGGTTTCAGAAATCCTTGGGTCCATTCGGGGTCCAATTACCGAATCTGGGCCCCAGCTGTTCGCCTATGTGGTCTGACCGCACACCCGCATAGACTGTTCGCGCACTGGCCGCGTGCTGGGGAGCGCTCTAGCCACATGCTGGGGCGCGCACTAGGCCACTCACTGGGGTGTGCTGGGCGCACATTGGGGCGTGCCCTTTGGGCGATTTCTGGAAATTTTCTAGCCAATTTTTGGGCATCTTCAAAGGCTTCAAACTTGATCTTCAAGGCCTCCTTTTGATTCAAAGTCAAAACCCTAATTCTGCCAAAACCTAGAATTACAATAATTCTAATCCCGAATCAAATTACAAATAATTTATCAATGAATGAATATAACCGATCCATGGAATCATATAATTAATGACTTAATCCCCCATCCACACATTCATCAACATGAATTAAAATAAACATTCATAAATGCAAGTGCCTACCCATCACATGCATACATAATTAAATATCATATTTAATATATCATTTTTGATTATCAAATAATCGAAGCATCAATTAATATCATCTATAGATTGCTCTAATACCAATTGTTGCATCACTGGATCGAATTCGGATGCGGAAGTGTGGCGGGGAGGTGGATCAAGTATAACAAAAATTTTCATAAAGCTTTTGAGATACTCTATAGATTATATTAATTTATGCATGAATAAATTAATCACATTAATTTATATGTCAAGAACTCAATTAGGAAAAATACTTGGAGCCGACTTAGATGATAACTTGAATTCTTTGACCTCAGACGATCCTTGCTCCAAAGCCTTGTATTTTGAAAACTAAAATCTTCCACGTCAATTCCTTAATTCCACATAGACGTGTGTGTGGGCACACTCGAGACTAAAACAGGTTTGATCAAACACTCGAATTTTCCACAAACACCAACGCCATGATGTGGAATTTTTGGGAGAAAAATTTTCCTTCTTTTTGCTCTAGGGAATTTCGGCATCCCTTATTTATAGAGTAGAAGTCCAACTTCTAGAAGGAATCACTCTCTCTTGTTTGAATTTTTTGAACAAAAATTCTCCACTATCCTTCTACCTTGTGGCCGGCCATCCCTTAGGGTTTTAACCCTATGTGTGGTGCCAATCTCAAATAGGGAAGGAAGAGAAAATCAACCTTTATCCCGTAGTCCTATTTTAATTCAAATTCAAATTTGAATTTAAGTCAAACTTAAATTAATTTGAATTCTAAATTGAACAACTTATCAAATAAGTTTAAAAGGATAAATTTAAATTATGTTCATGATTCCAATTCAAATTTAAATAATCACATTATTTAAATAATAATTAATTCTCAATTAATTAGTTTTTGAGTATTTCATTTTAGAATTCCTTAATTCTAAAATTCCCATTTTGTTCTTTGTATCTGGTAGAATTATAAGGATGACATGGGGACTAATGGACCTACAATCCCGAGCTCCAATAAAATTAACAATTAATTAAACACTTTAATTAATTAATTAATTATATTAATTCCAATAGTTACTCCACTATAAACTTGGAATTGAACTCTCGAAATTATAGACATTAATTAATTCTAAACTGTGATGTGTCCATTTAATATAGTCATTACATATAGATCAATTCTCCATAAATAATTCATAATTAGAGTCAGGTAGAATCCGTTAACCTCTCTAATTATATCTTCATCATTGAGTACCATTAATTCTCTAATGGATAGTAATTCATAAAACACATTCATGAGCCAGAGCGCTCTTACTAATCCAAGTACCGAATCAACACTCAAGAGAATTATTTATCTACTTCTTTCTCAAGAAGGAATGGATTCCATCTCGTATAATAACATTTCCGGCTACCAATTTCATCATGTCTCCAAAATACAAGGAATAGGATCCAAGGTCTTAGAATCTGCACTGAGTAAATCAAAAGACACAAATCCATAAATAGAAGTTTGTTAAGAACTCAGGATTAATTAAGATCGTTTTATATATGACCATCGGTAGACTCAATTAGAATTTCTATGCTTAACATAAATTATTAGAAGTTCATATTGTGTTTGTGTCCCTGTTCCACATAATCTCATTATACGAAATACACTCATTCAATATCTCACCACCGTTCCATTCTAAATGGGAATGACATGTATTATTAATGTTTTAATTAAAGATTCTGAACTTTAATTAAATTCTTTATGAACAACATTTTTTATTATTATCCTTAAACATTATCCTCTCGTATATAACACTTCTATACAATGTTTAAGGTTACATAAATAATCACAGAATTTTCATTTTGATATTCATAAAATATTCATAAATATATGCATATAAAATGATGAATAAACTCTTTTGTTAATTAAATAATAAATATTCTATTACATCTCATGCTTCTAGGACACTATTCCCAACAGGTAACTCCGGCTCCGCATGGGAGAAGGAATAATAATAATAATAATAGTTTCATCTGAGAGGGAGGCATTCAGTTCAGTTATAATCACGGTGTCATTAGGTACCTTGCAAACCCTCATGTCCCGATGATTGCTCACAAGTGGTATGAGCACTTGGGCCCATAAGTAAGATAAGATTAGATAATAAGAATTTAATAAGACACAATCAGAATTAAGTATAATTGGCTCATGTATATTTATTCATGTGAACTTACAGTTATTTTGCGATAGATAGTTCCTACTTACTGAGCGAAGGCTCATCATAGAATATTTATATTGTAGGTAAGGAACCTACACATAATACTTGATGGACTGATGGTGAATGGATGAACGATGTGGAGATTGAGGAATGGATACCAGTCGCAATTTTTTCTGCAATCAGTTTTACGTTACAAATAGTTTTGCTAATTATGACTCTGAAACTATATGTTAAATGGTAATGTGAATTATGACTATACGCAAGCAAGTCTTAAGAATTCAGTATACACATATAGATATATCTATATGTTTTAAAAAAAGATGAATATGTTAAGGTATGAATATTTTAATCAAGAAAGCAATTTGAAACTTATGTCTACTCTAAGACTTTAAAAAAAATGTTTCGTCGCAAATTTTAAGAAGTTCCAGGAAGTACAAGTTAAATTCAGCTAAGGTGATAGCCACCTAGGAGGGTGGTCACAGTTGGATGTCGATGATGATGATACTTTTTACCCTTGAGAGTTCCAAGAAAAATTCTGGTGCTGCCTCCAACCTGGGTTATAATTGTTGGAGTACAATTGTTATTTTTGTTGAAGTTACCCACATAACATGTTAATTTCAGTTTGAATAGACAACTATCAAAGAGATGCCCTTCACCACAGTAAGTTGAAGAGCTGCTGTAAACTAAGGAGAATTCACCCTTGAGGTCATAATCATCGATTTCAAGATACTTGTCAAAGATGACACTTGAGCGGTTAAAGCTGTCACTGCATCCACTTCATGATGTCCTGTTGCTCTCCTATTTGCAGGCACTCTTTCCGCTATCCATTGATAATTGTTGTTAGCCATTCGTTCCAAAATCTCATGTGCCTCATTACAAGACTTTGCCAAAATAGCACTGTTGGCTGAAGCATCTACTATGGTGTGAGTTTGCCTATTAAGCCCATTGTGGAAAGTCTCCGTCTGAATCTAATGAGGAATTCCATGGTGAGGGCACTTGCGCAACAGCTTCTTAAACCTCTTCCACGCCTCATACAATGATTTCCTCTCGAATTGTTGGAACCCATCGATGTCATTTCTAAGCTTGGCATTCTTAGTCGGAGGAAAATACTTTATCAGAAACTCCTTTGCTAAATCATTTCAAGTTGCCACAGAGTCCGGTGGTAAAGAATTGAGCCATGCTCTAGCTTTATCTCTTCCAGACCTAGTAGCTTGAAAATATCACTCACTTCCATAAATTGTCTGAGATAGAGGTGAGGATCTTCAGTAGGCATCCCACTGAACTGTCCCACCGTTTGTAGCATTTGAACCATCACAGGCTTGAGTTCAAGTTGGGGCACCTGTATTTCCGGCCTAACAATACTTGGATTAAGCCAATGTAGTTTCGGCACTGCATACTCTCTGATGGCTCCGTTTTAGTCATCTACCATTATTACTTGCCTACCATGATGCTGCTTGCTAGACTACATGAGTGCCAACAACATTTTATTATGCTAGCCTGGCACAGGTTGGCCCCAGCATTGCTTGTAGCGTCATTGAATCACAGTTCTCTCCTCTACGCCAGTCACCTGCTTCCCTTCTTCCTAAGCAAAGTCTTTAATTCCTACGAGTGACTGAGGACCTCAAATCAAACTATTCTAAGCCTGAAAGCCTTCATGATGACAAAGGATCCTCCAGCTTTGGCCAAAGTAAAAGTAGGGTAGCCACTAAGTCCTATGTAGGCAACTTATTAATAAATAAGTGATATAATTACATGATAAAGTATGTGATTAAGCATTTGAATAACTTATCGAGCCAGTAGAATCAGGGCCTAGAAGTTAAGTTGCATGTTCATCAACATCTAAGTACAATGTCATCTATATTATATGCTATGAATGATGACTTATTAATTTTATAATTAGTATCTTGTTAGTTGTGATATGATGCATCTCACATAGATTCATAGGCTATTTTTGCTTACTGAGCCCTAGCTCACTCTTTACCTTATGTTGTAGGTAAGCAAATTGTTAATGATGGCGACTATAGTTGAGCTTAAGTACTTGCCTACCTGTGCCAAATTTTGTACGTTGGGATTAAGGCTTGTTGTTGCTGTTGTTGTTGATATAGGGCTTGACCTGTGAACAATAGACTTTGGTTTAATTGGTCAGATATGCTATGTTATGTGTTATTTTTATATTCTTCATTTTATTTTCTTATTTAATACGATGGTTTGTATTAATGATGTGCATAGACACCCAAATGTAACTTGTAGTTTTAAGTTTTAATTTTTCTGCATTTTTCTGCTAAGATTGTAAGTAGGAAAAGTGTTGCGTGCCACACATTGGCTAAGACGGATTCAAAACCCGTCAAACCTCCTTATACGTACGTAGTCAGCGTGGGTCGTAACTAAATTTGAAATCTCATAACATATATTTTACCAATTCAACTAGTTCTACAGCGGTGGAAAGTTATTGGAGCGACAACAATTGCTATATTTTCAAAGATTAAGTAAATTAAACGAAAGTTTTGATGCAATTGAATATATATGCACACAATTAAAGATCACCACTGATTGAAAAATTAGAAAACAAAACGTTTGAGGCTAGTTTTCCCCTGTAATTTTCCATTCATGTTTCCTTTTTTTTTTTTCTTTTCTTCTCTAATTTTCTTTTAGAAATGATGATAAAAATACTTCTACATTCAATCGGAATGCTAATCTATATCGTGTCTTAAAAAATGTGAAATTATCTCTTGTATTTTTCTAATCGGAAAATCACACAAAATATACTTTCAGTTAGATTTATCAAAATTAATTGTTCCAGAAAAAATAAAAAGACTTTTTATTGTATATAAATGAACCACACATTTAATTAAGTTCAACAATTGAGTGGATTATCAAAAAAAAACAAATGGAAACATTTAAATTATTTACTGTATACCTGCTACTTACTTTGTGGTAAGTAACAAATTTATGAAACTAACTATTTGAAGTTAATTAAAATTTACCATTAAATTTTTATTTACGATTGAAAAAAATAATTTATATGATAAATTTTTTTTTATTTAAGTGAATAAAAATCTTTTTATATTTAAAATCATATTTACTTTAGTTATGTACTGTAAATCTACTATTTATTCCATTCTCCCTTTTTTTTTTTTTTTTTTTTTTTTTTTTTGAACACGCATTCTCCTTTACTAAAATTGATTATTCTCAAATGCTAGAAAAGTTCAAAGATCAAGGTTCCCGTTTTTGGAGTTTCTCTATAATAGCACCGTCGATCATTTCTTTTATGAAAGATAATTGTGTCTTCTTGTATAAACAATTTATTTAAATCTTGACATTGAGTAGAATTTATATGATTTTAGGAGTAATTTTATTTGATAAAAACAAGTGTTAATAATAATATCAATATTCTTGAAGAACAAAAATTAAAATTTTTATACTTCCATTAAACATGAAAAAATTATCATTTATCACTATCCCTATTTTCTTACTGTAATTACACGGGAAAAAATTATTCCATTTATTTCATCCTTATCCCAAAAGCATGGCTTGAGCATGTAGCCGACTGAATGCAATGGAAGAAACAAAAGCCCATTTGCTTATTAGTGCCACCCAACTTGTCTATCATTATCACTATCTACAGCAAAAAAAAGTTGGGTGTATGCCATCCTCCAGTATCATCCAGGTTCAAAGGCACAAGAATAGAGCCAAAATAATCAAATGGTTTTTTTTAGTCAGCCATGCACACAGTAGGCTCTTCCCATACTGCGGGTGAAAAATACCGCCATTGGTTTTTGCCTCCCACCAACTAGTACACTTCTTACATATCTCACTCTATAAATATAGGGCGCATTTCCAAAACTCAAACAACCCAAAATTCCTCCGACCAAAAAAAAAAAAAAAAAAAAAAAAACAAAAAACCCCAAAATTCCTTTTTCATTTTTCCCAACTCCATTAATTATTTTTCAAAATTCTCTAATTTCAGAGTTCAAAAAAAAAAAAAAGGAAAAAAAATGAGTTCAACAACAAGATCTCGGATTGTGGCCGCAAGTATTGGAGCAGTGGAGACATTGAAAGACCAAGGCATTAATTGTAGATGGAACAATGCTTTGAGGTCAATTAAGCCAAGAACAATATTGCCAAATCTCACTCTCATGAGACCAAGAGATCATTCTCTTCCCAGTCTTCAGTTAATTCTGTTTCTAACAACATTAGACATGAGAAGACGAAGCTGTCTGAGGATTCACTTAGAGGTGTTATATATTTGAGCGGTTGGGGTTCTAATAATTGAAACCCGTTCAAATATGCAAATTTGTTTTGTGTATATACTCAACAATTTGTATTAATGACTAATTCTTCTGTAGAATAATAGTGATACCTTTCTTCACATGTTGACCGTTTCCTTTTATACATACCAAACAATAATATATAGCTAGAGAAATGTTAAGCTCCGATCACAATTCAATTCTTAAATTAAAGTATTTGGACAAGGACCTATGCAAACACAATTTTCATATTAATTTACGAGGTGGCTAAATGGAGCAAACACAATTTTTGTATTCATTTGCATGATTAATATATAGATGCGGTTAATAGATTCTAAAAAATGAGGAAAGAACTTTGTCATAAATTAAAGTATTTGGGCACGAACCTATGTGTTTTTCCAGCGTGACATGCCGTACTTTCCGTGCTTTTGCATGACCTATGTATGCAATTAGATCGGAAAATCGGATTTTCATAGGATAAATCTCTATCGCTTATAAAATAGATCCCTAATAAGATTTATTTTATGTGATTAGTGGGGTTTCAGCCCCATAGAGATTAATAAGAGTGCTCAATTAGACCGTGCCTTGCTTGACCCCAAGAATTAATTAACGTGAATGTCCTGCAATATTCTCTAAATCCTATTTAGCCATTTGAAAATTATACTTGTGTGATTCTTTGGAAGTGGAACAACCTTACTTGAAGTAAGAGCATGGTATACAATCAGTAAGTAAATATTTCAAATAAAAAAAATGGTCAAGAACATTTGGATACTGGATACAGTGAGTACAGTCCATGACACCAGTCCATTCTTTTAATTATCTGTCCAATTTTCTTCTTTTGGTTAGGAAAACATGAGTCTTTGGAAACACGTGGTTTTTAAATAACTACAAATAAACTAAGTAGTCCTTTCTTTTTCCAAACCTGCTGAATTCCGGGACTGCCTGTACGTAGTTCTTTTTTATTACTAGTGGCGGTTTTCAAAACATGAACACTTCTTAATTAATCTTATATAAGACTATTATGACCTCTTTTAAGACCCCATCAAAATCGAAATCAAATTAAGATTCTCATCAATTTCATTGTAATAGCTTGAGAAAACATGAGTAATTCAGCTTGCAAAGCCTGGATTGTGGCAACGAGTATTGGAGCTGTTGAGGCTCTAAAAGACCAAGGGGTTTGTAGGTGGAATGGCGTTTGTAGGTCACTTCAACAATGCGCTAAGAACAATATTGGATCATTTTACAATACTCATGTTAGAGAGTTTGTAATATGTCTTGATCAAGATCACAAGTTGTTTGAGTATTAAAACATGAAAACTCGTGTTAAAGGGACCTTAAAACGCTGCAACGGAAAAAACTGCTTTGATTCATCCAAACTGACTGCAGCCGAAATGTTTTGGCTGCAGTCGAAGAGTTTGCATGTCTTGGGTTTGTTTGCGGCTGCAGCGGAAAAACATCCGCTGTAGCGGAAATTATGTAGAAAATAATATTTTTATGAGTTTATGTGATCTAAAACGTTTCGAACCATTACATCCATTGGTGATATATTTTCATACATATTTGAACATCAATTAGCAATAGATATAACTATTATAATAGGTGTATTAATCCATGAAAAGATACCTTTACATTGAAAATGTACCATTATGTGAATGGTTGTATTGTTTAAAGAGGACGCATTCATTCATCAAATGACACCTTTATCTTTATTAATTCTTCAAAAAATTTACAGACTTAATTGATGTTCTGGAACTTAATATTATTGCTAGATATTGTGTTGAAGAATTTATTGTATTTTGGGGGTAATTTGCCATTAAAACTCATTAGCAAACTTTGAGCAGTGAGAACAAATAAAATCTTAAAAAAAAGTATTTATATACGCCTTAAACCCTATCTTATTTCTGTATTCTTCTCACCCTCTACACTCAAATTTCTCCAACAGCTCATGCCACGAAAATCTCTGTTGCTTCTTCATCTTCTTCGACATCAACAAATAATGTTTCTAAGAAGATCAGAAATCGGTCGAAAGAAGGTGCCGAGAAAAGTCACGGAGTTGAACTGTTGGGGGCCTAGTACTATTTAAGTTTTAGGAATGTAGGATATTTGTGATTGCATTTTCAATGTATACTTTTTTTTTAAGGCTAATAAGATTTCATTGTATACTAACTTTTCATTACCAAAGATATGGTTTATCTCATCAATATTGATCGGCCCCTCCCAATTATTCTAATTTCTTTTTCTATGTTTTGAGTTGTTTACATGCATCAAAAGCCAAAAATGAACATTTGCTTTTTTTTTGGCAATTATTTGAAATGTGTGCAACTGCACATTCTTTTCGTATAGTAATTTGCAGAACTTTACTGGACACTACTTTGTGTTGTTTAAATTACAGAGACAAGTATACCGAAATACTTTATGCAAAATTTCCGATAAATAAAATTTTAAACTATGTGACATTTATTTTCGGAATTAATAAACCTAAAAAAATATAAATAAAAGTTTAACATACAGTCAGAGATATGCTGAACCCCAACATAATGAAAAACTGAATTGCCCTGAAACTGACATGGATTTGAATATTAGATTTTGAATATGCACAATTTTTAGATGTATTATATAATATAGAATTCGGCACTGCTAATCCGAGGTTCAACTTCAATTTAATTGAATCAAACCAAATCTATTGAGTGATGTAAAATATTAATCTTTCTTTTTTTTTAATAGATTTTACGGTTCAAACAAAAAAATATCAAATCGCTCGAATCCGTATGTCGATCATCTTAATAGTGCGAGATGTGATAAGACATGTATCATCTTTATATGTGACAATATTGTATTTTAGATTTTATTTCATGAAAAAAACTCTGAAATTTTTGCATTTGGTAAATCCGTTCCTAAACTAAACATCTTGAAAATATTGACCCTTAAACTTCAAAATCCTTTTCATATTGAAGTTAATCTTTTTGTGGTTATTTTATTTTATTTTATTTTATTTTTTATTTTTTGTATAGGACTCGCATGTCACCCACTATCTAGGATGACCTAGAAATTTCACTACAACAAAAATGTCTTTTAATAACGGTTAATTATAGCGCTTTTGAAAAAACGTTACATCAGTTTAATATAATAGCGTTTATAAACAGTTATAATATGTTTGTGTTTATATATATATATATATATATATATATTAAAAGTTCATTAAATTTTGACTAGTTTATTATATATATATATATATATATATATATTTAAATATATACTAATGTACACGTTAGAATGGCATTGGGCGGGTAGTGAAAAAATTTTCCTGAAAATCTCAAAATTCCCGCTCATTCCTTTTCTTAGAAATCTCAAAATTCCCGCTCCTCCCTCTTTTTTTGTTTGTTTGATTTAGCTTCCCCTCTTCCCATCTTCAACCACTCTGCCGAATCCCATATGAATTGAACATAAGAATAAAAAAAACCTCATTCGTCTCTTCGTCCAATCTGTCGAATCCCATTCGAACAAGAAAAAAAAAAAAAAAACATTGACGCATCATGTTTTTTTAGAGAGAGAACGAGAGAAAGAACAGTAGAGGAAAAATGGGGTTGAGGCCGACGGGCCGACGCGTTGCCGGTTCGCTTGCTGCCGTTCGTTGTTGGAGGACCGTCGCCGGCCGATCTTCATGAATATGGGGTTTGTGCCGCCAGGGAGGGGTTTTCGCTGGGACTGGAGATCGTGAGAGTTGCTGCAATGGAGGACCTCATCATGGTCGACTTATGTCCAGAACTCAAGGGGAAGAGCTGCCGTCATGCGAGGCGGATGTGGGATTCTCAGAACTCCCCGGGAACGAAATGGGTTGGCAAGGGGCGGGATTGTTTCCTTGGGCGTCAGAGTCTTTGCAAAGATTTTGGTGAGTGTTTCTACTATTGCGTGATTTTCTTTGGCTTTTGATTTGCATTTTGTTTGTACATCGTTTAGTTGTACATCACAAAGCTATTTTATGCCTTGAATTTCTGGGCTTCTTGAGCCATGAACCGTAGTTAGATTCCTGGGCTTCCTTGTTTCCACGTCTAGGGAGAAAAAACCTGCAGATGTGGTATGATTTTCGAAGAGCAACCAGGATTGCAAGTGGTCAAAGAATGTTGTTCCCTCGCTTCAATAATTAACAATGCCGATAAATTGGTTTCACTTTATTACCTCCCAGACTGTTTCAAGCACCGGCTGAGTCAGTTACTCTGCGATTCTCGAAGAATGAATGCTCATGTTTTTAAGCTTCTGCTTCAAGGGTCCCCAACAGAGGTTTGCGTGAAGGATTGTTCTTGGCTAACAGAGGAGGAGTTCACAAAATGTTTGCAGAACTTTGATCCGAGCAACTTAATGGTATGCTCTTTCATTGATTGATGATGCTTGCCCTTGTTTAAAACTACTAATATTTTTATAAAACTAAAAATTACCAATTCTTTTGGTGACATGACAGCTCTATTATTCTCCATAGCATTACCATATCATATCATATCATTAATCCTGTTTTTTTAGTGTTGTTTTGGTTGAATGTTTTTTATTTGGAAGAAGTAAATCTATCTCTTCTAGTTTGGGAGGCATGTACTATTGAAGAAGTAAATAATTGGGTGGTAGCATAATCGAGTAGCTAAGTGACTGTCTAGTCGATAATGATTGACATTGACTTTCGAAGCCTACATGGGTGTTGAACAAAACATTTTCCTAGCTGAATTTGCTGCAACAGATGGACGTTGTCTAATTTGTAAAAGGAAATAGGGTGGATTTTCTGAAGGACATTTGACGTTTGGCAAAAACTCCAAGATTGTTTACTCTAATGGATGCAATCTGTTTTGCTTAAGAGTGGTGCAGTCTAGTGCTTGCTCTTTGTTGTACATCACAGCTTCTTTTTTTTTATTGAAGCAGGGAAGAAAGGTTTTTAAACGATGACAATAAATTTGTAAAATAAATTCAACCTGCTAGTCTTAAAAAGAGAAAAAGAAGGGAAAGAAAAAATAGTTGGATTGAATTCTCATTGGTATATTTTTTCGCCCATTGTTTGTGTCAATTTTGTGTTTGCTATGTTATTCTTATGGGGCATGTGTTATAGGTCTGCAGATTCTTGTCTTATTTGTTATTTTTTCTCTTTCTATATAAGCTGGATTTTATTCTCTTTTTTTCAATTAGGTGTTATTTTTTTCCGCCCCTGCACTTAGATCTCCCAACCTCACTGAGTGCTCCTTCTCACCTCCTCGAGTATTGACACCTTAGCTAACTCATTGGGTTTGATCCTGAGAGAGCTATATCTTGATCTACACTTAGAAAGCTGAAGGATGAGATTACAAAGGTAAGAATGTGGTTATATAAGATGCTTCTAATGTTTCTTTTTGGAGAGTGTATGAATGAAAATGCCCTTTCTTTTGTGGTTGGTATTGTTAATTTATTGGAAATTGGGATGTGGAGTTTTGTCTTTCTTTTTGGCCAATGTTATTCAATCACTAAAAATATTGTATGTCTTTCATAATTTTTCCGTACTTTTAGTCTATTTTGATGTTTATATTCCCTTACTTTCTTTGCATTCTGTTTTGATATACAAGGTCGGGAGATGCTGGCTTTTTTATTTGAGTTTGTGTTTTCTGAATTTCACTTTGCTTGTGAATTGCCTACTTTTTGTTTGAGTTTGGTAACATGATTATTTGAGGATCTCTCTCTCTCTCTCTCTCTCTCTCTCTATATATATATATATATATATATATATATATTTATATGATTGTGATCAACAATTTTTGGACCAAATGCAGTTAGAGTGTGGGTGGATGTAGCAAAAAAATCAGATGCTTTTTTGTGGAGGCCAACGAGTGATATGAGTATCATTGAAGAAGCAATTTTAAGTAATGTGGCTTGACCTGCTAATAAAATTTTAAAGGGGTATGTGGAATCTCTACTAGTTGTAAATTTATTTTAAACAAAACATTATATGATTGTGATAGTTTTTTTTCCTCTTCGGGTTTAAATGTAGGTAATGAAGACTTATGCTTTCTCTAACTATCTACATACCAATACATGTAAGCCATGCTCTCTATCTTACAAATTTGACATTAAGGCCTCGTTCACTTCACCGATTCGAGTTTTTAGTTTTAGGTTTCTACAGTAAAAAGCTCTCAGAAAATGTTACATCAAAATTTTCTGCTACAGTAAAAAGTTCTCAGAAAATATCACATCTCAGCTCGAATCAAAAACTCGAATCCGCGAAGTGAACGAGGCCTAAATTTTTATCTAGTGCATCATTGAAGTCATGTTTCCTCTAACTCACTAGCTACAAAATATCTCATGGAAGCCACCATGGAAAGTTAAGCCATGCTCTCTATCCAATGAGAGCCACGGTTAAGCCATACTCTCTATCTTACAAGTTTGGCAATTGAAAAAAGATGATACCATGAAAAGTTAATGAGTTTTTGGTGTCTTCTACTCTACCTTGGCCAGAAAATGTTATTTTCCAAAAGAAAGAAAGATATGTATATAGTTAGTTGCTATCTTTCACTCTCAATTGTTGACATAATCAATTAGAAGAAGAAAAATGAGAGCCACGGTTAAGCCATGATCTATAAATATATTTGCTGACCATTTTTAGCAATATACAAAGATATGTTGAGAAAGCTCCAAATCTCTTCTTTTGTTACCTTTCTCATATGAGAATACTTTATGGTTATGTTTCTAACACATTGGAGTACCTATTATACTTTTCTAATTATACAGGTTAAACAGTGGAGAGGACTTTTTTGTTGAAGCATTTTGTCAAGATGGAAGGATTTACTTTACCATTGCACTTGGACGTTTTGGAGATGACTTCTCTGTTTTCTTTATTTGTTTTGAATGTTAAGGTTTTGGACACTGTATGAATTATGTTGTAGACGTAATTTTATTGACAGCTTGGTAGATACTGATAACAATTGATATGTTGAATGTTTTTATGTTTTAATTTGAATGTTCCTATTTAGATATATCACATATCTCAGAATTACTATTTATTTGAATGAATTCAAAAGGATGTCAATAATAATTTTAAAAAGTTATAACAGTATGAACATAACAAGGAAAAAAAGTTATTAATTTGTATCGTAGCTATGCTAAATAGCTGTAAGAGGATGAAAATAACTTTTTTTACACGTTATAATATTTCAATTCTATAGCGTTTTTTATAACTCTCTTGAAATGCTATGTTTTCTTAGGGCCTATAATAGCGCCGGCTGTCCTAGCGCTCTAAAAAGCGCTATTGATTGTGATTAATAGCGTTTTTCGTCAGCTAAGAAAGGCCTTTTGTGGTGTAGTGTTTGAGACCGTCTATGAACAGAATTCATTCACTTGTATTGTTGGTGATCATCCTTGGATTCATCATGTGATAGTGAGTGTATTGTTCATATAAGGTGCAATTCCCCTCAATAAAATGTCTCCTTCGAGTAACATACCAGGAAACCGTTAAAAAATTTGATATCGTTTTCGATTGGACCAATTATTGCAATGGGATTTTAACATTGGAGGGGTCAATTGTCAAGAGATTTAATTAAAAGACTGATTTGCAAAACCCAAGTAATTGAGGGGGCATCCATGCAAAACGGTCTATATTTTACTGTATAGAAAAATTTTCAGTGCTCCTCCAGTGGTCAGTAACTTTTATTTATAATAGAATAACAGTTGGTGACAATCCTTTCACTATTTTGTCCAAGAAATTAACACGTTCAAAGCCGTGTGATTACGCTATCTAAACACCAAAAACAAAAAGGAAGTAATTTACTCTAATTAATAACCACGTTTTAAATTCTACGATTAAACATTCCCAAGAAAAACAACCTCCGGGATTGGGAAGACCACTGAAACCCAGAAACCTGGGAGCTATGATCTGTCAAATTCAACCCCAGTTTCTTCAGGAGAAAACAAAACCCACTGTCTAGAAAACTCCGGGAAAAACAAAAAATTTAAGCCTTGCCTTTTGGCACTACTCTATATATTCTAATGAACATAAGCTGACATGCTTTTCTAAGCAAGAAACAATCACCTTGATTTTATGACCGAAACAATCATTCTTCAAGAACTCTATATATACCTCCAAAACAACCTTTACATATAGGTCCCTTTTCTTCACTTATCTCTGAATAATTTTCCCCGAAAGTGAGAGAAAATATGAGTGGGAATGCGAAAGTATGCAGGTTTGAAAGAGCGTTCAAGAGCACAGAGCCCAAGAGAAATATTGTGCCAATCACAGAACCTTATGGCAATAAGAGTACTAGCAAGAGGACAAACCTTGATGAGAAGAGAAGGAAAGATTTTGGACAAACCTTATGGCAATAATTTTGGGGACCCAATTAGATTTTGAGCCCATTTAATTCGCTGATTTGTGCTTTTAATTTGAATTAAGATGTGACTTTATATAAGAACTTTTTACTCTAACAAAAAAGTTAAATGTAACTGTTTATAAAAATTTTTTACAGTAGCAAAGTTAGAATTCTGAACTCGAGTCAGCAAAATGAACATGTCTTTCTCTCTTTTTTTATGATTTTTGGTGGATATTTGTTTTGTGGTTTATTTCAACGATGTTATTATTATTGTTGCTACTTGGTGGAGTAGCTGGAGATGGTAGGCCTATTAACACTACTACAAGTTGGTCAATTTGCAACAAAATTATTTATGATGACATATGTCATCGCAAATATTTACTTATTTGCGATGAAATAACGTCGCAAATACATTTCGTATAACAGGAGAATATTTTCCCAAGTCATCACAAATATGTAGCTGGTGGCAAATGTTGTGTGGCGCCAAAATTTGCCGTCAAAATAACATTATTTGCAACGAAAAGTTGTCACAAGTAATTCAATATTTGTGACGACATATGTCGTCATAAAAAATAATTTGTTTATTTATTGTCCCCCAAGTAAAAGGGGTCAATTTGGTGGTTCCCAAAATTTATTTGCGACGACATTAATATGTGTCGTCACAAATACTGATTTTGTGTTGCCTTGCGAAAATAAACGGTTGGAAAATTGGGCGGTTCTAAAAACTTATTTACGACAACATTAATAACTGTTGTCGCAAATAATAATTCCAAAACATTCGTTATAAATATTGAATAATTAACTTATATTTATGACGACACGTGCATCACAAATAGTTTTTTCAGTTATATTTGCGATGATATATCGTCGCAAATATTTTTTTTTTGTCGTCACAAAAAACTCTGTCTATAGATCCACGACCAAAGTCTTTTCCTCCATTTTTTCCGATCTCTCTCTCTCTCTTGGCCTCTCCCCAGTTTTCTGACCCCAAACCCCCAAGATCTCCATCTATTTTCTTCTAAATCCTCACCAAATCAACATTTATCAAAATTTTTAATTATTTTTTCATCAAAAGAAGTTTAAAAACAAACTCCCTGCCCTCGCCGTCAAAATCCGCCGCTGCCATCCGCTTCTACCATCCACCGTCGCCGTTTGCCCCCGTTAATCTTGCCGTTTTCAACCCTCATTTTAGTGGGTTTGAACTTTATAAGTTTCGCATATTTATTGTATTTTTTAGTTTAAAATGTTTGAGTTTTTTGTTGTTTGAATTTTGTAATATGGATTTTGTGATTGAATCATTGTGAAATCCGATATTTTGTTTAGATCTTTTGGGTTATGTATATGTTTGATAAATTCGTCTTTCTGGGTCTAAACTTTCATAAGTGAATGAGGAAGTTTTTCAAGCATAATTTTACTATATTCCTGGTTTAGGGAGCATTTTGCTGCTTTTTAAGGTCAAAAATATAAATTTAATTCATGCAATCTGTTTCGGGGAAGATGGGAGGAGAATTATATAAGGCTCATTATTCATAACGTATACAAGTCAAAAATATCTCAGCCTGTGTCACTCGATCCCTGTTTAACTCCATGCTTTGACTAGTATGTTCTTTCTTTTATTATGATTTAAATTTTGGTCTGCACGCATTTTTCGCAGCATTTGAAGTTAGAATTGATTTGTTATGCGCTATTTATTTATTTATTGGCAGATTGAGAGCAATGAACTGGATTCAACAGAAAATCTACCTTTACAATGTCACTTTTGGGTTCTAAATGTCAGATTGGTGGCAGCGCTGCCTGTTTAGTATCCTCTTTATGACATTTTTCCTTCACTAATGATCTTGTATTTGGTTTAGTGCTCATAGACAAAGCATGCTTAGATAAGTTATACCTCCTATAAGTCACATGCTACATGATTTATCTTTCTATCATGTATTTGGTGCAATAGTTTATGCACCTACTAGTGTTTTCCTTAATCTTTAACAGATACTTTGGTGGTGGTCTTGATGTGGTTCATTCTTTATAACAGATCGCGATATGCAGTTGAGTTCTCGAAGCGGTAATCTTAGATCCTTTATCTTTTTATCTCCACTCTATTTGCTTTATGTGGTTTGCTGATAGTAGTTAGACCATTGTAATTGGGGTATGTAGGTTATTCCCTTCAGTCAGATGTATTTCCAGCCTCCAACAACAGTTCTAGACTTGCGTCCATAAAAGGGTTGAGGATATGTTAGCCCTCTCTTTGTTGATATTTCAAATTTTTTACGATTGTCGATAAGTAAACTAACTCTTGGTTTGGTAGGGTTGGGATAATCAATACTTTTTATGTCTTCAAATTTCAGAACACTTGAAATAGCTTCTTAGGATTTAGGAATCTGAAAAACTAAAAATCACGTTACTGTTCTCTAATCTGATATCTGCTTTGTGATCGATGCTTGGTTATGTAGTAGACAGATCTTTGAAAAGCCATATCGGCTTCAAATTTGTGTGAATCTAAAACAAGAAACAGAAAAACAATTGCTGTGTTTGGAATTGTTCTCGTTTTTATTTTACACGTTTTTTCAAAAAGAAAAATGAAAACAATTTCTAAACAAGTTTGACACAATTAAAAACAAAAAACGGAAATAAAAATGATTTTTTTTATTTAGCGTAAAATATGAGAGAAATAAAAAATGGCTTTTAGTCGTTTTATATTTTTTATTTCGTTTTCTCCTCTCTCGAGGAGAGAGAGACATTAATGGGTTTTTTATACTGAAAATAATTTCTTGATAAAACTATCAAACACATTTTTAAATATGATTGCTGTCTGAGATTAAAAACGTTCTCATTTTAGAATGAGCTCCAAACGCATCCTGTTAAGCAAAAAAAAAAAAAAAAAAAAAAACACGTGTGAGGTTGGAAAACTTCCTAGAAGACGTGGGTGTGTGAAGGAGTGAAGTGCATTAGTGGGGAGTTGGGTAAAAAAGAAAATAACGTGCAGAAAAAAAAAAAGAAAAAAAAAGAGGGACGTGGGTTGTTTCACGATGCCTATATATAGGCATATAAGGGACGTAAACAGAAAGAGAAAAGGAAGAAAAAAAACAGAAGAAAGAGAAAGGAGGAAAAGAAGGAAAAAGGAGGACTTTTGGGTGCAACGTGTGTGTGAGGAAGGAACAAAAAAAATAAAAGTGTGTGTGTGCAGTTGAGGTTGTAAGTTTTAGAACCTCTAAAATATCAAATAGAATTACAAATTTTTAAACTATATAAAATTATGAGGTTGTAAGTCCTAAAACATTCAAAAAATCAAATAGAGTTGCAAATTTTAAAACTCTATAAAATTGTGAGGTTACAAAATTCAGAACCTTTATATATGAATCTGACTATAATAGTGCAGTTCAAAATATTATTTTGAGTCTGACTTATAAAGTGCAGCCCAAATAAAAATTAAAGACCTCTTTTCGTTTCCAAAAAATGGGGAGAAGAGAAATAAAAATTCGCATATATATATATATATATATATATATCACTCATATTGCCGTGCAAAGTAAAGTTACTGTGACTTTTTGCATTTGTAGTATTAATGGTTTGTATATATATCAAAGAGGGTACATAGCTTTTGTCGTTTGCTGGGGAAAAAGAGGAGAGAAATAAAAATTACCGTGACTTTTGTGGTATATATATATATATATCAAAGAGCTCAGTTGTTGTGGCTTGCTGTGACGTAGAAAAAAAAAAAGGAAGGAAAAGAGATGGCTTGCTGGCTTGCTCACTCTAATGCTATATATATATACACACACGAAAAAAAAAGAGGAAAGGAAACGTGTGAAGGGATGAGGATGTGGGAAACCTAAGTGCCTTTTGAAATCAGATGGTTAGCGAAAAAAGGGATATACATCATACAATTAAATCAATTGGTTTAGATATGATGAAATTTAAAATTAAAAAAATAAAGGATAAATGATAAATTTCAAAAATTCGGAGTATTAAATACCCTAAAAATTAAAGTGCATAAATTGGGCCTTTCTATGGTCCCATTGTCTCATAAAATCATATGGTGATTAAATACAATGTTCAAATCCCAAATTCAAGTAAAAAAAAAAAAAATCTCAACACCAAATTTAAAAAGGATCCTTTTAATTCCTCATAAGGTCATATACTGGGGAATTATCCAAATACAACTCTCAAATCCAAACTCTAAAGTAAAATTCCAAATCAAATTTTAAAACATCTTTGAATTCCTCCTATGGTCATATATCGAGGAATTCTCCAAATCAAATTCAAGAACTACGATTGACTTCATTCCCTATGGGATACGTAGGCAACCTAAAAATTTAGGTGCAGTTTCAAGATCAAATTCGGTCCTAAATTCCTCCTATGGTCATATATCGAGGAATTCTCCAAAATCCAAATTCAAATTTGAACTATGATTGACTTGATTCCCTATGGGATACGTAGGCAACCTAAAAATTTAGGTGCAGTTTCAAGATCAAATTCGGTCCTAAATTCCTCCTATGGTCATATATCGGGGAATTCTCCAAAATCCAAATTCAAATTTTTGAACTACGATTGATTTGATTCCCTCTCGGATACGTAGGCAACCTAAAATTTAGGTGCAATTTCAAGACCAAATTCAATCCAAAAAAAATCCTCATAAAGGACAAAGTCAAAACAAAACTAAATCAAATCTCAAAGTGCGTAAATTCCTCATAAGGTCATACACCGAGGAATTATCCAAATTCTCAAACCCAAAATTTGAACTACAAGTGGCTTGATCCCTTAACGGGGTATGTAGGCAACTCAACAAAATTCACTGAGTTCAGCTGCAATTTCAAATCAACCCAAATTTCCCAAATTAAAAAAAAAATAGTATTTACTGTTTTAATTGGAATCAAAAGGTTTTCCCTTGTACGAAGAGATTGTAATTAAGAGGTTATTCTTATAATCTTGAATGGGTCGAACTAAAAATAATAAACTCCTATTCTAGTTAAATCCTAGGATAGGTGAAATTATGTTGTGTGTGAAATATTATTTCAACATTAATTAATATTTTCACTCAACATAGTTTTTGGCACGCTCAGTGGGACCCATTCTCCTTTTCATCTCCGGTTATGATGGTAACATTTTATTATAATAATCATTTAAATATAACTGTTTGTGTCATTTTATTTTGCAGTAATGGCACCATGAGTTACTGTGTACTTCCACCAACTCCCATCTATTAGGATTGTTGGGGAGCAGAAGAAGGTGGGGTTTAAAACGACCTTTGCGATCACTAGGGCACCTGTTGCTGCAATATTGCCAAAAGTTTTTGAGGTTTCCAAAGCAAAGCAATCCTCGAAGGCTCTTTGCGGTAAAGCTGTCAAAGGATTGGAGAAGAGACAAGCAAGGTCTGCTAAAAGAAAGTTCAAGTAGGCTGTGAAGACTGTAGCTGTTCTCCTTCCGAAAATCATTAAGAACGCGAAGGTCAAAACAGTCAAGACTGTCAAGACTTGTCTTGCAGAGGCCATTAAGATCAAGGATCAATGGCCAGTTCAAATTATGGTTGGTTCGATCCCCATTGACATCGGTACAGTAGAATCTGTTATGATGACTAGTGCTGAAGAGATATCTACTCCAACTTCTCCGATAACAAAAGAGGTAGACAGCTTCACTACATCACCAAATGTTTCAAAGACTCTCGAAAAGAGTATACAAAAGGGAAAGTGAAGGCAATAGTCGGTGACAGAAATCAAAGGGGCTTGGTCACTCAACTTGGAGAAAACTCAATGAAGAAAGTTAGAAGTGGTGGACTGAGAATGCCACGAGTGAATCTTGGGCCATTATTCAACGATCAAAACCAAGAGCGAGATGATGAGGGTTTGATCATTATGGCCAAGAATTGTCCAACGACGGAGCTTACTGTCGACAATGAAGTGGAGAGAAATGCATTGGTTCCATATAAGGGACCAATCACACGATCGAAGGCACGTTGTATGCATGATTCCTATGGTCCTCAAACGATTAGAGATACACCTCTAACAGGCCAAATGGAAGTGTCAACTGCTAATGACGACATAGAATCAAGAAACATGCCAGTTTTAGTTACTGGAACGACAAGCATGGAGGAGCAAAGTGAGCAAATTCGAGAATTAAGAAGGATGCTTGTTGAAAAGGATGCTGAAGTTGCGAGACTCTCTACATTTGTTAGAAAATATGGGTGTAGGTCAAGCATCTAGACTGGGACAGACATCTGTATCCCCAATACCCCAACCAGGCTTAAGAACTGAGATGAGACAGCCAGCGGATCTAACACCACAGCCAGACTTGAGGACGTTGATTATGGATGGAATACGAGAATATCAAGCTGCTATGTGTATGCCGGTATTGGGATACCGAAAACCTTACCCGGTGCATTATGATCAAACCCCTTTCCCTCGAGATTATGTAAGGCCAAATTTTGAAAAATTCGATGGGATAAATGGGTCTCCACATGAACATTTGGCATACTATACCTCGGCATACGGTGAGACTGCTCAATCAGACGCACTATTAATTAGACAGTTCGTACAATCTCTTAAAGGGGCAGCATTCACGTGGTACGCACAACTTCCTCCAGGTTCCATTGTTACATGGGATGACATGCAAAAAGCATTCTTAGCCCAATTTGTCTCCTCAAAAAAGAAAGTAACAATCACAGATTTAGTGGAAGCTAAACAAAGATTGGGGGAAAGTGCAAATGACTTTATCACTAGATGGAGGAATCTTAACCTCCAATGCCCGAAAAAACTGACAGAGATTTCAGTAGTTTCCATGTGTGCTAATAATCTCGTGCCAGAAGTGGCTACCTTCATTGGAACTGTGGAACCACAATCTTTTAATGAATTGGTTTCAAAGGCGAGCGTGGTTGAAAGGCAAATAGCTCGTCAGAAGGGTTCCATGATGAGGTCTCGCCCAGAAGAGAGGAAAGTTGAAAATAAAAAGCCATTAAGAAAGACTGAAACAATGGCTACCTTTGTTAAGAATGACAAAAATCAAAACAAAGAAAAAGCAAGAGAAGAGTCAAAGAAACTCACTCTCAAAGAAAGAAAAGAAGTTAAATATTCCTTTGATGATGAGGATGTGGAACAAATTTTCGATGAGTTGCTTGCTGCAAAAGCAATAAAACTCCCTGAGCCAAAAGGCCAAGTGAGGTTGATAAGACCGACGATCCCAATTATTGCCGATATCATCGCATCATCAGTCATTCCTTAAAGGATTGTTATGTCCTGAAGAATATAGTCGAGGGAATGATCAAAAGAAAAGAAATAGAAGTGGATTCTTCATGTCCAAAAGCAACATCAAATATCGTCTCATTAGTAGAGGACGACCGTTTATCGGTGAATACCCTACAAAGAGGCGTCATCCCAGTAGCCTTTGAAATAAACGATGAGGTAAAAGTTGGCAACACATATCCTGAGACACTCATTCCAAGCAATGCCAACATGCCCACGTTATATGAACTCATGAGTGAGCCAAGTATTGAAACGTGGGATGATCTACCGGACAATAAACCTGAGTTGGGGAATGAGTGGCACCTTCATGTAAATAGGAAGTCCAAGAAGAATGAAAATCATGCAGGGACAATCGAGCATTCAGGTATTCGATTTATCGGGAGAGCCGCACTAAAAAAGAACAAGAAGAAAAGAAGAAGAGCCAAGAAGACAAGAAACCTCAATGACGAAGAATACATGCAACCAATAAGAACACCATTTATGCTGAAGGAATTTCTACCTAAAGCACTTCAAAAGGATCCTAAAGCTTCCGAAGAAGAAAAGAGCAATAGTGATATCGCTTTTGAAATATCACTAGAGGAAGAGCCACTCTATGATGAAGATGTCATTCATTGTTGCGTGATTTCTGAAGAAGAAGAAGGAGGAGAAGAAGAAGGGATGAAAGAGCCCGTATCCCTTCAAGATGCCATCGATTCAGAAGAGGTAGATGAGATAACACTTTGGGAAATGAAGCGTAACATTCATAAAGCAAAAGAGGCAAATGAGCTCATAAAAGGCAAGAAAAACACAAAAACTGAAGACAACGGAGTCCATCCTAAGTCTATCAGAGAAGAAGAAAGTCACCCAGGCCATGTTAATTACAACATTCTGGCTCATTTAAAGCGCATTCCTGCTTTGTTAAGTGTTTATGATGCTCTACAAATGTCTCCAGAGCTTAGAAAAGCGCTCATAACCGCATTAACCAATCCGGAACCTTTTAAAGGGAAGATAGAGGCTCCCGGAGGTAAAGTGTCATCTTATGAGATCTGCGCTTCTTGCATGGCATGCATCTCCTTTGGTGATGATGACCGCCAACTCGGTGAAGAAAACCACAATCGACCACTTTATGTTACGGGGACGATTTTTGATACTGAAATAAACCGCATAATGTTGGATGGTGGTTCGGCAGTAAATGTACTCCCTTTGAAAAGTCTCAAGGTAGTTGACTTACAACCTCGACATTTATCCGCTTCCCTATTAACAATCCAAGGGTTCAACCAAGCAAGGGAGAGAGCATTGGGGAGTATCACCTTAAAAGTTGAAATAGGTGAATTAAGCTCAAATGTCCTTTTCCATGTGATCGATTCAAATACTTCCTATAACGTGTTGTTAGGAAGACCGTGGCTCCATGGGTGTGGCATTATACCTTCAACACTTCATCAATGTTTTAAGTTTTGCAAAGATGGGGAAGTAATGAAAGTAAATGCAGATCTGAACCCGTTTAGAGGGGAACAAGTAAACTACGCTGATGCCAAATTCTACAAATCAGCCGATGTCACAATCTTAAAGGATGCCATCAAAATGTCAAAAGGGAAAAAGATGAATGGCACCACCAAACAGGTTAAGAGCTCATCCAAGCCCAATCAAAGGATGACTTTTAAGTTCGTGCCCAAAAGTCAGCGAGCTCCTGGACAAAAGGCTTTAGCATCTGTCAAAACTATGGTTGAGACATTAATGACCAGTTTCACCTTCCCGCTTCGAAAGCTAGATCAAACTTTCCCAGTTGGAAAAATGCAGATTTCAATTACTTTTGGTGAATGTGGAAGCTCAAACAAACGTGTTGTAACTGTCAATTCAAACAAGCCAAGGACATTTCCTAACCCTATGTCAAGGAAATCAAAGGCGAAAGGCAAGAAAGTTTTTTTCAAGAAACAACAAGAAAAAGTTGTAATCAATCAAAACGACCCTTGTTTGAAAGCTACCTTTGAGCCTGAAGTGTTTATGGAGAGAGAACAAGACATCTTCTCAGAAGAAAATGCCAGAAATACAGCACCACGAGTTTCTGTCTTTGAAAGAATCAAATATCCATCCGTATCTCAATCAAACTGGTTCAAAAAGAACAAGAAATGGAAGGTAAAAGGACAACAAAAATCCGCTTCACCAGAAAAAAGAAGAGATTGTGATTCCAGAGTAACCAGAAGAAAATGAACAGGTCAATTGTGTTTCATGCGAAGAAAGCTCTGGTAATGAATCAGAAAATCGTACACCTGAGCCCTCAGAAGAATTCATCAACACTGTACCAGCTCCTCCAGGATTAGAAGACGGAGGACAAACAACGGTTGACGAGCTTAGGGAAATTAACCTCGGTACAGAAGAAGATCCAAGGCCAGTCTTTGTGAGTGCTCTTTTGACAGCACAAGAACAACAATCATACGAGCAATGTCTTCAAGAATATCGAGATGTGTTTGCTTGGAGTTACAAAGACATGCCAGGGTTAAATCCAGAAGTAGCAGTCCATAAACTAGCTGTATCAAAGGATGTTCGATATGTAAAGCAAGCCCAAAGACGTGTCCGTCCACAGTTAGTTGTACAAATTGAAGCAGAGGTTGATAAACTAATCAAAGCTGGCTTCATCCGGGAAGTTCAATATCCAACTTGGTTGGCGAATATTGTCCCTATACAAAAGAAGAACGGGCAAATTCGTATTTACGTGGATTATAGAGACCTCAACAATGCTTGTCCAAAGGATGAGTTTCCACTCCCAATAACTGAGTTGTTAGTTGATGCTACTACTGGATTTGGGGCGTTATCTTTCATGGATGGATTCTCGGGATATAACCAAATCAAGATGGCACTAGAAGATAAAGAGCTTACTGCTTTCCGAATGCCAAGAGGTGTTTACTATTATACAGTGATGCCATTCGGACTTAAAAATGCAGGGGCAACATATCAGAGGGCCATGACTGTCGTGTTCGATGACATGCTCCATAACACAGTTGAGTGCTATGTCGATGACTTGGTAGTCAAGACTAAGGAAAGGGAGTATCATTTAAATGATCTTAAACGAGTTTTTGATAGACTCCGACAACACCAAGTTAAAATGAATCCCTTGAAATGTGCATTCGGTGTAACTTCTGGAAAATTCCTCGGGTTCGTGGTGAGACATAGAGGAATTGAAATTGATCCAGTAAAAATAAAGGCAATCACAGAAATGCCTCCGCCTCGCAACCTGCGTCAGTTACGAGGAATGCAGGGGAAACTTGCATACATAAGAAGATTTATTTCGAACCTGTCTGGTAGATGCCAACCCTTTACAAGGTTAACTCAAAAAGATGTACCATTTGTATAGGATGATCCATGTCAAAATGCTTTTGAAAGCATAAAAATATACTTGTTGAATCCACCAGTGCTTATGGCTCCAATAATCGGAAAACCATTGATCTTGTATATTGCGGCGCTTGAACGCTCTTTGGGAGCATTGTTAGCTCAAAACAATCAAGATGGGAAAGAGCATGCCCTGTACTATATAAGTAGAACTTTAGTAGGGGCAGAACATAACTATCGTCCAATTGAAAGAATGTGCTTGACCTTAGTTTTTGCTGTCACGAAGTTACGACATTACTTGTTATCGCACTCGGTGACTCTCATATCAAGGGCAGATCCCTTGAGGTACATGCTCTCAAAGCTAGTACTCTCAGGGTGTCTTGCTGAATGGTCTATGGTCTTGTCAGAGTTCGATATCAAGTTTGTTCCACAAAAAGCAGTCAAAGGCCAAGCACTTGCTGATTTCTTGGCAACACACCCCATTCTTGACAACATGGAATTGCCCGATGACCTTCCAGATGAAGAAGTGTTTACCACTGAAATGTCTTTCTGGCAGCTTTACTTTGATGGAACAGCGAGGAAAAATAGTGCTAGGGCAGGTATTGTATTCATTAAACCGTCAGGGGGTTAATACCGTACTCACTCTCTATTCTCGCAACTTGCACAAATAATGTTGCAGAATATGAAGCACTGATCATTGGTTTGGAAATAGCACTCGAAATGCAGATAAGCCATCTGAGGGTGTTTGGCGACTCTCAGTTGATCGTTAAACAAATAAATGGGGAGTATGCTGTCAAGAATGAGAACTTGACTCCATATCATGAGAAAACAAAGCATTTAATGTCCCAGTTTCAAGACATCATGCTAAGTCACATTCCAAGATCAGAAAATGACAAGGCTGACGCCTTAGCTAGTCTCGCAGCATCCTTGATTTTACCAGATGAAAGGGGAATGCAGATAACTATTGGCGAACGACGTCTGCTACCACCAGTAGTCAAAAGAACACAAGAGGAAGAAACGGTAAATGTAGTCACTTTCAGTGAAAATGTAGAAGATGTAGATTGACGTCAACCATTGATCGACTACTTCCTACACGGGGCATTACCAGACAGTTCAAAGGAAAAAATAGAAGTACAAAGAAGGGTTCTTCAATTTGTCTTCATAAATGACACTTTGTACAGACGGTCTTTTGATGGAATATTATTGAGGTGTTTATCAAAAGATGAGGCATCACACACACTTCAAGAAACACATGCCGGAACATGTGGAGCTCATCAATCCGGCCCTAAACTTGCGGCACAAATAAAAAGATTGGGTTATTATTGGCCCACCATGATGCAAGATTCGATTAATTTTGCTAAACGTTGCAAGTTATGCCAGCTTCATGGAGGTTTAATCCATCAACCTCCATTGCCTCTTCATCCATCAGTCATGTCATGGCCATTCGATACTCATGGCTTAGATGTAATAGGACCTTTCACACCGGCATCCTCAAAGGGTCATAAGTACATTTTGGCTGGGACGGACTATTTTTCAAAATGGGCTGAGGCGGTACCTTTAAAAGAAGTAAAAGTAGAAGATGTCACAAACTTCATAAAGAATCACATAATCTATCGTTATGGAGTGCCATCAAGGATCATCTCCAACAATGCTCTTTATTTCAGATGCAAAGCAATGACAAAGTTGATGGAAAAATACAAATTCCGACATGGATTCTCAGCAAGTTATAATCCGTCTTCAAATGGCCAAGCAGAAGCCTTCAACAAAGTGCTTTGTAAAATCCTAAAGAAAATGGTGTCAAAGAACAGGAGAGATTGGCATGAACGCCTCCCAGAAGCCCTATGGGCTTATAGAACCACAGTGCGAACTGCAACGGGTTGTACACCGTATAGTTTGGTTTTTGGCTCTAAGGCCGTACTCCCATTGGAAGTGCAACTACCATCTCTCAGAATTGCTACGCAATTGATGGCGCCAGACGAAAATGTCCAAGTGAGACTAGCTGAGCTTGAAGCATTAGATGAGAAAAGGCTCGCAGTACAACAAAAGCTCAAAATTTACCAAGCCCAAGTGGCAGGGGCCTTTAACAAAAAGGTAAAATTTAGATCCTTCACGGTCGGAGAGTTGGTCCTTACAGTCAAAAGACCAATTGTTATAACAAGAAGGATGCAAGGTAAATTTGAAGCAAAATGGGAAGGACCATATGTCATCACTAAGGTCTTTCCAAAAGGGGCATATGAACTTTCCGATTCAGAGGGTCACTGCATTTACCCATGTGTAAATGGAAAGTTTATCAAGAAATTCTATGCCTAAATAGGGAGGTACGCCTCCTGACGCATAACCCGCAGAAGAAAGATAATAGCAGAAGCAAAAGAATGATCCACGAACGGCTTGATCCCCCAAAAGGGTACGTAGGCAATCCCGTAATAAACTGGATGCAGCCCCAAACTAAAAAAGACATATGTTCCCCATAGAACTACGGAAGGCTTGATTCCTATGAAAAGGATACGTAGGCAATCTAGTATAAATTGGATGCAGCCACAAAATCAAAACAAACAAATTACGCTCTCTTATTCAATTACTCAAAAAAAAAAAGGTCCAAATACATGCTATTTCAAAATAAGCAAAATAAATCAAAAAACTAGGAAAAGCCAAATCCTAGTGACAAAAAATCACAAATAAGTAAAAAGGAGACCAAGAGGGCGTCCAAATGAAGAAAAGGATGGATGAAATCATCATCAGTCTTTTTTGAAGAATGCAGCCAAAGAGTCGCGTATCTTCTGAGATTCCTGCTCTTGAGACTTGGCTTCAGCTGTAGCTTCTTGAATTTTGATAAACCTTGCAACCTTAGCTTCAACCTACAGCTGCTTGATCTCATCGCCGATCTTTATTTGTTCATCTAAAGAATTCTTCAACTGGGAAACTGCATCTTTTGCAGATTTTAATCGATCTTCATATGAACGTCGCAATTGCTGCGCCTTCTGCTCAGCTTCTTTTACTTCTGCCTCAGAAGCTTCAATATTCTCCACAGCTGATTGAGCACTTGGAAGATCGCTAGATAAAACACTCATAGCAGTAAGATGCTCCTTTTCGCGATGAATCAAATCTAGAATTAAACTTTCGTTCATGGAAGCTTTCTCCTCGATAAAAGGAGAAAAAGTGACTAAACGCTTCTCTGAATCGAGCAAACGGTTTACAGTGTCTCTAAACCATATGAACCCACCTCGAGATATCCCCATCATATCAATGAGGAAATCTATTGTTTTAAGATACTCAAAACCCGAGAGCGATAATGTAGAGTGCTCTCTGGCGATGTTGACAGTAAAACCCAATCAGAGATTGACTTTAACATACTGATCAAGTAATCTCGAGTAGGTTTATCTGAAACTTGACTAGTGATGCTAGAAACTCGATAAATGACTTTTGATGGAAGAGGTACGACAATCGCCAATGGAAGAGGTTCATACGGGACTTCAACGATAGCCTGATCCCTAAAACTTTCAAATTCTTCAGACTCTTCATCGTCAAGAGTCCTAATCGCGTCAATTACGTGGTAATCAGGAGATGATGTTGTCCCGATGATTTCTGGAAGATCTTCAAATCCTGTTGACTTATTCCCCGGCCCAAAAGATGAAGTAATCATATCAGTGTCAACTCGCATATGATCAGAACTAATGACATCAATTCCAGTATTTTGGAATGAAGAAGAAGCAGTTCCCACATCCATATGTCCAGGTTCTGGAGACTTCGCCGGGAAAGAGACAATTTCAGCAGTTGCATAATGAAGCTCAGTAATCTCTGCACGTCTCATTCTTTTAGGATTCGTATCTCGCTCATCACCATCACTTGATCGAGAAGCTTCATGAGTATTAGCAATATCCGCCAGAGAATGGGATCGAATGAAAATGTCATCTACACTGTCATGAAGACGTCGGATGTCAGTTATCACGTATACATCTTCTTCCTTGTATGGCCTTTTCTCAAATAATGAATGGAGATTTTTCACTGAGTGCCCCAAGTAAGGGGTAGTGCTACGCATCCACCAACGGCAATACCACCATGTGCACTGCCCTATGCGGGTTGCCCTTGGTATACGAAAATAAGTCCCAGTACGTCTTTTTAAAAATAAATACCAAGCATCGGCAAATCCGTCTATCCCGCAAGTCTTTTTTGCATCAACTGTAAAATAGAACTTATCTGAAGGAACGCCTTGGTCAAAACCAAACTGACGAGCAAATCTGTTCGGATAGTACGGTTCCATAAATATAACACCACCTACCTTCACAGGGAGTAAAGCTGCACGCATGGACAATAAAAGTTCAAATTTCTCGTCAGCTAAGTCTTCATCATCTAAATAATCTGTATCTCTCTCTCCATGATACGAATATGGGCGGTAATGGACATGCTGTTCATCGCGCATCATATGCCTACTTCCAGTCATAGTTCTTTTCTCAGGCTCGATTCCAACATATTTACGCAACAAAGGCAGGTTATTATTGTCTTCGCAACCAAAATATAAATAAGGAAAGTGTTCAGCTAGCCATCGGATGACATAGTGCATTGGAAGAAAAACCCGGCTAACACCAAATCCGTTCGTACCTGCAACGTACTCATTAAATGCGCGATAAATGTATCCCAAAATTGTGGGGGCGAGTGACACTCTCGTGCCTTGAGCCATCAGAGAGGCCATATAAAAAGTTTCAGGTCTTATGTTGCCACCCTTGGTAGGAAGGACGAAACGACTTAACCACAGTGATAGGAATGCAGAGAGCATACCAACTTCTGAAACCTGCAAAGGAAGCTGTCTTAATTGGCTTTTTCGAGGCTTCTTATGGAAATCTTTAGAATGGGAATCTTGAGCTTGCTCATTCTTCAAACTGACAAACATCTGTTCTCCTCTATAAAAATATTCAGTCCATTGATCCCAAGATACAAATTGAGTTTTCAGAATATTGCATAGGCGAGAATGGATCCTTAAAAGCTCCACAATGCAAGGATGATATAAGGAAGTGTTCAACAACTTCTTATTTATCAGGATAAACTCTTCATACGGGATTCCTAAGATAGGCAAACCTCCAATGGTTTTCAGATCATACAATGAGATTCCCATTTCACCACCAATATGATGGAGAGTATTGCTTGTTGGGCCCCACAATTCGGCAAATGCTCGCCAAACATTACAATTATGAGAAAAAGGATATTGTGCAACAACTACTGCATCATAAATCTCTGCTCTCTTCAAAACATTGCGGTTACGACTTATAATCTTTGCAGTCCACTCCATTAAACAAGGTTGGAAGTGAGCTCGACCACGAAAATTGAATGGCAAAGGAGGTTTCTTTTTTCTTGTAGCATTCGATGCAAACCAGGGTAAAAATCAGGAGTAACCGTGTTCCTGAGATCCCCTTCTTGCCCATTGTCAACTTCTTCAAGGGTCTCAGCTTTGAAAACGGGACCTTTCTATTGACTCAATTGGATGGCATTTTCTTCACCATCGAAGAGATATTTTAAATAACCAGAATGAACTTCTTGGGAATTAAGCAAATAAAGGGGACCGCTAAATCGTGACGAAGCTCGAACTTCATCTAAACCAACTGAACGTTGGTAACTTGGCCCTGAAGTAAATTCTTTGCCAGATTCCTTAGGGGCTCGTTCCGAACGAAGTTTGCCAAAAGCATCCATAAATAAGAGAAGAAATGAATATAAAATTATTAAAATCTTCTTCTTCTTTTCTCGAGTATGGCACGCGCACATAAATGTCACGTACATACTCGAGGGGGCATCTGTTAAGCAAAAAAAAAAAAAAACTACACGTGTGAGGTTGGAAAACTTCCTAGAGGACGTGGGTGTGTGAAGGAGTGAAGTGCATTAGTGGGGAGTTGGGTAAAAAAGAAAATAACATGCAGAAAAAAAAGAAAAAAAAAGAGGGACGTGGGTTGTTTCAAGATGCCTATATATAGGCATATAAGGGACGTAAACAGAAAGAGAAAAGGAAGAAAAAAAACAGAAGAAAGAGAAAGGAGGAAAAGAAGGAAAAAGGAGGACTTTTGGGTGCAACGTGTGTGTGAGGAAAGTGTTAGCGTTTATGCCCTTAGGAATAAATGTAACAATTTTCTTCGAGACATTTTGACTATTAATAAAGATTTGTTTATTTCATATATCTATGTATTGTCCTCTTTATGTTAATAATAGTTGAATGTATGATAAGCAAACAAAAAGTCTGAGACTGTCATTCTAAATCTTTAGATCATGCATGTAATGTGAAGAACATGCGGAAGACAAGAATCTAAAGATGATAGTCTAAATCTTATGATCCACAATCGAGGGAATAAAGTTGGGCGCCTTATTCATGTTAAGATTGTTATGTTGTCTACTTCCTAACGGAGACGGCTTGTCTTGGTCGTCGGAGGTGGGACTCCATGGGTAGAGACATTGATATAGTTTCTAATGGTGAAATCTATATTGGATCGGACCAAAGATGAATTGTTTTAATTAATAATTCTGTTTGAATAAAACAATTCACTTTTGATTTAATTATATGTTGTCATCTTAATCCCGAGATGGATGATGAACCCGTATACTTGACTTGTATCCTTTGATGTACTAAAGGGAGACATCCCGACATTATGTAAAGGTACGCTTGCCGGTGCATTGGGGATATGACTCGTGTATCGAGATTCGTTATTCATAGATAGTGGAATCCATAGCTCCTACAAAGAGTCAATGATATCCTCTTATGCATTATCGGTGGATTGGAAAATACGAGCGCTCGGCTATTAGACTACTCTGTGTTATCTAATGGTTTCTTGTTTGTAATAGTATGAATAGTATTTTTCCAATGGTTTGATAATGGAACATAAGATAAATGTAATCGGGAAGGTAAAACAGAACTTGACCTCAAGTCGATTATGGATATCCTATGGGGATGATATACTAATATATTGAGTCATGGACTAGAGCTAATTAGAGCTTTGTAAATACGCTATATGAATCGAGAGTGCAGCTCTAGGCTTTTAGTGGAATAGCGCTAGAGTTTTATAATCATGAGACGGACTTGTTGGTTTACAAGTAGCGTTGTGATTATAGGAGCTTGATTTATATATGTCCATCGGGTCCCTTTGCTAGCTCACTTAATTTCCTGTAACGATACGGTGTATTTCCTACATATTGGTAACTTGTGTTATTTCCGTAAAAAGAGGTTCAAAGTTAATTCATGAGTGATTTATCGGGTGAATTAATTGATAAATTAATTCTAGATAAATTGGTTGAATTATTGTTTTAAGAGTTGTTTAATATGGGAAGACTATTATATGACTGTTTTGATCAGGCAATTTCTCTATTGGGTTGCTTGAATCAAAACTGAGGCTCTATGCAAGTTTCCCATGTTGAAAAACTAGAAAAACAACTTTAAATCGATCGGCATAAAGGTTGACCGGTGGGTAGACCGGTCATGGTCGACCGGTCCGGTCGACGGTCAGGTCGACGGTGGGTAGACCGGTTTGTGAAGGACCGGTCGACCGGTGAGTTATAACGTCTCTGTCTCCGGTCGACCGGGTTGTAACAGCGAACGCAGCGTCTTGATGTGGCAAAATTGACTCGAAAGTGCGATTAAATCTTTGGGAAACCTAATTGTTACGAAAGTATGACTTCCTAAACAGTATAAATAGCCTATTAAGTCTCATTACTCAAGAGATCACTTGAGAGACTTTTTGGAGGCTATTGATAAGAGATTCTAAGAGGAAAAATTGTTTAATTATCAAGAACAATTTTTCTTTGGCTCTCTTGTGATTGGAAGGAGATTAAGAATACCAAGAGGAGATTAAACGAAGTGTGCCCACCCGCACACCGATCGTGGAAACGAGAATAGCAAAGAAGACCCGGTTGGTTGAGGCTCTTCCGGTTCTTTGTTTGGGAACGCTTTGATCCGTCGGGACGTCTTTGTTTTCTGAAATCTTAAAAGGTATGATTTAGATCTTTAGTATTTATGTTATATAGCATCATGAACATGTTCTTGTTTGGCTTTGACGTTGATTAAAATTTTTAAATTCGCTGCGCACTTTTCGATGCCATTATTTTTCCAACAATTGGTATCGAGCCATGGTTATTTGTTCATGATTATGCTATGTACATAGATTTGTGATCTAAAAATATCTCTTTTATGCTTGAATTGATATTTTAGAGAGATGGCACTCTAGGGTTTCTATATTATGTTGTTGTCATGAATATATGGTGAATGAATGATTAAATAATTATTATTGGTTTTCATTTATGAATTGTCAATGATTATTTATTATTTAATTTTTACCGGTTATGGTTCCTTAGAGTTTAGAATGGTTGTATAGGAATTTGTTCTTTGCAATGTAATTAGATATCGGCCTATCATCGCCGTTAGGGTTTATTTTATTTTCTCTAGTAGAAATTTTGTAAACCGAAAAGCGGTATAGGAATTTTTATGTAAAATTCTTGAAGCAGATTGAAGATGAAGGAGATGAAGGTATCTAATTTTTCCTTGGTTTATAAAATTGTTTTGTGTTTTTGAATAAATTGAAAATCGCTTTGATTTACGAAAATCTGGGTTCTTGTCGACGGGCACAATCGACCGCACCGGTCGACCGGTTAGTGTAAAGCGGTCGACCGGTGAGAGTATAACTACTCTGTCTCCGGTCGACCGGACCTAATGAGACAAGTATCGATTTTGCAGTTTTTTGAGATTTTTTCAAGAAAACATGAAAAATAATTTTATGATAACCGGAATTAGATTGTGATAAAGAATTCAAGGACAACCGGGAAGATTCAAGATGAAGAATCGATATATGTTTCGATTATTCTTTGTAATCTTTAATTTCTTTCTTTTCTCTAGGATGGAACCATAATGTTACGGTTATTATTATTATTATGCTTGTTGCCTAGCTTAATTGCTTTGTATGATTGCATATAATATGATTTGCTATATATGTGATAACATGTCATATAGAATAGGAGTGCCGCTCATTAAAATTGTTCATGCATATTTCTTAACATAAAACCTTGTTTTCCAAAATATTGTGTGGGTGAGGGTTTTTGAAGAAAAGACCCATGGCCTCCATCGTTGGTCCGCAGTAACACATGGTGATACCGACCCCTAGGAAGGATTCATTATGTACGGTGTGGATCTCTAAGAGGATAATTTATTTGAGCATATTTTATGGCTGTACACCCCTAGGTGACAATTGTAATATATGGATCAAATAGTTGAAACGATGGTTATACACTCAAGATTAATTTAATTATTAATCTCCCTAGGAGCTCGATAATTAAATTAATGGCCAAAGAAAACGATTATCAATATATCTTTGGACAGAGATTGATCCGGATGGTATATATTGATCGGGGGGATCCGTGTTCCCAATTAAATTTTACATGATCTCCCTAGGAGACTTACAAAATTTTGAGTTGGGAATTATCGTTGTAAGGTTGTGATTTTTTCAAGGTTTTGACACACAAACATATTTGTTGCATTATAACATGTATATATGTTTGATTACTAAATGTTTATGCAAGTTTGCTTATACTAGATATATGAATGTTTATTGTAGATCAAAATGTCTTCTAGCGCATTATCATCGATACTTAATAAACACAACTTAAGCTGGCGAGAATTTTACCGATTGGAAAAGGAACCTAAAGATCGTTCTAACCTTTGAGAAACTAATTTCATCTTGAACACACCTTGTCCTCCGGAGCCACCGTTGATGCTCCTAATGAGGTTTTCGTAGCGTATCAAGCTGGAAGGACTCGACGATATGGCTCATTTGTTATATGATGGCGAGCATGTCCACTGTGCTACAAGCACAACATGAAGATTACATAAGCGCTTTCGTCGGATTATGGATAATCTTGAGGACATGTTCGGTGGCCAAGCCAGCGAAAAAGCGTCGGGAAGCCCTTAGCAACCTCATTAAGCGCATGTAAGGTTGGGTCTTCCATAAAGGAACATATGCTAAAGGTGATGGGCTATTTGGCTGAAGTTCGGACCAATGGGGCCGACATCGATCTTTGAGTCTCAACCGACCATGATCTTTGAGACTTTGTCGAAGGAATATATTCCGTTTAGGGCAACGTTCAATTTGAGCGCTAGGCAGAATATAACCGACAGAGTTGATGCAAGAACTCCAAAAGTTCGAGCGGATGATCAAGGGGTCGACTATAGTGGAAGCCAATTTTCTTTGAGGCATCTTCTTCCAAACCCCTTCAGGGAATGGAAAGAAGAAGCAAGTAGCTAAGAAGGAGAGTTCTTGATTCCGCCAAACAAGGGCAAGAACAAGAAGAAGAGGAACCCGAACAAGCTTAAATGCTTTCATTGCGGGAAGGTGGGGCACATGAAGAAGAATTGCAAAGACTACCCTAGCCGTTTAAAGGCAAAGGAGGTGAGTGTGATCTTTTGATTGTGGAAGCATGTCTAGTTGAGGAATCCAATGACAAGCTGGGTCATAGATTCGGAGCAACTAATCATGTATGTGTTTCTCTGCGGGGGTTCAAGCAAGCGAGAAGTCTTCTAAATGAAAGCTTCACGTTGAGGATGGGCGATGGAACACTAGTGTTGGCTGAAGCGGTGGGAGGCGTCCATCTTTATTTTGATAGTTATAGGAGTTTATTTTTGCGAGACTTTTTTATGTTCCTCAATTTAAGAGGAATCTTATTTCATTGCTTGTTTATTTAAGGATTCTTATTCGGTTTCTTTTAATAATAAAGTTGTGATTCGTAAAAACAAGTCTTTTATCCGTGATGGATGGATGCAAAATAATCTATATTTTATCAAACCAAAGATGGACTCTTTGCTAAACACTTGAAGTTGTTAATAACTCTAAAAGGCTTAAAACTTCTCACTCTAATGAGACATATCTTTGGCATTTGCGACTTGGTCACATTAGCCTTAACGGGATCTGAGAGGTTGGTAAAAGATGGACCTTTAAGTTCTTTAAAGGTTGAGTCCTTACCCCAATGTGAATCTTGTTTGGAGGGCAAAATGACCAAAAGACCATTTGGGTCTAAAGGCAATAGGGCGAAGGTGTTCTTGAACTTGTGCATAGTGATGTTTGTGGTCCCATGAACATCAAGGCAAGAGGAGGGTATGAGTATTACGTCACTTTTATTGACGATTACTCAAGATATGGTTATGTGTACCTATTGCATCACAAAAGCGAAACTTTTGATAAATTCGGGGAGTTTCGGGCTGAAGTGGAAAAGCAACTGGGTAAACCCATAAAGGCACTTCGATCCGATCGAGGTGGAGAATACCTCTCCGATGAGTTCACGGATACTTATTAGAGAATGGGATTCTATCCCATTTAATCGCACTGGCACTCTCCACAGAATGGTGTAGGCGAGAGAAGAAATAGAACCTTGTTGGACATGGTACGGTCCATGATGAGTTATTCGACATTGCCTATATCTTTACGGGGATATGCTCTACAAAGCGCATGTTATCTTTGAACAACGTGTCAACAAAGTCGGTTCCTAAAACTCCTCACGAGTTGTGGACGGGCAGGAAGACATCCTTGAACCATATTCGCATATGGGGTGTCCCGCACATGTCCTGGACAAGGAAGCGAACAAGTTGGAAGCACGTTCAGAGTATGCATTTTTGTAGGTTATCCAAGAGGGACGAAAGGGGTTATTTCTATAATCCCAAGGAAAATAAAGTCATGGTTTCAACGAATGCAACATTCCTTGAGGAAAGTTACATGAAGCGACTTTAAGCCTCAGAGCAAAATAGTGCTTGAGGAAATGTCGAGTGACTTAGTCATACCAACTGTTCCTTTGGAAACCGATCCAATCGAGTAGAAGAGGAAACCCAACAACAAACTAAGGGGCTTGGCCAGTAGTGGGAGGATCGTAGACATGAACCGAGAGATTCATGGCTAATGGGGAAACCTTTTGGCGTAATCTCTCGGAACATGACAGAGATCCTTATACTTACAAAGAAGCTATGGAGGATGTTGATGCAAATCTCTCGGACGAAGCCATGAAAGCCGAGATGAAATCTATGGATTTTAATCTAGTCGGGAACTTGTAGATCTTCCCGATGGGATTAAGCCCATTGGGTGTAAATGGGTCTACAAGAGAAAGAGAAATGCGAAGGAAAGGTCGAAACCTATAAGGCTAGGCGGTAGCTAAGGGATACACGCAAAAGGAAGGAATCGACTACGAGGAAACCTTTTCACTGTAGCCATGCTTAAGTCCATCCGCATTCTCTTATCCATTGCGGCTGCTCTCGACTACGAGATCGGCAAATGGATGTCAAGGCGGCGTTCTTGAAGCGGCCATCTTGAGGAGAGTATCTACATGGTACAAACGAGAAGGCTTTGGGGCTAAGGGTCAAGAGGGAAAAGTTTGCAAGTTGTTGAAATCCATTTATGGATTAAAACAAGCTTCCGTTCTTGGAACAAAAGATTTGACCAAGTGGTCAAGACTTTTGGATTTCAACAGAATATGGATGAACCTTGTGTTTATAAACATATTCAAGATGGGAAAGTGGTTTTCTCTTTGTTATATGTTGATGATATTCTACTTATTGGCAATGATGTAGGGGCTTTATCATCGGTCAAAGTTTGGCTTACCAAGCAGTTTGACATGAAGGACTTAGGAGAAGCTAATTATGTTCTAGGCATTCGAATCTTAAGAGATCGAAAGAACAAAATGATAGCTCTCTCTCGGGCTTCATACATAGATAAAATTCTCGAGAAGTATGCAATGCAGAAATTCCAAGAAAGGTGGGCAACCATCTAGGTGCGGAATTACTCTTTCGAACAGCGATTGTCCCAAGACATACGAAGAAAGAGAATACATGGCGAAGGTGCCTTATGCTTCTTGATCGGGGAGCCTCATGTATGCAATGCTTTGTACTCGACCGGACATTTGCCATGCGGTTGGGATTGTAAGTCGATTTCAATCGAATCCAGGACCTAACCACTGGGTTGCGGTCAACATATATTCAAGTATCTTCGGAGAACTAGAAATTATATCTTTGGTATATTCGGGGAGGATTTAACACCTCTAGGATATCTGATTGATTTTCAATCTTGTTTGGATTTTAGGAAATCGACTTGGTTCTGTCTTTACTCGGGAGGCGGTTACATCGTTTGGAGGAGTGTCAAGCAAACTTGCACCGACTCAACGATGGAAGGCGAGTATGTGGCAGCTAGTGATGCTTCAAAAGAAGCGGTGTGGCTCGCAAATTTTTGATGGATCTTGAAGTTGTTCCTGGTGTGGATAAGCCATTGAGACTATACTGTGATAACAGTGCGGCAATAGCTAACACCAAAGAACCAAGATATTAGAAAATGAGTAAGCACATAGGCAGGAAGTATCATGTGATAAGAAGCTTTATTGAAGAAGGGCATGTGGAAATATGCAAAATCGCGTCGAGAGGACAATATGGTGACCCGTTCACGAAGGCCCTGCCGGCTAAGGTCTTGAGAAGCATGTCGAGGCTATGGGGATGCGTAGCATGTCACATTTACTCACTTAAGTGCAAGTGGGAGATTGTTAGCGTTTATGCCCTTAGGAATAAATGTAACAATTTTCTTCGAGACATTTTGACTATTAATAAAGATTTGTTTATTTCATATATCTATGTATTGTCCTCTTTATGTTCATAATAGTTGAATGTATGATAAGCAAACAAAAAGTCTGAGACTGTCATTCTAAATCTTTAGATTATGCATGTAATGTGAAGAACATGCAGAAGACAAGAATCTAAAGATGATAGTCTAAATCTTATGATCCACAATCGAGGGAATAAAGTTGGGCGCCTTATTCATGTTAAGATTGTTATGTTGTCTACTTCCTAACGGAGACGGCTTGTCTTGGTCGTCGGAGGTGGGACTCCATGGGTAGAGACATTGATATAGTTTCTAATGGTGAAATCTATATTGGATCGGACCAAAGATGAATTGTTTTAATTAATAATTCTGTTTGAATAAAACAATTCACTTTTGATTTAATTATATGTTGTCATCTTAATCCCGAGATGGATGATGAACCCGTATACTTGACTTGTATCCTTTGATGTACTAAAGGGAGACATCGACATTATGTAAAAGGCACGCTTGCGGTGCATTGGGGATATGACTCGTGTATCGTGAGATTCGTTATTCATAGATAGTGGAATCCATAGCTCCTACAAAGATTCAATGATATCCTCTTATGCATTATCGGTGGATTGGAAAATACGAGCGCTCGGCTATTAGACTACTCTGTGTTATCTAATGGTTTCTTGTTTGTAATAGTATGAATAGTATTTTTCCAATGGTTTGATAATGGAACATAAGATAAATGTAATCGGGAAGGTAAAACAGAACTTGACCTCAAGTCGATTATGGATATCCTATGGGGATGATATACTAATATATTGAGTCATGGACTAGAGCTAATTAGAGCTTTGTAAATACGCTATATGAATCGAGAGTGCAGCTCTAGGCTTTTAGTGGAATAGCGCTAGAGTTTTATAATCATGAGAGACGGACTTGTTGGTTTACAAGTAGCGTTGTGATTATAGGAGCTTGATTTATATATGTCCATCGGGTCCCTTTGCTAGCTCACTTAATTTCCTATAACGTCACGGTGTATTTCCTACATATTGGTAACTTGTGTTATTTCCGTAAAAGAGGTTCAAAGTTAATTCATGAGTGATTTATCGGGTGAATTAATTGATAAATTAATTCTAGATAAATTGGTTGAATTATTGTTTTAAGAGTTGTTTAATATGGGAAGACTATTATATGATTGTTTTGATCGGCAATTTCTCTATTGGGTTGCTTGAATCAAAACCGAGGCTCTATGCAAGTTTCCCATGTTGAAAAACTAGAAAAACAACTTTAAATCGATCTTGAGACAGGTTGACGGTGGGTAGACCGGTCCTGGTCGGTCGTCCGGTCCGTCGACCGGTCAGGTCGACCGGTGGGTAGACCGGTTTGTGAAGGACCGTCGACCGGTGAGTTATAACGTCTTTGTCTCCGGTCGACCCGGTTGTAAGCAGCGTAACAGCGTCTTGATGTGGCAAAATTGACTCTGAGTGCGATTAAATCTTTGGGAAACCTAATTGTTACGAAAGTATGACTTCCTAAACAGTATAAATAGCCTATTAAGTCTCATTACTCAAGAGATCACTTGAGAGACTTTTTGGAGGCTATTGATAAGAGATTCTAAGAGGAAAAATTGTTTAATTATCAAGAACAATTTTTCTTTGGCTCTCTTGTGATTGGAAGGAGATTAAGAATACCAAGAGGAGATTAAACAAAGTGTGCCCACCCGCACACCGATCGTGGAAACGAGAATAGCAAAGAAGACCAGTTGGTTGAGGCTCTTCCGGTTCTTTGTTTGGGCGCTTTGATCTGTCAGACGTCTTTGTTTCTGAAATCTTAAAAGGTATGATTTAGATCTTTAGTATTTATGTTATATAGCATCATGAACATGTTCTTGTTTGGCTTTGACGTTGATTAAAATTTTTAAATTCCGCTGCGCACTCGATGCCATTATTTTTCCAACAATTGGTATCAGAGCCATGGTTATTTGTTCATGATTATGCTATGTACATAGATTTGTGATCTAAAAATATCTCTTTTATGCTTGAATTGATATTTTAGAGAGATGGCACTCTAGGGTTTCTATATTATGTTGTTGTCATGAATATATGGTGAATGAATGATTAAATAATTATTATTGGTTTTCATTTATGAATTGTCAATGATTATTTATTATTTAATTTTTACCGGTTATGGTTCCTTAGAGTTTAGAATGGTTGTATAGGAATTTGTTCTTTGCAATGTAATTAGATATGCGGCCTATCATCGCCGTTAGGGTTTATTTTATTTTCTCTAGTAGAAATTTTGTAAACCGGAAACGGTATAGGAATTTTTATGTAAAATTCTTGAAGCAGATTGAAGATGAAGGAGATGAAGGTATCTAATTTTTCCTTGGTTTATAAAATTGTTTTGTGTTTTTGAATAAATTGAAAAACCGCTTTGATTTTGAAAATCTGGGTTTCGTCAAGTCATGCGGGCACAATCGGCACGACCGCACCGGTCGACCGGTTAGTGTAAGGCGGTCGACCGGTGAGAGTATAACTACTCTGTCTCCGGTCGAACCGGACCTAACGAGGACAATATACGATTTTTGTTTTTTTTGAGATTTTTTCAAGAAAACATGAAAAATAATTTTATGATAACCGGAATTAGATTGTGATAAAGAATTCAAGGACAACCGGGAAGATTCAAGATGAAGAATCGATATATGTTTCGATTATTCTTTGTAATCTTTAATTTCTTTCTTTTCTCTAGGATGGAACCATAATGTTACGGTTATTATTATTATTATGCTTGTTGCCTAGCTTAATTGCTTTGTATGATTGCATATAATATGATTTGCTATATATGTGATAACATGTCATATAGAATAGGAGTGCCGCTCATTAAAATTGTTCATGCATATTTCTTAACATAAAACCTTGTTTTCCAAAATATTGTGTGGGTGAGGGTTTTTGAAGAAAAGACCCATGGCCTCCATCGTTGGTCCCAGGTAACACATGGTGATACCGACCCCTAGGAAGGATTCATTATGTACCGGTGTGGATCTCTAAGAGGATAATTTATTTGAGCATATTTTATGGCTGTACACCCCTAGGTGACAATTGTAATATATGGATCAAATAGTTGAAACGATGGTTATACACTCAAGATTAATTTAATTATTAATCTCCCTAGGAGCTCGATAATTAAATTAATGGCCAAAGAAAACGATTATCAATATATCTGGACAGAGATTGATCCGGATGGTATATATTGATCGGAGGGGATCCGTGTTCCCAATTAAATTTTACATGATCTCCCTAGGAGACTTACAAAATTTTGAGTTGGGAATTATCGTTGTAAGGTTGTGATTTTTTCAAGGTTTTGACACACAAACATATTTGTTGCATTATAACATGTATATATGTTTGATTACTAAATGTTTATGCAAGTTTGCTTATACTAGATATATGAATGTTTATTGTAGATCAAAATGTCTTCTAGCGCATTATCATCGATACTTAATAAACACAACTTAACTGGCGAGAATTTTACCGATTGGAAAAGGAACCTAAAGATCGTTCTAACCTTTGAGAAACTAAATTTCGTACTGAACACACCTTGTCCCGCGCCCTCGCGGCGCGGTCGCCGTTCCTTATACTACTCTACTAATGGGCTAAGCTATAGTCTAATCCATTATTCATTGTTAGACTATTGTCTCTTTAATTTACGTTCATGTGCGAGTAAATTTTTTTTTTCTTTACTTTGGCCATCGGGTTCTTAACATGTGATGTTGATACCCTAATAGCACATCTTGCCATTACTTTAAAGATTCGGTATCATACTAGTTCCCGAAACTTGTCTTAACTTATTACAATCCGTTGTTCTTTACTAAGACAATGGTTGTAATATCTTCTTCTTAGAACTAAACATACATACTATCATTCTATATTACATTTATTTGCAGTGAATTTAATTTCTAAGCGGCGTAGTAAAGACCACTCCCGTGCACCCATGACATTTCCGCCACCCTTGCCTCCGCATGTCCATCAAACAAACCACTATATTTGGCTGCTTACCTTTGTTACCGCACAAGTAAACCGATGAGCTAACGCTCAGCAAGTATAAACATGCATACATCATAAACTAATAGAAATTACATTAAGAGTTATGATGCAAATATGCTCGTGTGAAACATGCTTTAAACTACTTTCTATCTTTACATTTCTTACTTTCTTTGGCTGGTCTAGTCGAATCTCTACTCTGTGAGATTTCCCTCCCTTGCGGAGGCCGACGACCCGTCAGTCTTTTACTTTACTGGCTCATTACTTACTGTCTGGTCAAGTCGGAATCTCTACTCTTTGAGATTTTCCTCCCTTGCGGAGGTCGACGACCCGTCAGTCTTGTAACTATGCATAAGGGTAACCATATGTCGCCCTTCTGAAATCTAGAGCATTAAGCCCTCCAAACATGTATAATCACATGTAATCATATAGACTTAGGAACATAAATAAATTAATAGTTCTAAGTCTAACTACATTACTACTCGAGTCCGGACAAACATATATGTCTATACTTACAGTTAATCCGCTAGGATTCCCGCTTATTGGAAGTTCTTTCTCGTTGCTTCGGCTCTCGGGCCAAAACACATTTCATGGAAATAGGTATCAATTCCCTATTCAATCACAATTCCTCATACTTAGATTCTTAAATCTAATTTCAAACTCATTTTGGACTTTTTCCCCTTAAGGCGAGTTCTAGCTCAAGAGGCAATTTACACATATTCGTATATCTCGGTTTCTGAATCTTAATCTATTCGTTTCCGAGGTTTAAAACTATTATCCATTCTCTAGAATCAGATTCCTAAATCATTGCTTGCTAACTAGATTTTAGGAAATTTCACAGTGATTTCGCCTTAATTTTCCTCGTTTCCGAGTTTTCAATAACTCGTTTTACTCGATTCCGGGCACTGTAGTCCGATTCACATTCCGAACACAAATTGCTACATAAATTGAACAAAAATACATTTTCTCCATTTCTAGGGTATTCCGGATTTTTTAGTGTTAATCCAAAAAAAATTGTTCAATCCTTTCAATACTTGCACATTAAACTCCTATCGTAGTCCCCGACAAAACCTCGGTTTCGTTTTTCAGTTTTACGGATTTTTCCCGAGATGAGTACTATTCATCCACACGAAAAAAGCAGGCAGTTTCCATGAAAAATCCGAAATCTTACCTTGAAAAGTTGAGATTCTCCGCTAGAATGCCTCGGGTTATGTTTCTACCGGACTGAGCGGAAGAAATTTCGTGAAAATGGGTGATTCCTTGATTTTCCCTTGATTTTTCTCTTTTCTCTCTCTCTTTCTTCTTGGTCGGCCACTCTTTAGAAAATAGAACACTTTGTGTTCTAATGTGCTTCCGTAGGCCACTTATATGTAATAATGAATATTATAATATTATTTTTAATAATATCTAATATTACTTTCTAAAATTAAATTAAAGAAATCACTTTAATTCCTATAATTTAATTTTACTAATTCTAATTAAGTTTGACACTTAATTTAAGTGGTTCCGTGTTCCTCACATTTTTTTCTTATTGAGACCAAACTTTCCGTTTTTTCAAAACGAGTCTCTTTTCCGTCTTGATAATTTCACACCCGATACGGGTTCTATCTTCGCTTTTCGGATCTGTCGAGCAACCTGGGTCAAATTTCTCATATTCAACCCACTTCTCTTGGGTATCTCAATAGTCAATTTCTTTTTCTGAAATTTTCATTTTAAACAATCCAGAATTGCCCAAACGCGTGCCCTCATGCGGTGCTTTTTTTCGCGATTCCGCTTTAACCGACTCGGGAAAATTACATTTCGGGAACTTTTGTCATTTTCCTTACTTCTAATATTTCTACTCTTTTTCTAACTGGTCATTTGGTCTTTTACCAAATATTTGAATTTTTCATAACTAAAATATACCGTTAAAATTTCTAACTTTTAACCGATATTTTACTATTCTGGCGATATTTATGAATTTTCTCTGTAACAATATTCGTATTATAACTTTACACTTTTCGGGTGATTTTACCCCGTATATAAAGTTTCTACATAACACTTTCCCGATTACATCAATATTTCTACTACTTTACATTTCGGGAAATAATTACGGTCAAATACCGGACCGTCCGATTTTGACTTAATATTTTCCCGGTCATTACATTCACCCTCCTTAAGGAATTTTCGTCCCAAAATCAGAACAACTGGGGTACTTACATGTCGATCTCTTCTTCTACTTCCCAAGTGGCTTCGCAACATTGTGATTTTTCCAACGCACTTTAACCATTGGGATACTACGACTCGAGTTTCCTTTCTTCTCGGCTAGAATTTGGACTGGTTGTTCCTCATAGGACAAATCTTCGTGAATCTGAATAGGCTCATCTTTGTAACACGTGCGATGGATCCGAGATATACGGAGCATTGCTACATGAAACACACTGCAATCGAGGCCAACTCGGCGGTAGAGCTAGTCGGTAAGCTACCTTTCCTATTCTTTCAATGATCTCAAAAGGCCCTATGTAACGTGGACTCAGCTTACCTTTCTTCCCAAAACGCATCACACCCTTCATTGGTGCGACTTTTAGGAATACAGAGTCCCCTACGAGAAAATTCCAAGGGTCTCAAAATCGTTTATCTGCATAACTCTTTTTGCGGCTCGAGCCGTCTCTAATCTTCTACGAATCTTTTGCACTTTGTCTCTATGGCCTCTTGAATGAATTCCGTCTTGTGAAGCTGCTTTTCCCGAGTGTCATACCAATGAACTGAGGATCTACACTTCCTTCCGTAAAGTGCTTCATACGGCGCCATGCCGATGGAAGCTTGGCAACTATTATTATACGAGAATTCGATCAATGGCAACTTCATACTCCATGCGCTCTTGAAATCCACAGCGCATGCATGAAGCATATCTTCTAGGGTCTGAATGGTCCTCTCTGACTACCCATCCATCTGGGGATGAAACGCTGTGCTATAGCGTAATTCTGACCCCATCGCTTCCTGAACACTTCTCCAAAAATTGGAGGTAAATCAGTTGTCTCTATCTGACACTATACTAACTGGTACTGCATGTAGCTTTACTACCTTAGCCACGTATAACTCAGCTAACCTCTCTAAGGAGTAAGTTATCTTGATCGGAATGAAATGCGCTGATTTCGTTAGCCGATCCACGACTACCCAAATGGCATCGTATCCCTCACTTTGGTTCTGGAAGTCCGGTCACAAAGTCCATGGCTAAGTGTTCCCACTTCCATTCCGGGATATCAAGTTCTTTGTAAGCTTCTAGCTGGTCTCGATGTTCTGCTTTGACCTTTTGGCATGTCGGCGACTAACATAGTCAACTATGTCATTCTTCATTCGCCTCCACCAAAAATGTTGTTTCAAATCTTGATACATTTTGGTGGCACCTGGGTGTACAGAATATGGCGTGCTGTGCGCTTCCGCGAGTATCTGCTTCTTCATCCCCTCTTGATCCGGTACACAAATTCTTCTTTGGTATAGGAGAATTCCGTCCTTTGAAAGGCTGAAATTCGACCTTGCATTATCTACTATCTCCTTCCTGTATCCATCCATAATTGGGTCTCCTTTCTGAGCTTCTCGTATCTCATCCTGTAGCACAGGCTGCAGCCTCAGAGAAGCTAACTTACCAGAGATTAAGTCGAGGTCTAGGAGATTAATCTCTTGTTGAAGCCGCTTGGGCAACAATTCGGTCTCCACTGGAGTCCGTAGTCCGGGTTTCTACTCAAAGCGTCACGCTACTCGATTGGCTTTACGGATGGTAAAGGATTTCAATCGTAGTCCTTCACAAGTTCAAGCCATCGTCTTTGTCTCATATTAAGCTCCTTGCGTGAAGAAGTACTTTAGGCTCGATGGTCCGTATAAATTTGGCATTGAACCCCATATAGGTAATGCCGCCATAACTTGAGCTAAAAAAAACTCTGCGGCTAACTCAAGATCATCGTTGGGTAATTACGCTCGTGATCCTTTAGTTGCCGAGATGCGTAAGCAATGACCTTGCCATTTTGCATCAACACGGCTCCTAGTCCACATCTTTGAGGCATCACTTTGTAGATGTCAAATTTTTCTTCCCTCTTCCGGGATTGTGAGTCTTTGGAGCACTAATTAATCTTCTTTTGATCTCTCTGAAACTCTGTTCACATCTATCGTCCATTCATACCTTCTATCTTTTCTGGTTAAGGCGGTGAGAGGAGGCGCAAGACGAGCAAATCCCTCCACAAACCTTCTTGTAATACCCCGCCAATCCTAGGAAACTTGAACTTCCGTAACACTCTTTGAACCGCCACTTCTCAACCGCTTCAACTTTTCTTTGGATCCACGGTGATTCCTTCCTTGGATACTACATGTCCGAGGAAGTGGACTTTATCTAACGAACTCGCACTTAGAAAACTTCGTGATATAGTGATGTTTCTTCAACGTGTGTAGTGCGATCCTCAAATGTTCTGCGTGCTCTGTGGATCTCGTGAGTATATAAGGATGTCATCGATGAAAACAATAACAAACTTATCTAAATACTCTCTCAAGACTCTGTTCATAAGGTCCATAAACGCCGTTGGGGCATTTGTAAGTCCAAGCGGCATCACCAAGAATTCGTAGTGTCCATACCGAGTTCGAATGCCGTTCGGGAATGTCTTCTTCTCTAATCTTAAGTCGATGATACCCCGATCAAGGTCTATCTTCGAAAACGTGGTAGCTCCTTCAACCTGGTCGAACAAGTCATCGATTCGTGGCAACGGGTACTTGTTCTTGATGGTGACTTTGTTGAGCTCTCTATAATCTATGCACATCCGAGGCGTGCCATCCTTCTTTTTGACAAAGAGGACGGGGAGCTCCCCATGGCGAGAAACTCGGTCGATGAAACCTTTGTGTAACATCTCCGGAGTTGAACCCGCAACTCTTTCGATTCACTGGAGCCATCCCTGTACGGTGCTTTGGATATTGGTGCGGTGCGGGAGAAGCTCTATCTCAAAAGCTATTTCCCGATCTGGAGGAAGTCCGGTAGTTCCTCCGGAAAACATCTAGGAACTCCTTGACTATGGGAACGTCTCTTACGGTTGATGTGTCCCCTCATGGTTCCTATCCACCACATACGCCAAATATCCAAAGGCATCCGCTAGACATCAATCGTCTGCTTCTAGGGAACTAATAAAACGTATAGGTGTCCCACGATGTGGAACCCATGTACTCAAACACCTGTTCTCCTTCTGGCTGAAAAACTACCCTTTTCTTTCTACAGTCTATTGTAGCATTATACTTTCCTAGAAAATCCATTCCTAGGATCACATCATAATCTACTAAGTTCGAACAACTAGGTCCGCACTTAGTTCTCTTTCTGCTATCTCTCTTTGGTGCACGTGGCGTAACCAAAGTGACTAAACAACAACACATCACCCGATGGTAGTCTTTGTCTTAAAGGCTTGCCCTATCCTCTCTTGAGGATGTAGTATTCGATTTAACAAATTCTCATCGATGCAAATGTATGTGTGGCCCCCTGAATCAAATAATGCTCGTGCGGGGACATGGGCAACGATATGGTGACCTGTCACTACGTTGGATGTGCCTGCCTCGGCTTCCTCCTTAGTGTATGTCATTAAGTGAGCATTGGCCCTGTGGGCGGCCTTCTACTGATACATTGAGGGGTCGAGAATGCCCCTGCGCTTGCATGGCATGAAATTGTGGAGCAGGTGGCCTTTGTGGAGCCGTTCCAGGAGATCCTGCTTTAAGCGGACCTTTGCCTTGCATAATGCCCTTTCTGTCCACACGTATAGCATACATCATGTGCGGCTTTACATTCTCCGGAGTGTTTCTTTCCACAAGTCGGTGAGATAGGAACACTAGGATTTGGTATCTTTGGTCCTGCTTACATTGGGGTTTATTTGATTCTGATTGCGATTCCTTTCCTCTTATTTGGGGTTTTTCTTTGGTTTCCCCTGTCAGGTTTCGATCCACGGTCGCTTCTGACTTCCTTGGGTTTGTGGATTAGCAGGGGCTCCCTTGGTGGGTGCTGTGCCTTTTCTCTCTGTTTCTTCTTGTCTTCCCACATCTTAGCCCGTTCCTCTCTGGATTTGGCAATGTTATGCTCTGCGTATTGCTCGATTCACTAGATAAACTCACCGTGTTTAGTGGATACTCCCACTTTCCACAGCGGTGGCTATATCTCCACGGACATATTAACCATCCTCCTAACCTTCTCTTCCTCTGTTGGAACCAATCGAGGACATAGTCGATGCCAACAGATCAAATCGTCGGCATGCTTCTACAACTGTCTGGTCGCCCTGCTTAAAATTGTTGAACTCATTACATTGAGTCTTGGGCTTCAAGTTGTAATACTTACAGTTAAATTCCACAGGAATTCATCCCATAACATCATCTCACATTCCTTCAGCGCTTACTGATTCCCACCAATGGCGGGCATCCTTCTTTAACACAAAAAAGCGGCGACCTGAATCTTCTCTCGCCGGTGAGTTCCATAAACTCAAAACTTTATCCGAATGGATGCTAACCATTCCTCGACCTCGAGTGGATCTGTTGATCCATCGAAGTCTGGAGGTGCCATTCTTTTAAACCTTACATACAATGGTTCCCATGGGACCATTTCTCGATGCCCCATCTCACCCCTCATCGGCTCTTAAGGTTCAACCCTCCACATGGGTTGCTCGGGTTAGGCGGCTTGTCTTTGGAACCGCCCACGGAGGGGTGCTCCTCCAACCTCTTGACCACTGTCAGATCAACTGGGTAAGCAATTCTGAATCGTCTGCTTTCCTCGGCTGGCTGCTATTCCCCCCCCTCGGACTGCTACTTCTTGACTAGGTGCAGTTTGGGAGGATTCCCATTCGCTTGTGTTCTCTTTTGGCGTGTACGAACCATGTTCTTTGTGTCTATATTAATCAAAAGAGCAACATCGTTAGTTTAAGTGCAAAAAGAAGCGCTTCTAAAGTTCCTTGACTTGCAATACTTTAAACTATCATTCATTCTCATATCAACTAGCAAAACATACATTCTATATGTTATCCTATTATGCATGCCCCATATCATGCATATCACATCATATACAAATCATCACAAAAGTAAAGGTTTTTAAGCCTTTCATTCATATCTATTATGTATGTCCCATTCCATACATATCACATCATACATAAAACATCATTAGTCAAGTTTCTCAATACTATTTACATAACCTTGCATCATATTTAAATAAATAAGACGCTAAGTCCTAACTTTATCCTCATCATCTACGTGTTCCTCAGGATCCTCCTCCGGATCCTCCTCGGGGTCTTCCTCCGAATCCTCCTCGAGATCCGACTGAGGGTTACCACTAGCTTCCTCACCAACGGTCCCAACGTAGGTCCATCTTCGTCGAATGGCCATAGGCTCGTCCGCTGCCTCTATCTCGGGTCACGGTCATTGTTGAGAGGTAGTGGCTTCCGCGTCATGTCTCCTAATACGGGTATTGGAAAACGGGAAGTCTCGCCTAACCGCCGCTGGCCGTGTCCTTTCCTCTAACGGTGATGCTCACAATGCGCCCGCCTCGGCGATAAATTGTGTGAGGGTCTGATCCGATCGCGGAACTAGCCGGCCGCTGGTACTCTTCGTCGGACCTCTCCATAGGATCGACACCACTCATCCTCACTTAGATTAAAAGCTCGATTCGGAGCTAGTACCTCTGTCAAAACTCTCGATATATAGGCTACAAGCGGCCTCATCCGATCTCATACTCGCTAGCCTCTTGTATGATAAACTCTCGAGCTTGGGTGTAGGTCACGGCTACACTCGCTTTGACTGTGTCTCTCCCACTCTGCTGTGGTCTTGACTCGAGATGGCATGACTGGGGAAAAGCGATGCTTCAACATGTGGCAAAAGTCTTCCCATTGCATCTCTGCTATTTCGTCCTCATCAAAGCTTGCCAAAAGATTAGGGCATTGCCCTCTATGAGACTTCTTCTTGAGTACAATCCATTCCTCTCGAGCTATGTCACGGGCTCGCATCACATACTCGACACGGTGCGGCCAATCCCTAATTCTAGTGGGATGTGAAAGCCCATCGAAGGAAGGTGGATTACAGGTGTAGAACCTGGTTGCGGCTCGACCTGTAGTCAAAACAACTCTACTTGCTCGATTGTGCGGCACAGGCGCCATGGGCTCTAGAGCCCTTAACTCCCGATCCATTGGTGGATGGCTATATCTAGCAGGGTGAGGGTACCGACCTTCGCTTTGTCGGAACCGTGACATTAGAAACATTCTTACCCGTCCCCACAACGTATTCTCTTGCGGTGTGGGCGCTAACCGGGATGATGGATATGATCGATCCATTAGTACCGCGCCTGTCTTGCAAAAAGAAATAAGAAATTCTTAGTTTTAGTTCATAAACTAATTTACTCGGATCGACTGCGCAGAAGCATAGGTGCGGGACTTGTCATGGCGGGGAGTAGGAACGCCGCCTCGACATTAATCTGTGGCGTCCCGCCCGCCCGGCGCGGTCGCCGTTCCTTATACTACTCTACTAATGGGCTAAGCTATAGTCTAATCCATTATTCATTGTTAGACTATTGTCTCTTTAATTTACGTTCATGTGCGAGTAAATTTTTTTTTTTTTTTTTTACTTTGGCCATCGGGTTCTTAACATGTGATGTTGATACCCTAATAGCACATCTTGCCATTACTTTAAAGATTCGGTATCATACTAGTTCCCGAAACTTGTCTTAACTTATTACAATCCGTTGTTCTTTACTAAGACAATGGTTGTAATATCTTCTTCTTAGAACTAAACATACATACTATCATTCTATATTACATTTATTTGCAGTGAATTTAATTTCTAAGCGAGCGTAGTAAAGACCACTCCCGTGCACCCATGACATTTCCGCCACCCTTGCCTCCCAGATGTCCATCAAGCAAACCACTATATGATGGTGCTTACCTTTGTTACCGCACACAAGTAAAACCGATGAGCTAACGCTCAGCAAGTATAAACATGCATACATCATAAACTAATAGAAATTACATTAAGAGTTATGATGCAAATATGCTCGTGTGAAACATGCTTTAAACTACTTTCTATCTTTCTGTTCTTACTTTCTTGGCTGGTCTAGTCGAATCTCTACTCTGGAGATTTCCTCCCTTGCGGAGGCCGACGACCCGTCGGTCTTTTTACTTTCTTGGCTCATTACTTCTTTATGTCTGGTCAAGTCGGAATCTCTACTCTTTGAGATTTTCCTCCCTTGCGGAGGTCGACGACCCGTCGATCTTGTAACTATGCATAAGGGTAACCATATGTCGCCCTTCCGAAATCTAGAGCATTAAGCCCTCCAAACATGTATAATCACATGTAATCATATAGACTTAGGAACATAAATAAATTAATAGTTCTAAGTCTAACTACTGACTACTCGAGTCCAGACAAACATATATGTCTATACTTCACTGTTAATCCGCTAGGATTCCCGCTTGTTGGAAGTTCTTTTCGTTGCTTGGCTCTCGGGCCAAAACACATTTCATGGAAATAGGTATCAATTCCCTATTCAATCACAATTCCTCATACTTAGATTCTTAAATCTAATTTCAAACTCATTTTTGGACTTTTTTTCCCTTAAGGCGGAGTTCTAGCTCAAGAGGCAATTTACACATATTCGTATATCTCGGTTTCGAATCTTAATCTATTCGTTTCGAGGTTTAAAACTATTATCCATTCTCTAGAATCAGATTCCTAAATCATTGCTTGCTAACTAGATTTTAGGAAATTTCTCGGCAGAGTTTTCGCTTTAATTTTCCTCGTTTCCCGAGTTTTCAATAACTCGTTTTACTTCTCGATTCGGCACTGTAGTCCGATTCACATTCCACGAACACAAATTGCTACATAAATTGAACAAAAATACATTTTCTCCATTTCTAGGGTATTCGGATTTTTTAGTGTTAATCCAAAAAAATTGTTCAATCCTTTCAATACTTGCACATTAAACTCCTATCGTAGTCCCCGACAAAACCTCGGTTTCGCTTTTTTCGATTTTTACTGATTTTTCCCGAGATGAGTACTATTCATCCACACGAAAAAAGCATGCAGTTTCTCATGAAAAATCCGAAATCTTACCTTGAAAAGTTGAGATTCTCCGCTAGAATGCCTCGGGTTATGTTTCTACCGGTTGAAGCGGAAGAAATTTTCAAAAAAATGGGTGATTCCTTGATTTTCCCTTGATTTTCTCTCTTTTCTCTCTCTCTTTCTTCTTGGTCGGCCACTCTTTAGAAAATAGAACACTTTGTGTTCTAATGTGCTTCCGTAGGCCACTTATATGTAATAATGAATATTATAATATTATTTTTAATAATATCTAATATTACTTTTCTAAAATTAAATTAAAGAAATCACTTTAATTCCTATAATTTAATTTTACTAATTCTAATTAAGTTTGACACTTAATTTAAGTGGTTCCGTGTTCCTCATTTTTTTTCTTATTGAGACCAAACTTTCCGTTTTTTCAAAACGAGTCTCTTTCCCAGATCTTGATAATTTCACACCCGATGCAGGTTCTATCTTTGCTTTTCGGACTGTCGAGCAACCTGGGTCAAATTTCTCATATTCAACCCACTTCTCTTGGGTATCTCAATAGTCAATTTCTTTTTCTGAAATTTTCATTTTAAACAATCCAGATTGCCCAAAACGCGTACCCTCGCGGTGACTCTTTTTTTCGCGATTTCCGCTTTTAACCGACTGGGAAAAATTTCTGTTTCGGGAACTTTTGTCATTTTCCTTACTTCTAATATTTCTACTCTTTTTCTAACTGGTCATTTGGTCTTTTACCAAATATTTTAGTTTTTCATAACTAAAATATACCGTTAAAATTTCTAACTTTTAACCGATATTTTACTATTCACAACCGATATTTATGAATTTTCTCTCAGAACAATATTCGTATTATAACTTTACACTTTTCGGGTGATTTTACCCGTATATAAAGTTTCTACATAACACTTTCCCGATTACATCAATATTTCTACTTTTTCATTCCGGAAATAATTACGGTCAAATACCGGACCGTCCGATTTTGACTTAATATTTTCCCGGTCATTACATAAATTAATTCTAGATAAATTGGTTGAATTATTGTTTTAAGAGTTGTTTAATATGGGAAGACTATTATATGATTGTTTTGATCAGGCAATTTCTCTATTGGGTTGCTTGAATCAAAACCGAGGCTCTATGCAAGTTTCCCATGTTGAAAAACTAGAAAAACAACTTTCGCGTCGGCATAAAGTTGACCGGTGGGTAGACCGGTCACTGGTCGATCGGTCCGGTCGACCGGTCAGGTCGACCGTGGGTAGACCGGTTTGTGAAGGACCGGTCGACCGTGAGTTATAACGTCTCTGTCTCCGGCCGACCCGGTTGTAACGCCGTAACGCTGCGGCGGCACGATGTGGCAAAATTGACTCGAAAGTGCGATTAAATCTTTGGGAAACCTAATTGTTACGAAAGTATGACTTCCTAAAAAGATAAATAGCCTATTAAGTCTCATTACTCAAGAGATCACTTGAGACTTTTGGAGGCTATTGATAAGAGATTCCAAGAGGAAAAATTGTTTAATTATCAAGAACAATTTTTCTTTGGCTCTCTTTGTGATTGGAAGGAGATTAAGAATACCAAGAGGAGATTAAACGAAGTGTGCCCACCAAGACACCGATCGTGGAAACGAAGAATAGCAAAGAAGACCGGTTGGTTGAGGCTCTTCCGGTTCTTTGTTTGGGAACGCTTTGATCGTCGAGACGTCTTTGTTTCTGAAATCTTAAAAGGTATGATTTAGATCTTTAGTATTTATGTTATATAGCATCATGAACATGTTCTTGTTTGGCTTTGACGTTGATTAAAATTTTTAAATTCCGCTGCGCACTCGATGCCATTATTTTTCCAACAGAAAGAACAAAAAAAATAAAAGTGTGTGTGTGCAGGTGAGGGGGCGGAACAAAAAAAGAGATTTTGTGCAGGTGAATGTGTGTAGAGAGGGTTATCAAAAAGGTAGAAAAATTATCATCTACTCTTTGATGTTAATCTACATTCTATCGATCCGTTTTCTTTTTGAAGATAAGAAGTTCATCGGTCATTATCATTGTCAGCCAGATTCATGTTCTAAACATACGGGTTGTAAACTTTTGAACTCAGTTAAAATTATGAGGTTGCAAGTTTTAGAACCTCTAAAAATCAAATTGAGTTACAAATTTTTAAACTTTACAAAATTATGAGGTTGCAAGTTTTAGAACTTCTAAAATATCAAATAGAGTTTAACCTCTAAAATATCAAATAGAGTTACAAATTTTTAAACTCTATAAAATTATGAGGTTGCAAGTTCTAGAACCTTTAAAAAATCAAATAGAGTTGCAAATTTTAAAACTCTATAAAATTGTGAGGTTACAAAATTTAGAACCTTTATATATGAATCTGATTATAATAGTGCAGTTCAAAATATTATTTTGAGTCTGACTTATAAAGTGCAGCCTAAATAAAAATTAAAGACCTCTTTTCGTTTCCAAAAAATGGGGAGAAGAGAAATAAAAATTCGCATATATATATATATATCACTCATATTGCCGTGCAAAGTAAAGTTATTGTGACTTTTGCATTTGTAGTATAATGGTTTGTATATATATATCAAAGAGGGTACATAGCTTTTGTCGTTTCCTGGGGAAAAAGAGGAGAGAAATAAAAATTACCGTGACTTTTGTGGTATATATATATATATATCAAAGAGCTCAGTTGTTGTGGCTTGCTGTGACGTAGAAAAAAAAAAAAAAAGGAAGGAAAAGAGATGGCTTGCTGGCTTGCTCGCTCTGATGATATATATATATATATACACACACGAAAAAAAAAAAGAGGAAAGGAAACGTGTGAAGGGATGAGGATGAGGGAAACCTAAGTGCCTTTTGAAATCAGATGGTTAGCGAAAAAAGGGATATACATCATATAATTAAATCAATTGGTTTATATATGATGAAATTTAAAATTAAAAAAATAAGGAATAAATGATAAATTTCAAAAATTCGGAGTATTAAATACCCTAAAAATTAAAGGAAAATAGTAGAAAATAGGCCAATATGAAAAGCTTAAGAAACGAAATAGGCCAATTTTTAGTTATAGAAATTAATAGGCCATAACTTGTCAAGTTATGGTTCATAACCAGATAAGTTATGGACAAACTTGTCAAGTTATGGTTCATAACCGGACAAGTTATGGACAATTATGAATAATAACTTGTCAAGTTATGTTTCATAACCAGACAAGTTATAGACGAAAATAATAATTTGGCCTATTTATTAACTTATGTAAACTATTGGCCTATTAATTTTAATTCATCTTAAATTTTGACCTATTTTCCTCTTTCTCCCAAAATTAAAGTGCATAAATTGGGCCCTTCTATGATCCCTAAGCCCAAAAAGATGAGTCCATTGGCTCATAAAATCATATGGTAATTAAATACAATGTTCAAATCCCAAATTCAAGTCAAAAAAAAAATCTCAACACCAAATTTAAAAAGGATCCTTTTAATTCCTCATAAGGTCATATACCGGGAAATTATCCAAATACAACTCTCAAATCCAAACTCTAAAGTAAAATTCCAAATCAAATTTTAAAACATCTTTGAATTCCTCCTATGGTCATATATCGAGGAATTCTCCAAATCAAATTCAAGAACTACGATTGACTTGATTCCCTATGGGATACGAGGCAGTTTTCCTTCCCTCTTCTCTCTCGATTCTCTCATTTCTCGATTCTCTACTTTCCTCTTTCTCTCGATTCTCTCATTTCCTCTACGAAACCCTATTTTCCTTTTTCTTCTTCTTCGTGTGATTCGAGATTTTCCTTTCCTCTTCTCTCTTGGAAACCGATTTTCGATTCTCTCATTTCTTTTGCCCTACTTTCCTCTTCTCTCTCGATTCTCTCATTTCCTCTCGAAACCCTATTTTCCTTTTTCTTCTTCTTCGTGTGATTTTGAGATCGCCCTCAATTCTCTCATCTCCTTGGCCTTTAGTTTCCTTTTCTCTCTCGATTCTCTTATTTCCTTGGCCCTCTTTCTTTGAGATTTGGGTGGAAATCTGGGGATTTTATCTCTTTTCTTGGGTGATTTGTGCGTAAATGGAGTCGACCTTTTTGGTTTTCGGTTTCCTTATTCTTCCTCTTGGCGATTTCTCTGTAAATGGATTTGCAGTTTTTTTATTTTATTTTTTATTTTATTTTTTATTTTTTTATTTCTTTTTTTCGGACGCTCCTCTGCCATTTTGGACAATTTTTGTCCCTTTTTTTCCCCTTTTTTCTTCTTCTTCTTCTTTGATGGTTTTTATTTATTTTTTCCCTGTGATTTTGGCAGATGCTGTCCTCATTTATTTGGATCTGGTGTGTTTTTTTTTTCCTTTTGGATTTTTCCTCTCTCATTCATCTAGGTTTGGATTTCTTTTTCTTTCTTTTTTCCTTTTTCGGCTGTTTTTTTTTCCCTTCCCCCCTGTGATTGTGGTTACTGATGTCCTCATTTGTTTTCGTTTTGATGCAGGGCTTTTCGATTCATCTACATTTTGGCCCAGGCTTCTTCTATTTTGCTGGTTTGTCTTTATATTCGTTTAAATGTTGATTTTAGCTTCCGCTTTGAGTTTTTTTTTTTAATTTATCTTGATTCTTTTTTTTCCTCTGTTTATTATGTTCATGATCTGTGTTTTGGACGGTAATTATTTATCTTGCCATTTTGCTTAATTGTACTCATTTTTGTGCGGATGTGTTGAATGAATCTTGAAAAATAAAAAATAAAAAAAAAATAAAAAAAAATGTATCCAGATGGTTCTACATATATCTATATTGCTCTTTTTTTCTTTTTCCTCCTATTTATTGACTTGATGATACGTGTTATGGAATAAAAAAAAAAAAATTTGTATCCAGATGGTTCTACATATATCTATATTGCTCTTTTTTTCTTTTTCTTCCTATTTACTGAGTTGATGATACGTGTTATGGAATAAAAAAAAATGTATCCAGATGGTTCAACATATATCTATATTGCTCTTTTTTTTTTCCTCCTATTTACTGACTTGATGATATGTGTTATGGATGGCAGTGATTTATCGTGCCACCTTGCTTAGTTGTATTTATTATCTTTGCGGATGTATTAAATGAAACCCCTAAAGTTAATCATGACTTTTTTTTTTTTATTTATTCCCGTTTCTCTTTCTTCTTGTCTCATTGTTATTGTAATATTATATTTATTTCTTGTTTTTCTTATTATAAATTGCCTCTCTCTCTCATTGTTAAATTTCGCCCCATTATTTTTATTCACCGACTTACAACTTCTACGTGTAATGTTATTATGGGTGTCAAGCTGTTTATATTTCTTCTTTCTATTCTTCATCTATAAATACTCCCGCACCTCAATTTATTGCCTATGCCTTTGCCTTATTTTTTCCTGTACACGAGTTGTCATCTACGCCTCTATTCGCCCCTTCCTTGCATTTCACGTCTTTCCTTCCTATTTCACTTTCCATCATTTACTACGTTGTTTTCTCATTTTTGTCTGTTTATTTATTTGTCTCTGACGTTTTTACTCTCTCTCTCGCTTATAGTGGTTTGGTGATATCTCGAGAAATAAGACAAGACTGTTCCAAGTATTATTTATAAACCCTATCCAGTAACTCTTTAATTTCTCATCTTGATATTAAATATATTGTTTTCCTCTGGTGGCATTAATTTTTGTCCTTTGCATTTTATTAACTATGTTTACCTCTCTTTATTTTGTATTTCCTTACTCTATAATGCTAATATGTTTACCTTTTTTTTTTATTTGTTTTCATGAGACTTATATACATACATACATACATATATATATATACATGTTTATCTCACATATTCTACTCCTGGTAAGTTCTTTTTGGTGGTGATGATGAGTATAATCAATATTTATATATTGAGTTCTATGTAATTTGTTCAAAGATTCTTTGTGAATATCCATTTTCTTTGCCTCTGTTTTTCCTTTGTTGAGCCCTGGTTTTTTCATTTTGTTCTTACCATTTGGGGAAAAAAAAAAAGTTTTTATCTTGTTCTTTCTTCTTCTTCTCTTCTTTCTTTCTTTTTCCCCCCTCTTATCGCAGTTTGATTCGGGACCTTTTTCTATGTGTAATACCTTTCTTTTTCTATTACTCACCTTGGCTTTCTTATTGCAATTCCTATTATTTTACACGTAGAAAAAATCTCCCCAGAGAGAGGGGAAAAAAAAAAAAACCCCCACAAAACACACGTAAGAGGCTTTATTATTTCCTCTCTTCTCCTTATTCTATTGATCACGTTTTTATTTTTCTATTTTCTATTGCTTACAATCTCTTTTTTCTTTAGTCTTCCTATTCTATTTCATCATATAACTTATATTATACTATCCTTCTTACATTGTTTTTTCCTCCTTTTGGGTTTTGTATTTAATTCACCTGGTAGTCTTTGAACAATTTCATATCTTACTCAAGTTATCTATCTTCCGTTACATCAAAATTATAATATGTGTGACAGATACAATGTGTTACCCTTTGTGCAATTGCCTTAGCAGGAAGCCATTATGTATTTGTCACACATTCTGTGAAAAGATTAAATACGAGCCACCATTTTTATTCATTATGTTATTCTTTCACTGAACATTATTGGTGATATTTCATGCTCATATACACCAATTTACTCAAAATCTGAGTACTTCACCTATTAGTATCAATCTCTGCCAATAATTTTGTTATGTCCATATCATTTTTTTTTTTTTAAATTTATTTCTCCCGCTATTTACTTAATTCATTTGTTTATTTGATTATTTGTGTTTTCTAAGGTGCGCTATTGCACACGGTCCTATTCTGTTGCCTTTATATTGGTTATTGCTTGACCTTTAGTTCATTGACATTCCAAATTTAACGTGGGATTTATAACATCACTTGAGGTATTTCCTACATCTTCTATCATATTGAGTATTATATTGTTCCTTTATTTTTTTTTTTTTTTTTTTTTTTTCCGTCCATTTTTTTTTTTTTCAGTATAAATTTTATGATTTATTATTCACACTTAATTTTTTCCCTCATCATCGTAATAGAAAACACAATAACAAAAGACATTGAAGACGACTAATGGTTTATACAAATTCATTTATTTACTTAGTGTTTACTAATAAATTTAGCCTATTTAGTGTTAATATGTAATTAATTTTTTTGCCCCTCAATAATATCTGATGTTGTAAATTTATTGCTTTCTATCTTTCTAGGTATTTTTGTACTATCATATTTATTTATAAATGTTATAATCATAACTTAGAGTAATTCACAGGGCAAAAAAATTTAAAAATCCTTTACCATAAATAGGAGATAATGAAAAAAAGGATAAAACAATAAGTACAATAATACAAAGGCAATAACACTTAAAAAAACCTCACCATAAACGGGAAAACAAAAAAAAAAAAAAAAAAAAAAAAAAACGACAAGATTGATCTTTATGTATTAAGAAGAAAAAAAAAAAAAAAAAAAGAGAGAGATTCATCTTCAAATTAAAAAAAAATGACCAAATTATTGTCATATAACACTTAAAAAATCTTCACCATAAACGGCAGAACCAAAAAAAAAAAAAAAAAAAAAAAAAAGAGAGAGAGAAAAAAAATAAAACAACAAGATTAATCTTTATGTATTAAAAAAAAAATCGGCCAAGAAAGGCATAGTGTACTTTGCAAATCTAAGGGTAAAATAACTTAAAAAATCTTCATCTTCACCGTAAATAAAAGAAAAAAAAAGGATAACTATTGTAACACTATATGAATTTCATTAATAAAAAAGTTTATATTTTAAGAATAGAAATAATTGTGTATAAATTTAAATTGTCATTTATATTAAAAAATAATAATTTTTTATTAAAATTTACTATCCAATAATAATAAATAAAAATCAAAGACAATCTTTGAATAAAATAAAATTATATCTAAATATCAAAATTTTTACTCATAGAAAATAGCATAAAAAATCTTCATCTTCACTATAAACAAAAGAACAAAAAAAAAAAAAAAAAAAAAAAGATAACCATTGTAACACTATATGAATTTCATTAATAAAAAAGTTTATATTTTAAGAATAAAAATAACTGTGCATAAATTTAAATTGTCATTTACATTAAAGAGATAATAATTTTTTGTTTTCTTTACCTATAACTTAAGAAATTAAAAACTATTAACTACTCATATAGATTTTATTTATTTATTTACTATTTATTAATAAATCCATTTTATTCGAATAAAAATTTGATAAATTTATTTTCCACTGAATAACACCTAATGTTGTAAGTTTATTATCTTCTATCTTTGTAAATATATTTACATCACCTATTTTATTTGAAAAGGATACAAATATATATATGTATTTATTACCTTATATATCATTTGTTTACCAATTTAATCAATAAATTATTTATACTTTATCAATTAATTTTGCCTATAATTAGCATTAATCTTATCATAAAGTTAGCATTATCAATATTATTATTTTAATATTATTATTAATACTACTACATTATTTTCCTTCCAATAAATTCATAATTAAAATAATAAAATATCACAAATATTATTACAAATTCTATTTTATTAATTCATTTTTGCCCATAATTATTATTGTCGCAGAAATTAATATTGTTAATAATGTTGTTTTAATACTATTGATATTACTATATCATTTTTCTACCCATAAATCATAATTAAAATAACAAAATATGATAAATACTATTATGAAAAAATTATTTGTTTAATTTCCTATAAGTAATCTTATAATAAAAATATTAATTACATATAAATTATTTACATAAATATATTTTGTTCTCTTTTCTAATCAAATTAACCTTCTATCGTAGAAACAAATGGACAAGAGAAAAACTCAACAAAAAACAACACAATCAAACAAGCGTGTCACCATTGTATCATTCTCGGATGAATCAAAATTATTCGGCATAAGCGAACAAGATTCAATTGAAATAAATGAAATAGCTATACCTTGGCGGGCAAGAGCTTCTCACCTCAATCTTGGACAACACAACTTACACAGTCTCAAGATGAGATTTTTGAATCATCGATGCCATCAACATCCGAAAACCATGATAGAGAATGTAATTCTCTCATCCATTCTAGCTATTCTTTTTTAAAAAAAAAAAAAAAAAAAAATTCATACGATGACAATACTAATTTTTTACATATTGTTGTCATTTTTTTAAAACTTTTTTTTATAGGCATTGCTAATCTCTACATCGATCTCGGAGAGACCCGCTCCTATATCTGTCAACATTGTAGCGCTCTCTTTTGGCTTAACGAACAAATTAGCAATAGTACTATTCCTAAATACAATCTTTGTTGCAAAGATGGAAAAATAACCTTGCCCTTAATTAAAAAAACACCTCGAACACTTGATACACTTCTTAATTATCATGGAGGATTAATAAGTACACATTTCCGAAGAAACATTCGAACATATAACTCTATGTTTGCATTTACATCATTTGGTGCTAATATAGGCACAAGTACACAAAATTCAAATGGACCAAATATTTTTAAAATAAGTGGGCAAGTACATCATCTTATAGGGTCTCTATTGCCAATTAATAATAATCCTCCAAAATTTGCACAACTCTATATATATGACATACAAAATGAAGTCCAAAACCGAATGGCATTATTCTCATTTGATAATGAATCCAAAAACATAAGACAATTTATAGTTGAAAATCTTATCAGGATGCTTGATAAAACAAATAAATTAGTCAAAGTTTTTCGAATGATAAGGGATAGATATCAACAAGATGAGATACCATCTATGAAACTTAGACTCATAGGACAAAGAAATACAGATAGTAACCAATATGACTTACCCACATCAAACGATATAGCTGCACTAATTGTTGGAGACATTGGTGAACATGAACAAGGAAGAGACATTATTCTCCAAGATAGAACAGATAGCTTGCAGAGAATTACAAAACTACACCCATGTTATATGGCCCTTCAATATCCTTTATTATTTCCATATGGAGAAGATTGTTACACAATAAACTTAAAATATAATATAAATAACTTAAGTAATAAATATAAAAGAAAAAAAATCTCTATGCGAGAATTTTATTGCTATCAATTACAAGAACGTAGAACTCAAGGCAATACACTTTTTGGAGGGGGTAGATTATTTCAACAATATATAGTTGATGCATATGCTTCTGTAAAAGAAGATAGACTAGATTATATTCGAAAAAATCAAAAAAATTTGCGATCCGAAATTTATCAAGGAATTCAAGACGCCATTACAAGAGGAGATACAAATGCACAAGCAATAGGAAAAAGAATTATCCTTCCTTCAAGCCATACTGGAAGCCCTAGATATATGATTCAAAATTATCAAGATGCAATGGCAATTTGCAAACGCTATGGAAACCCTGATTTATTTATAACATTTACATGTAATCCAAAATGGCCTGAAATTACTAGAGCCTTAGCAAAAATACCCGGACAAAAACCTGAAGATAGACCAGATATTATCACCAGAATTTTTAAAATGAAATTAGATAGTCTTCTATCCACTATTAAAAATAAAAACATTTTTGGAGTAATCATAGCAGGTTAGTTTTCTTCTCCTAAAGCTTTTTTAGTTTCCTAATAAGAAAAAAAAAAATAACACTCTTTTTTTTCCAACACTACAAAAAAAAAAAATTATGATAAAATATTTTTTTGATCTTGCAGATTTATATGTTGTTGAATTTCAAAAACGAGGCCTACCACACTCTCATTTCCTCTTCTGGCTTCACCATGATGACAAACTACGTGAGCCATCACAAATAGACAAATTTATTTTGCAGTAAATACCTAATCCTCATAATAATTTCTTTGGAATACAACATTATAACCGAATTTATGATGCATGGGCCATGTGGCATAGCTAAGACAAATTCTCCATGTATGAAAAATTCAGAATGTTCAAAAAAAATTCCTAAAAAATTTAATAATGAAACAACAATTGACGAAAATGGATTTGTTAATTATAAACGAAGAAACACACCCTTCTATGTTGAAAAACAAGGCATTAAATTAGATAATAGATATGTAGTTCCATACAATAAAACTTTATGCCTAAAATTTCATGCTCATATTAATGTAGAACTTTGTTCGCAATCTATGCTTATAAAATATTTATTTAAATATTTAACAAAAGGACTAGATAGAATAAGAGCAGTAATAGAAGATAATATGCCTGCAGAAATAACTGGAGAAACCAATTATCAAGAAATAGATGAAATAAAAAACTATATTAATTGCAGGTACATAACACCATATGAAGCAATCTGGAGACTATTTGAATTTTCAATACATCATAGAAATCCAGTTGTTCAAAGATTATCAATACATTTACCAAAAATGCAAAACATAACATTCAATTCAAATCAACGTCTAAATAACATAATAAGACAACTAGGTATTGATAAAACAACTCTTACTGAATGGATGGAAATAAACAAATATGATACTAACGCAAGAGAATTAACTTACACAGAATTTCCTATTAAATATGTATGGAATAATAAATATAAATATTGGTCTCCAAGACAGATGGGACATACAATTGGATGAACTTTTCACGTCCATCCAAGCTCTGGGGAATTATATTATCTTAAATTATTATTAAATCATCAAAAAGGCGCAACAAGTTACGAAGCTCTTCGAACAGTTAATGACATAATATATCCAACAAATCAAACAGCATGCTATGCACTAGGCCTATTAGGAGATGATTGAGAATGGGATGAATCTATACAAGAAGCTTCATTTTGGTCAACAGCAACTCAACTACGACAATTATTTGTCGTAATTTTATTATTTTGCAATGTAAATAACCCAATAAAATTCCTTGAAAAACATTGGAAGCTTATGATGGATGATATATTATACAAAATTAAAACTTTATTTAACAACCCCAATTTTCAAGTACAAGCGAGAATTATACAATTTTGTACTATATGAACTAGAAAAAATATTAAACACAAATTCATCAACCTTAACACATTTTAACTTACCCCTTCCAACTGGATCATTAATAGATGATTTAAATAATAAGTTCTTAAGAGAAGAACTTGATTATGATATACACAAATTAAAAGAAGAAAACATTAAATTAGTGATAATCTAAACAATGAACAACAATTTATTTATCAACAAATTTTACAATCACTCCATGAAAAAAAGAATAATCTCTTTTTTATATATGGTCATGGTGGAACTGGAAAAACATATTTATGGAATGCAATAATCACAAAAATTAGATCAAATAACGAGATAATTCTAGTTGTCGCATCTTCTGGAATAGCATCATTGTTATTGCCTAAAGGAAGAACAGCTCATTCTAGATTCCGAATACCATTGTCAATAGATAAATTTTCTACCTGCCATATTAAAAAAGGAACTCAGTTAGCAAAATTAATTGATAAAACATCACTTATATTATTGGATGAAGCACCTATGACTAATAAATATTGCTTTGAAGCATTAGATAAAACACTTCAAGATTTAAGAAATAACTTTGAACAACCATTTGGTGGCATGACAATTGTGCTAGGAGGTGACTTCCGACAAATTTTACCATTATTCCTACGGGGAACAAAGGAAGATATAATCAATGCAATATAAATAACTCTTATTTATGGCCATATTTCAAAATTTTAAAATTGACAGAAAACATGAGATTAAAACAATACAATCATAGAGAAGAAGAAAAAAAATGAAATTGTAACATTTTCGAAATGGATATTAAATGTTGGAGATGGTATTGCTGAAGGAATAAAAGATTTGGAAAATGAAGATGCTGCATGGGTAAAAATACCAAAAAAATACACACTACATTATGAATCAAATGCAATTGAAAAAATTTCAACTTTAGTATATAATAATTTAAACATTTACTTTAACAATATCGAATACTTGAAAGAACGAGCAATAATAACACCAAGAAATAAAACGGTGATGAAATTAATAATTACATATTATCCTTAATCCCTGAACAACAAAAAATGTTATTACATTATTTATGACACCATTGCATCCTCATCCGAAAACATAGACGAACTTAATCTTTTATATCCTCAAGAATTTTTGCACACTCTTAATTTTAATGGAATACCACCACATGAATTAAAACTTAAACTAGGAACACCTATAATGTTATTACGAAATCTAAATCAATCAAATGGATTATGCAATGGAACAAGACTTATTATCACCCAATTAACAAATAAAATTATAGAAGGACAAATCATAAACTCAAGCAACATTAATGAAAAAGTCTATATCCCAAGAATAGAAATGATGTACATGAATCTAAATGGCCATTTACATTAAAAAAAGACGACAGTTTCCTATTAAAATTTGATATGCAATGACAATAAATAAAAAAGTCAAGGACAATCATTAAATAAAATAGGATTATATTTAGATAGTGAAATTTTTACTCATGGACAACTATATGTTGCTTTATCAAGAGCTACAACTCCAAAGGGATTACATATACTAATTCATGATTCAATAAATAAATATACAAATTATGTAAAAAAAATATTGTTTACAAAGAAATTCTACATAGTATCAAATAAAAAAAATAAAACACTATATAAAAATATAAATATTATAATAAATCGAATATTAGATTCATAATTTTTCCCTTATAATCAAAATTATTTATCATTAATCTATCAAAAACACATCAACTATACCTTTCTATTTTTATACACTAAAACGATTACCTTCTTTTATCAAAGAATTAGCCAAAATGACGACATTAATTCGAGTTCTAAAACCAAATGAAGTTTATGAAACTATCAAAGCGTAATATGCAGACTATGGATAAATAATGATTTAAGCACTGGACGTTTGATCAGCCTTGACTGTGTTTTAGTTGACGAAGAGGTAATACTTTTTACCAGATACAATATTTTATTATCTTCATTTAATACCAAATATTATAAATCAAATAACAATACCACCATTTATATCTATAGCATGAAGCAATTCAAGGATCAATTCGGGCACGAGACTCAGATACTATCTACCAAAAAATTCAATTAGGCAATATATATGATATCAGCAACTTCTTCGTCATGGAAAACAAACCAACATACAAAGTTGTCCCAAACATTGCAATGCTACAATTTGCCCGCGCAACAGTATTTGCTCCAGTCATAGAAGAGGCACCACCTATTCCATATCATAGATTTTACTTCATTGAATTCGATCACTCCAAAGACATAATTCAATCAAGCGATATCCTAAGTGGTAAGATAACATTACTTTCTAAAAAAAAAAAAAAAAAATTACATCATCAATATTTTAATTAATGCCATTAACATTTACTATTTATTTTTCAACAGAGATGTTATTGGTGTCATCACAAGAGTATGCAGACAATTGAACAAACAAATATCGGTGGCAAACAAACATCTCGACGGACAATAATGATACAAAATATAAGGTAAATTAACTTTTCATAATCACTACTATAATCATATAAAAAATTTTATTTAATAAAAGTATAAAACTATTACCTCATTTAAAACCCTTTATTCTAACTTTTTGTTTTACCACTTTTTTTTTTCAGAAAACGAAAGCGACAGATCACATTATGGGGACACAAAGCGGATCAATTTGATGAAAATATCATTAGATCAATGAAAGGACCAAGAGTTCGTTTTTTGCAAAGCAATGTTAGTGAAACAATACCTAGGTATTTCTTTTAATAAAAGTATAAAAATTACCTCATTTAAAACCCTTTATTCTAACTTTTTGTTTTACCACTTTTTTTCTCACGAAACGAAAATCACATTTGGGGACATCTAGATCAATTTGATGAAAATATCATTAGATCAATGAAAAGGACCAAGAGTTGCAGTTTTTAAAGAATGTTAGTTACCTAGGTATTTCTTTTAACAACTTATAAAAATAATAACATATAACATAAACTATTTACATCTAATAAATTAAAATATTAACCACTTTATTGTTCATTTTAAGGTAATGCATATGTATCAAATCTTTCTTTGCAACAATCTTCTACCTTGATCCGGAGATACCGAAATGCAAACATTGAAAACAAGGAAAGAATCAAATCCCAAAACTTTAAAAACAATAAATTTTATGAAAATTTTTTCATAATAATAATTAATAACACACACACACACACACACACATATATATATATATATATATAGGTTCTCCAAGCAACCTCAAGAAATTGAGTTCTCAACAGCACCAACAACACCAACACAATCTATTCAAGAACAAAAAACACTGAATAGAAGAACAATTGATGAACTAAAGACATTAGATCAAGAAAATAACCAGGTTAGTATCATAATATTCTCATCTATTTCTTTTCCTTTAATTACATCATTTAATCTAAACATCTTCCCATGTGTATATCAAATTTAATGTAAAAAATCTTTCTACATGTATATAGGAAACTAAATTCACAAGTAAAAGCCACTATAACTACATTCTCAACAAAACAAATCAAGGCTGGTATTATAATTCCTGCCCTAGATGTTATCGACAACTCAGACAAGCAGGAACCAATTGGTGGTGCGATAGCCATGGACACATAAAGACAACACCATCCCCATGGTAATCAAAATTATGAATAAGCAATAACTAAAACTTATTTACTTTGACTACCAATAATAAATATTTTATAACCTAAATTATCTATTATGTTATAAATTGCAGGTATAAACTAAATGCAACTATTGAAGACCATACTGGCAACATGGATATCATCATATTTGGTAAAGCAAAACAGGCCCCGATAAAAAATCCCGCTTTCAACACTAACAATTGACAAAGGATTTACAGATCCATTCACAATCCCACCAGCCATCAACCAATTACGAGGTGAAACAAAGATCTTCCAAATATATTTTCAAAGAAAAGGGCCCCAAATTGCCACAATTGTCTCAAAAATATTTGATGAAACTGAGTTCATAACAGCGCCACCACAAATATCAGCACCTGCAATATCAACAAGGTAAAACATATTTAATCATGTTTATTAATTATATAAAAACAAACATATATCTTACTTTAAATACATGTTCAAACAACATTTCACAGGCGTAGCCCCCGCTCAACTACAACATCATCAATAGATCCGCATACACCAGACCCAAAAAAATCAACTACCAGGTAATACATATTTAACAATTTACATTATTTATAAATTAAAAACAATACTTATAATTTTAAATTACTGAAATTTATCAACTTTGTGTTATTCCAGCTCCAAAGGCAAGGAAATAGAACAACCAAAAAAGCTCCACGGACCAGGTAATATAACTACATCTAAATCTTATTATATTAAATTTTTTTCAACTACTAATACTAACATTTTTTAATATTTACATTTTTGCAAAAAAAAAAAAAAAAAAGTGAGCTACAACAAAACAAAAAAAGAAGAAGAAAGAATTGTAAATATATTGTAAATAACTTTATATAGTATACATATGTATATGTAAATAACTTCATATAACAATATCTTATGTATATATTCATATATAAATAAATTACTATCTTCTTCTAACATACAAAATTATCAAAACATCAATTTTATTATTAAATTTTCTTCTAATTTTTATATTTAATAATTAAAATTATTAGGAAAGTATGGTAAAAAAAAAAACAATTTATGCGATAACAAATCTAAAATATCCTCACAAATAGTTTACATTACTAGCGACGACACTTTGAAGCCTATGGCCACAAAAGGTTTTAAAAACTTTTGCAACGACATTTGTCGTTGCAAATAATTTAGGACACATCATCAGTAACGACATGTTTGACGAAACATTCATGACGACTTATTCGTGATGACCGTTACGTTAGTGACGACATCTCAAAATATTATCGTCACAAATATATTTTTTGCGTCTAGTTTTTTGCGACGATTCATTTACGACGATATGTCGTCACACATATATTATTTTCGAGGACAATTTTGTTATTTGTGATGACATTACGTCGTCACAATTAAGCTTTTTTGTTGTAGTGTAAGTAGTTGTAATGTGATGTTTATCTTGGAATGTAGAACTCTTTGTAGCTCATAGGTTGTTCTTTCTTTTTCTATGATAGGATTTTATGGTAAATTCGTATGTTGTATAAATATTCATGCCCAATTATATGCATAGTAAGTCCTTTCGAAAAAAATAAAATGATATTCATAATAAGTAAACCCTTTCTTTAAAATAATATACTTTGTTTTAGAGCGGTATTCAGCAATACATCACTTTGGCATATTAATTGTTTTCTAGATCAATATTTTGGTCATGCATAAAAAAAAGGCCATTGAAAACATTCCTATTTATAAAATAAATAAATAAATAAATAAATAAATAATAGAAAGGCACCCAAAATAGTGTAAATAACAAGTTAAAGTTAAGAGAAAAATGAAAATGAAAAAAAAATAAAATAAGGGCATATGTACTTTTTTTTTTTGTCGTCGAATTAAATCTTTACTTCTTCCTGAGGGACCCGGACACATGCAATGGGTGACACAACTACCTTTACGACGTAATTATTCACCTAATAAATTCCCAACTTCCAATCTAATACTTGCCAACAAACACAACCGACCATTTTAAATGTCCTTTCTAAAACCACACCTAATCTACTCATAAAGACGTCCCACATAACAAGTTGAAGAAACAAAATGAGTTAAAGATTCAAAAAATAAAATCACCTAATTCGCAATCATTTTATTGAAATCCCCATACCCACCCCAACAAAATTAGTGAATTCCATTCCATTGACAAAATATAAAATAAAATAAAATAAAATGTTAACAGTGGCTTTTGGATAATTCCATTGGTTTATTCTTTATGTTCTATCACTACAACAAAAAAGGGTTATTAGCAACGACATTATTAGCAATAACATTTGTTGTTGCTAAAATTACAGTTTAAGCAACGATATGTCATCGCTTAAAAGAAAATAAAATTTTTGAATGACTTGTCGTCGCATTTAATATTTGTGACAACATGTCGTTGCACAAAATTTATCTAATTACCATGACATGTCATCGCTAAAATGAAACGGCATATTAGCGACGACATGTTGTTGCTAATACCCATTGGTGCCAAAACTATTCTGGAGCCAACAATTTTGGCGCCAGTTTGTACATTATTTGCGAGGACATGTCATCGCAAATATTGACGGTTCCAGCTGGTGGTGATGTGGCCAAAAGAGGTGGGAAATTTGGCGGTTTCCTACAAATAGGTTCTAGATATTTCTTTATGTTTTGCGATGACTATGCAAAACGTCATCGCAAAAAATGGTTCCAAAAAATTCTTTTCAAAATGACTTTTTTACAATGACACGTGTCGTCAGAAAAAAAAAGGTTCCAAAAAATTCTATCAAGGATGATTGTTGTTTCCGATGACACGTGTCGTCACAAATAACATGGAATTTAATTTTTCGCAACAAAAAGGGTGGAAACTTTGGCAGTTTCCTCAAAATTATTTGCGATGACATTGTTAAATTGTCGTCATAAAATATAAACCAGGGTATATTCCTCATAAATATTCTCAGAAATATTAATGAGGTGAAGAAGAATGCCGTTGTTTTAACATTAATTGCGATGACATAATCTCGTCACAAAAAATAACCTTCATAAACGAAATTGAAGACCTCCTTCTGCCATTTTTCCCGGCGAAGCTCTCGTGTTTTTCATTCCTCTCTCCATCTAAAACCTCCAAAAACCATCCAAAAACACTGAAAATAACTTAAAAATATCGTCATCTCTTCAAATCTTTCATTTGTGGGGAGAAAAAGTCAAAAAAACGTGGAGTTTTCATCTCCCTCTTGCCTCCCACTTTTCCGGCTAAACTCGATGTTTTCTGGCCGCACTCGCCATTTTCCAGCCGTCGGCGTCCTCTTTTCTTGCTGCCTTAATGTTGTCCAAACCCCGGTATATGTGGGTTTGGATTTTGTGAGTGAATATTTTGATATTCTGTTAATTGATTTTGGTATTTTTGTAATGGTTTATAATTTTGTGATAGATTTTAGAAATAGTTTGTTGGGGACAATTCTAAATATTGACGGAAAAAGTAAGGATACAAATAAGGCGAGGATTGATTTACAAGATATGGGGGTACATAAGGAGTTGCATTTGTATAAAGATGGTGATTGCTGGATGAAACCACATGCAGCGTACATATTGACTCCGGCAGATTGTAAAACATTTTGCAATTTCTTAAAGTTAGTACGTGCCACGCCCCCAAAGGGGGTGGGTGAGGTGGAGCTCGATTAGGGGTTAAAGCGTATAGTAATGATAAAGGAAATCCCCAACGAGCCCCACACTTGACTTGATTAAAATATAAATTCCTAGCACTTGAGCCCCTGACAACACACATGGCTCCACCTACAAGACATACAGTATTGTACATACATTAACATGAAAATAATCATTTCAGACTTCTACCATAGTCTAGAAATCTAAATATTCAGAGTTTACAGAAGTTACACTTCCTTACATTTATATGTCAAGAGGATGAACACAATCCTCACTTGTTCGATTAGTAGCAAATAGTCCAGCTACTCCACACCACTCCTAGAGTCTCCTGGGAGGGGTTTAATATTCATAAAAATAGTAAAACATGAATGAAAAGCCCAGTAGGATATAATTTGAAATAACTTTATAAATAAATGAATAAATAAATGAGCGAGAAATAAATAAATGGATAAGTAAATAAAATCATACATTCAATTCTAACACAACAGCCGGAACATAACATCCTCTTTCTTAAAGGAAATATATATAAAAATATCCATATTACAGGCATCAGCAAGTAATTAGTACAAATTACTTACACAACCAAGTACACAACCCTACCCGGACCAAGCTTCGAGTTCTGCCCCCGAGGATGCACTCTCCACATCCTATCTAGGCCATCAGCCATATTTGTTTTTACCGGTTCACAAGACCTCTTATCTTAAGAAATCATTCATTAAACTTTATGAAATCGTTATTATGACCCCACGAACTACACAAGCTATGGGCCCCATGAACTGAATAAGCCATGGGGTTCCATGAACTAAGCAAGCCACGAATTCCATGAATTGAACAAGCCATGGATTCCATGAACTAAAACAAGCCATAGTTTTTAAATAGTTTTTCTTTCGCAAACAAGCCCCTATCTTTAAAACATTTACAAGGCCAAAATTCTTTTGAAATCAGGCTCATAAGAAAAACGGGATAGAAATCCTACCTACCTCGCAATACCAAACATGTGATTTGCATTGCTCTATTCTGGCTTTTGCTTCCTCGAAGCCTTTTAATCCGAGCCCGCAACTACCAATCACACAAAACAACACTTTAGGATCAACTTTCATTTCCTAAAGTCACTCAATCTCAATTACAAACCAAGATTTCCTATTAGTGTGCCCTAATCAATTTTCATGTTTCAAATTATCATTCCAAGGGTTTTCAATCTCAAAACATGGATTAAGGATGCTAATCCATCTAGCTTAAGTCCCCAACTGAAGCTAATTTGGGTTCTCCTCGAAAATGGAGGTCAAAACAGCATTTTCAGGCAAAACAGGGTCAAACCCTGTGTGCACCGGTCGACCGGTGACAGAGCAGTGCAACACCACTAGTCGACCGCACCGGTTGACCGATCAGGTCGAACGCATAGGTCGACCGGTTACCATGCAATCTGATCAATCAGTTTGATCAGCAAGGCGAGGGAACTCGCCAAAATTAGTCAAAAAACCTGTAAATCTAGTCCCAAATTGAAATATCTCAAGGGACAAAACCTGAATCCGGGTTCTAGGCACTAAATGAAGTCCAAAGAACCCAATATCCCCAAAGTGTACCATGATTTTACTCAAAAATTCATGAAAATCTATTTGAACCAAAAATATGTTTTCACATATGAAAATCCAAGATTTAAGAGAGTCTTTTTAGAAATCTTACCTTGAATCCTTCTCTTGATGTTGAAAACTTCTTTAAATTCTTCTTTGGTTCAAGATCCATTCATTTTGGGATAAAACAAAGAGAGAGAGAGAGAGAGAGAGAGAGAGAGAGAGAGAGACAACCGAGAGAGAGAGAGAGAGAGACGAGAGTGATGTGAGAGGGAGAACGCACGGGAAGGAACATAAGGAAAAGGAAAGAAAAGAAAAGAAAAAGGAAAAGGAAAAGGAAAAAGGAAAAGAAAATAAAAGATAGGTATCCAATATTTAAAATAACAGTCTAGAAATGTGCCCATACACATTTCTGGGTAAAAATGTAAATACTAAAAATATTTAAATACCTTGCAATTATTTAAATTCACAAGTCACAAACATTTGTTAATTTAATAATCAATTAATTAATCCAGATTAGGCACACTAACAAATCTCAATTACCTTAATTAATCTCATTTAATTCTTCAGGGAGTTACAACTCCACCCTCCTTAGGCAATTTCGTCCCTGAAATTAAGGCTTACCTCAAAGCACAAATAGATGTGGGTATCGCTGTTACATCATCATTTGAAGCGCCAATGTCGCTTCCTTAACTCCATGGTGCTACCACAACACTTTCACTAATGGGATCTCACGATGACGCAGACTCTTTATCTTATGGTCAAGATTCGAAACTAGTGCCTCCTCATATGTCACGTCATACTGTATTGGAACGTCAAACCACTGTACCACAACCTCCGGATCAGGTTGATATTTCTGAAGCATGGAGACATCAAACACGTCATGCATGTGAGATAACTAAGGCGGTAAAGCCAAATGATACGCCATAACTCCAACTCGTTGCATGATTAGGAATGGTCCAATGTATATCTGTGCAAGTTTCTCTTTCACACCAAACTGGACAACTCCTTTGAGTGGGGAAACCCTCAACAAGACAAAGTCGCCTTCCTGGAATTCTAAAAGTCTATACCTTCTGTCCACGTAACTCTTTTGACGACTATGAGCTATCAATAGTCATTCTCAAATCACAGCTATCTTCTCATTATTCTCCTGAATAACCTCTGGTCCAATACTCAGTCGATCCTCTGGTTCTAGCCAACAACAGGTGACCTACAAGGACAACCATAGAGAGCCTCAAATGGTGCCATACCAATATTGGCCTGATAGCTGTTGTTGTACGCAAACTCAGTAAGGTGCAGGTACTTCTTCCAGTTTCCACCAAATTTCAAAATACAAGCACGAAGCACATCCTCCAGAATTTGAATTACTCTTTCAGATTGCCCGTCAGGCTGAGGATGAAATGTTGTGCTAAAATTCAAATATGTTCCCATGGCTTCCTGAAAACTCCTCCAATACCTTGCATTAAAATGGGTATCACGATCGGACGTGATAGATAATGGCACTCTGTGTAGCCTCATGATGTGCTTTAGGTGCACTTCTGACAGAATCTTCTGAGAATACGTCACACAGAATAGTATGAAGTGTGTAGACTTTGTCATCCTATCCAACACCACCCAGATGGCATCGTGCTTCTGCTCGATTCTCGGTAGCCCTATCAAAAAATCCATTGTGATGTGTTCCCATTTCCATCCAGGAACAGGAAGAGGTTGTAACTCGCCCACAAGCTTCTAATGTTCTGCTTTAATCTAGAGGCAAGTTACACATTCGGATAGATACTTAGGAATGTCTTTATTCATGCCACTCCACTAGTACTATCTTTTCAGATCCTAGTACATCTTGGTACTTCCCGAATGAATAGCATACCTCAATTTGTGAGCCTTATGTAGAATCATCTTTTTTACCCCATCCACCTTAGGAACAATAAGGAGGTTTCAGATCTACAAGGCTCCATCCTCTCAGATTCTCCAATCCTCAAGTTGCTCTCCATTCTGGATTCGAATCCAGATTTCTTAGAGATGTAGATCATGCTATTGACTCTGCTTAACTCATTGCACAAGATTTAGTGTAAAGACCAGATTGTAAACCATAGCCTGGTTATAATCCTTGTAGTACTGAAAATCATACTCGCTTACCACTTCAGTTCTTTTCCAATCTTCCAAAGCTAATGATGTCATAGTTCCTATAGCCTTCCTGCTAAGGGCGTCAGCTACCACGTTAGCTTTCCCTGGATGATATTGCAGAGTGAAGTCATAATCTTTATTGTACCCCACCCATCTCCATTGCTTAAGATTCAAGTCTTTCTGAGTAAACAAGTACTTTAGACTTTCATGGCCAGGGAAGACCTGAAACTTTGCTCCAGAGAGATAACATCTCCATATCTTCAAAGCAAATATCACCGCTGCCAGCTCCAAATCATGATTGGGGTAATTCCGTTCATTTGGCTTCAGTTGTTGGGATGCGTAAGCTATAACGTATCCACCTTGCATCAGCACACAGCCAAGCCCACTCCCCAAGGCATAGGAATATACCTCATATGATTCCTCACTATCAGGAATAGTCATGACTAGTGCCCTTGTCAGCCTAGCCTTCAATTCCTAAAAAGCATGTTCACACTCAGTATCCTATTCGAATCTGACTTCTTTCTTGGTCAAGCGAGTCATCGGTGCACCGATGCTAGAGAAGTCTTTTACAAAACGCAGATAAAACTTTAGATCTTTGCCACATTCTTTGGCCTTTCCCACTATAGCACAGTCTCAATCCTGGAAGGATCTATGAAAATTCCTTGTCCTGAAATCACATGCGCAAGGACCTTCACTTTCGTCAGCCAGAACTCACACTTCTCTTTCTCTACATAAAACTGGTGCTCACGAAAAGTTTGAATCACAATTATTAAATCTTGTTCATGTTCTTCCCAAGTCTTTGAATACACTAGTATGTCATCGACGAAGATGATAACGAACCAATCCAAGTATGGCCGGAAGACATGGTTCATTAAATCCATAAAGGTAGCCGGAGCAATCGTCAGCCCAAACGGCATCACAAGAAACTCAAAGTGCCCATACGTAGTTCTAAAGGTTATTTTTGGGATGTCTTCCTCCCTGATTTTCAGTTCATGGTATCCATACCTCAAGTTAATCTTAGTGAAGTACTATGATCCACCCAACTGATCAAATAACTCTTCGATCCTCAGCCGTGGGTATTTATTCTTAACAGTTATCCGATTCAATTGATGATAGTCAATACATGATGACGGGTATTTCTACCAACAAATCAAGTACTTTCAAGCTTGAATATTTGTAAGTTTTCAAGCATTTTTGTTAGTTTAATGTCTTTTGTGTGTTTTTCATAGGAAATATAAATAAATGCCAACTTAGATGATTTTGCATGAAGAAAAGAAGAATATTTGCCTAACTTGTAAATCAATGAAAAGAGGATGTGAAAGAGAATTTTGTGGCACAAAAGAGGAGGCTTTGGATTGCAAGAAAGCGGGCTGCAGCGCGCCTTCATAGGCTACGGCATGCAAAGAAGACAAGAGAGCAGGGGAAGCGCAGGCTGCAGCTCCTAGCCCCAGAAACACGCGCTACAGCGCACCAAATGGGCGCTGCAGTGCACCAAGGGGGCTGCAGCGCGCCCAGCAGCGTCCAGCCCCAGAAACGCGTGCTGCAGCGCACCAAGGGGGCTGTAGCGTGCCCAGCAGCCTGTCAGGCTCAAGAGACACACGCTGCAGTGCAACAATGTGCACTACAGTGCGTCCAAATGCTCTTCCACGCGCTGCAGCGCACTGATGGGCGCTGCAGTGTGCCCCAGCCCGCAACAGCGGTATCCTCTGCCAAAAACACGCGCCGCAGCGCTTGTTCATGCAGGCTGTAGCGCGCGTGAGAAACCCTAGCTCCGAAATGTTGTATTATAAAAGGAAAAAGTTGCCATTTGAGAGGGGGAGCCCCAGAAAAGTGAAGAAAACATCAAAAGAAGGCCGAAATCCTTCATCTTGGAGGTCCTTGGAAGCTCTTCAATGGATATTGGGTTTTATCTTCTTTCATCTATTTTTCCATGTTGAGCTAGACATTAAATCTAGGACTTGATGTAGTTTTATTTGAACTATGTTTTGAATAGTTTGTTGATTGTTAATTTAATTTCATTTCCAATTCATTTATGTTTCTCTATGCTTAATGCTTTTAATTTATTTTGCCAATGAGTTAGATGATTTTTAGATTGCGAATTTGATGCTCGGGAGAGATTGAATTCTTTATCTTGATTTGAGAAGCATAATCTAGGTTTTTGTGAGACCGGGAGGAGATCAACGCTTAGATAATCAAATTAGGATTTAGGTTGTTGTGAGGCCGGGAGGCGATCGATATTCCTATTTTCTAATTCTAAAGGTGAAGCTTAATTTGTGTTTAAATGTTCCTTTCGAATAGGGATATTGTTTTGGGTATTTAAATACAATTTCTTGTGAGGCACTCGGGAGAGGTTGCAAGATGATATTAGAGCCTCGATTAATGAATTGAATGGAATTGATTAGTGATTACATAATAGGATGAACATAGGAATAATAAAGTGAAATCAAGTCCCTAGACCATTTGTGTATATATACTTTATTTTCTGATTTCTCATATTTATTTTGTTTTATTTTCTTAATTGTCATTTTATTAGGTTGCCTAGATAAAGTTAAGTTACAATAATTGCGGTACTTAATGGCAACTCTAAACCCAATCCCTGTGGAGACGATACTCACTCACCTTATACTCAAAACATGACACCGTACGCTTGCGGAAATTTATTATACAAAATTAATTCGCATCAATACACAACCGAAGAGATTCGTCACGCTTCTTTACAAACAACACCGGTGCACCCCAAGGGGAAGTATTGTTCCTTATATACCCCTTGCATGCTAGCTCCTCGAGCTACTTTCTTAATTCTCTCATTTTTAGCAGGTGCCATCTGGTATGGAAGAATAGAAATAGGTGATGTCCTCAGAATCAAATCAATGCAGAATTCAATCTCCTGATCCGGCGGCAAACCAGGTAGATCCTCAAAAAATACATCTACAAACTCATCCACAACGAAAGAAGAGTCAGGGGAACCCTGCCGGACAAACTCTTCTGATACAGTTTAAAATAGATATTCACAGTCTTAGGACTGATTGGGCAATCAAATCCGATTATGACTGTTAGATCGAACCATGTGATGCTGGTCTCAAGGCATGGGAGTTGGACTCTGTGGTTGATCTAGACATGCTCGTAACATGTTGAATAGACCATGTGACTGATTAGGTTAGAGTAAAAACCGTTTACACAACTCTAAACCTAATCATCACAACTTAAGTATATTTGTATAATTATCTTAATCCTGAAGTGGATGCATAGCTCGACTTAATATCTCATGATCTTTGATTCACCAATGAGATTAGTTCATAGTTATTGAACGACATCTCAGTCATTGGGATCATGACATAATTGAGTTGGAGTTATGTGATTCACAGATATGGAATTCGTAAAAATAATATCACCTCATGCTTTATTGACGGGTGTGTGAATAAATAAACCAGGCCTGGTATTTAATGATGATATTCATTGATTAAGACATCGTGACATGTGCAAGACATCTTACGAACATGTGTCTTTCTTATTCACAGTCATATAAAGGAGTTGAGGAAATAATGATTGGAATGGTAAAACGGTAATATTATATACCATTCTGATCACTGATATTTACGAAGGATAATAATGTATTTACACTGTGGATCATGTGATAAATTGTATCAACACCATTAGAAAAAATAGCGCACATGAATTGAGAGATTATTCGGCATCGAACTTTTAGTGGAGTCGTGCGATGTCAGAATTAAATATGTCGATAACTTATTGGGATAAGTTAGTCGAATATTGTAATTCCATAGCTTTGTTCATGTGGGTCCATTCGGTCTCAAGGCTAGCTCTGATAAATGGGAAAATAGAAACTGATGTTTTGTTATATAATTATGTTTAAAATTCATTATGTTATTTTTCATTTATTTGATAATTGAAAAATAAAAGGAATGAATTTTAAATTTCAAAATTAATACTGATTAATTTAAAATTCAAAATAAAATTTAAACATCATTTTATTTGGCAACTAAAGGAGAGAGAAAGTTGATATATTATTTTGGGAAAATTCGGATTTTGCTCCAAAATGGGAAGGAAAATTCGGAAATCCCTAGCCATGTAGGGATTTTCGGATTTTAATCTAAGGGTGAAGGGGAAATTCAAAAATCCCATCTAGGATTTGAGTTTTTGAGTTTCCTCCTATATAAGGATATTTTATTGAAAACCCTAGAATGAGTTTTTGAGAAGAAAAAAATTATCACACATTTTTCTCTCCTAGGGTGGCCGGATTTTAGAGACAAAATAGAAGGAAAATTATTTCCTTAGGTTTTTGAAAAAGAGCCCACTCTCTCATCCCAAATACCATAGAGTCATAGCCTTGAATCAACGAGTAGTTTTTGGTGTGATCGTGTCGATAGATCAACGATCTTGTTTCACGGCAATTCTCCATCTCGGAACCTGAGATAGTGAGACAAGATCCTTGCGGTCATTTATTTCAATCGTCACAAAGGTATGTGTGTTATTCTAATCCTTTGTCTATAAACATATATCATGCATGCATCTCTCGTTGTGGTTTACGTTTAATTTGGAATTAAATGGATATGATAAAATTTTTTGAAATTCCACCTACAATGTTGTTGTTGTTCAAATGATTTTTCATCTATAAATCAAAATAAGATCCTACAGAACGGAGTCAAGTTTCTGACATACAGTCGGTATGTCAATTGAAATACCCAGAATACTGGTACTTGTGTTCATGGATCAGATAATCAGACATATTACGAAGTACTAGAAGATATTTATGAATTATCATACATAAACGACAACTATGTTCTTTTGTTTAAATGTAAATGGTTCGACACTCAACCTGGAAGAAAGTGAGTTCAACCACACAAGAATAGAATGAACATCTTCATCAAGGACTCTTGGTATGAGAATGAACCATTTATACTGGCATCTCTAGCGGAACAAGTTTATGTGGCCAACATATCATAATCCCATAAAGTTATACATGGATTCAAACTCAGATTTAAAGAGAAATGTAAATGTTCTTCAACAAGGTAAAACAAAGTATTGAGAGTAAGAAAAAAGCTAAAGTGACGAGGGGAGAGTCAAAATCCCCCTTTTCCAAGGTTTCTTCTAAACACTTCCTGCATCAGTAATGGACCTTCCTTCACGTTCAGACCCTGTGACGTTTCCTTCTTCTTCTTTCCAGTACTGGAGCTTCTACTTAATCAGAAAAATGGAGGTGGTTTCCTTTTCCAAGTATAGCCGCCTCTATGTTGCAAAATATGACCAAGGACACCTTCTTTCTTCTCAGCTGCAGGTACTTATTGTACCCTAATTCCACGTGGTAGCATCTGGGGAGGCCTCCAATTATTGCCCAATCATCACCCTTCATGGACACAAGACAGCTTATTCACCAGCTCAAGTCCAGTTGTCAGTACATCACACGTATGGCCCAGCTCGTGCTACTGGAGCAACGCAGAGCAACGCTAACCAGGATTTAATCACACTTCAAGATACGAGATGCTGTTCAAAGCTCCAAAAGACCATTTTTCTTAAAGCTGAGATTAACCACAAATTGCACCCACATTAGTTCTCTTTAACGCTAATCACGAGAGAGAATTTATGAAACATAGTTAACTAAACAACTATTAACAAGACTAAAAATATAGGAGAAAACTAGTAATACTTACCCTCTAGGTGATAATTTAAGTCTGGAAAATGCTCAATTAACTCTATTTTCATAGAGTTATCACACCCCCAAACTTAAACCATTACTCGTCCTCGAGTAATGACACAAAATAAAACACAACAAAACATAAGAGGACAGCTGCCAAACTCTATTACCTAACCTAAAATATGGTTTCTGCTATGAATGTGGTCAACCTTCAACCCTCAAATTTGCTTTTCCATCCTAATCCTTTGTTCAATACCAACACTCATGACCCTCTAGTTCAATTCATCATAGACCTTTCCCTAGAATTTAATCCTCCCCTAAGTGTGTGTGTGGAAACTGTGACTAGCAACTCTTGAATCACCTAGGTCCTAATAAACTAAGATCATAGCACCTAGATAGTGGTTGCATAGGTTGGCTCATCGAATCCCTCTTTGCTTTGTAAAGTTACCAATTACTTAAGATTCACCAGAAAATGGGTAGTTTAGGGGGAGGGTTTATTCTTTTTCTTGTCCTTTTTTTTTTTTTTTTCAAAAACTCTTCACATAACTCCTATCTTTTGACATAAATGCCAACATTGGTGATGAAGGCACCCGGTTACTCAACAAGGTTATGCTTCAGAGTTGCTACATCATAACTCATGATTTAAACTACCTTTTTATGCAAAAGTACACATGGGGCACATGTTACTCCTGGTTACTCAACAGCTCAAAATAGAGGAGTGTTCCAAATTAATTCCCACTTTTAATTCTTTTTTTTTTAACATATATAGACTCCCCCAAACTTGAGTTCTTTCTACCCATTCCTAGCTCCTCCAAGCTGCTTGGCTTCCTAACTATTGCCTTAAGGGATTCTTTAAGCTACTTCTAAACCCTTAAGCCTCCCAAAGTTCAAAATTTCCTAAGTTCTTCTCAAATTACTATCCACAGTCCAAAGTGTTATAAATGGGGAATAAATCTTTCCTAGAAATCAGTCCACAATAAACATCACTACATCATCATTAAGTATCCTTAGGTTAACCACTAAACCAACAAAACCAGAGAACATCAAACTAAAAATACAAGTTCTAAATAGTAACAACAAACAACCAACACAAAAACAAATATAAAAATAAAAATAAAAACACTCCCTCAATTGTGCATCATATGTTCCGCTTTCAATTTAGTAGGTTGCGCAATGAGCATCGCCTGGGTGGCAGGTCAGCGGCCACTGTTTTACCCTTATGGATCCTCCATGGCAGGAATAGTTAATGAGGAGGATATTATGGAGCAGTTTTTGGGTACCCGCAGAGGACACAAGATTGGACTGGGTCTCACACTCCCACAAAATGTTTATCGAGGGGATGCGTCGTGATCTGGCTCACGCTCGGCAAGATCTTCTATGACACATTCTGACCCATACGTAGAAGAATACTTACAACAAACTTAACAACAAAACCCCCAGCTGTACGAGAGCGTCAGAATGATGCAGGATTTCATCACTCAAATGCACCCCAACATGAAATTCCCAGTGGTTACTCCTCTTGTGCCGTATGTCCGTCTATGTCATCTGCCTCTGAATCCTTCTGATGATAACAACGATAATTCTAGTGATTCTGCTAATTTAGGAGATTAGAGTTTTATTATTATAACAATTTGTACTTTCGCACATTTCTACTATAATTACATTTTTATTTTATTAATTACTTTTTGCCATAATAATTTTTATTTTTATTTTTTATTATTTATTTCCTTTTAATTAATTTTTATTTAAATTTAATATCATGAATTATACTTATTATAATTATTAAAATGAGAAAAATAAATGAAAAATAAAAATATTATTTGCGATGACAAATGTGGTCGCAAAAAATATATGCCACGTTAGCTACCGCTGCGTCTTTTGTGACGACTTAATTCAAAAACTGTCGTCAGAAATACTTAATGCCATTTCATCTTAACGATATACCCGACGAAATGATTGTATCGACTCATTTGCGGCAATTTTTGTCACAAATATAATTGCGACGACAAGCTATCGTCGTAAAAATTGTTTTTGCGACTATTCAACTGCAGCGACAGTTTTGCGAATGACAAGTGGTCACTAAAAATTCATTTAAGATGACTTTGTATTGTTTGCAATGACTTTTTGTCGTCCCTAATAGCCCTTTTTCTTGTAGTGATGTGCACACTAAAAAACGGAAAATTGTCAAAAGCAACGTGTGTATAATAACTATGCAAAAATGCCACATAAAGCCTCTTGAAAAAATTAACAAATGTTACTAACCAAACGGTGTTCAAATGGAAACGTGTGCATAATAATAACGCAAAATATTATTATATTAAAAGTACTCCTCATAAACATTTCTAAAATAATTTGCTTTCTAATATGTCCCTACTTAACGGCCATTTCTCTCCCAACGCTACATCTTATACTATTTTATTCCTAAATCCATTTATCAAATGCGTCCATACTCTTAACCCACAACAAGAAAAAAGACTATTAGCGACGACAAAAAGTCATTGCCAAAAATAGAAAGTCGCCGTAAATGAATTTTTAGCAACCACTTGTCATTGCAATTTTGTCGCCACAATTGATTCATTGTAAAAACAGTTTTTAACACAACAAGTAGTCGTCGCAATTATATTTGCGATGACAACCGTTGCAAATGAGTCACTACAATTATTTTGTCGGTTACATCATTAAGATGACATGGCATTCAGTATTTGTGATGACATTTTACAAATAATGCCATCGTAAAAAATGCAGAATTTGCTGACATTGCTTATATTTTTTCCGAGCACATTTGTCGTCGCAAATAATATTTTAATATTTTATTTATATTCTCATTTTAATAATTAATGTTGTATATTACTATATATTAAACCCAATATTAAATATAATTTATGATATTATAATAATAAAGAAGAATTAAATAAAAGGAAATAAATAATAAAAAATAGAAATAAAAATTATTATTGTAAAATATAATTAATAAAATAAAAATGTAATTATGGTAGAAATGTATGGAAATGGAAATAAAAATTGTTACAATAATAAAAATTTCATCTCTTAAATTAGCAACATCAATAGAATCATCATCGTTATCATAGGAAGGATTCAGAGGCGGATGACCTAGACAAACATACGGCACATGAGGTGTAACCACTGGGAAAGTCATGTTGGGCTGCATTTGAGTGATGAAGTCCTGCATCATTATGACGCTCTCGTACAACTGGAGGTTTTGCTGGTAACTCTGTTGCAAGTATTCATCTACGTGTGGGTCCGAACGTGTCATAAAATATCATACCAAACGTGAGCTAGATGAAGACGCATCCCCTCGATCAATGTTTTGTAGGTGTGTGTGATCCACTCTAGTCTTGTGTCCTCTGCGGGTACCAAAAATTGCTCCAAAATATCCACCTCGTTAACTGCTCCTGCCAAGGATGATCGAGAAGTACCAGGCTGTGTTTGGATATGCGTTTCTCTTTCTCCCTCCATCCGATACTACAAATATTTTAAGAAATGTAATTAAATACATAATGCAATTTAAATAAAAAAAATATAATTAAACATTACGAGTATACTTACAAAAGTGTACTCAGCTTGGGGATTAATCTAAGTATCCCCACGATGATGTATGTCCCCTCAATTATTTATGATGGACATCGGCTCTTTAGTCCCTGTGAAGAGCTAGCACATGTAGCGACTCGGCCAAACATGATTGTCTGTTATGAAGTTTTATCAAATTTTATGAAAATCTGTCACGCCCCCCAAACGGGGTGGGTGACGTGGAGCTCGATTAGGGATTAATAAAGCGGAATTCCCCAACCGGGCCCCACCTGACTGCATTAAAATAAATAAATAAACAATATAATCCAGGAGCCTCTGACACACAGGGCTCCACCCCACAGGACATACAGTATCGTACATACATGCTTACGTAAATAATCATTACAACAGACATCATCCACAGTCTAGTAAATCCAAATATCATTTATTACAAGTTCTTACATATTCCTTACACTTTAACTCAGAGGATGAACTCGATCCTCGCTTGCTCGATCCGTAGCACCACTCGCCTCGATGCACCGCCTCCTCGAATCTCTGGGAGGGGTTTAAACATTTGAAACATGAGCGAAAGGCCCATGAGGATATAATTTGAAATAATTTAAATAAACGAATAAATAAATAAGTGCGTAAATAAAATAAATAGACATTCAGTCCCGACAGAACAGCCGGAACCTCACATCCTTTTTCTCAAAGGAAATATGACTGAAACTAACCATGTTACAGGCTTCAGCGAGTAATTAGTACAAATTACTCACCTCACCAAGTGCCTCGCCTACCGGACCGGTTTCGGGTTCTGCCCCGAGGATGCACTCTCCACATCCTATCTAGGCTTACCAAGAATAGACTCTATTACCAGTTCACAAGATCTCTTATCTTAAGAAATCATCCGTTTAACATTATGAAATCGTTCATAAGACCCCACGAACTACTCAAGCCCGCGGCCCCATGACTGAACAAGCCATGAGGTTCCATGACTAGACAAGCTATGAATTCCATGGACAGGACAAGCCAAGGATTTCCATAAACTAACAAGCCATGTTTTTAAAACATTTTTCTTTTCGCAAAACCAATCCCTTTCTTTAAAACATTTTCAAGGCCAAAATCTTCTTTGAAAACAGGCTCACAAGGAAAAGGGATAGAAATCCTACCTCGCACAATCAAACTGGGACTAGCGTTGCCCTTTTCCTTCTTCTTCCTCAAGCCCCTTGATCTGAATCCACAATGAGCATCGATACAAGATAACACCTTAGGATCAATCCTCGGTCCTAAAGTAATCCAATCTCAATCATATTCCAAGATTTTCCAATTAGTGTGCCCTAATCAATTTTTCATGTTTAAATTTCATTCCAAGGGTTTTAATTATCAAATCGGGGATTAAGGATACTAATCCTTTCATCCCAAGTCCCCAAATGAAGCTAATTTGGGTTCTCCCGAAAAACAGGGTCAAAACGACAATTTCAGGCCAAACAGGTCAAACCCGTGTACACCGGTCGACCGGAGACAGAGGAGTGCATCACCACCCGGTCGGCCAGTGGTGTGCACTCCGTCGACGGTCCAGATCGGCCGGTGGCCTCAACAAAGTCCGGTCGACCGATGCGGTCGACCGTGGACATTTCCAGTTCGCGAAAAATCGCGGAAATCACCCAAAATCCCGCAAATCCAGTCCCAAATCACAAAATCTCAAGGGACAACCACTAGATCCGGGTTCTAGGTCCTAAAACAAGTCCAAAGAACCCAAGATCTCCAATTTCTACCATAGTTTCACTCAAAAATCATCAAAAATCCGTTTTGAACCAAAAACGAGTTTTAAATCCGAAAAACTTGAAATCCAAGAGAGGTTCTTTCAGTAATCTTACCTTGAATCCTTCTCTTGATGTTGAAAACTCTTTGAAATCACTCTTTGGCTCAAATCCGGTCTTGATTTGTGACAAAATGGTAGAGAGAGATAGAGAGAGCACGGGAGAGTGAGAGTGAAAGAGAGAGAGTGAGGAACGCACGGGAGAAAGAAAAGAAAGGAAAAGAAAAAGGAAAAGAAAAGAAAAATAAAAAGGAAATGACATATGCATTAAAGCAGTCCAGAAAATGCCCATACACATACGGATTAAAATAAATTATCAGTAAATAGTTTAAATACCTTGGAATCATTTAAACTCAATTAATTAAATTAGATCAGGCACACTAATAATCTTAATTACCTTAATTAATCTCAATTAATTCTTCAGGGTGTTACAGAAAATTAACATAAATTATTTTGTAATATATCTTTAACATTCTAATAACTATTTTATAATATTTATTTTTAATTTTTTAAGCATCATATATATAATTCATTATTTTTAACTTCTTAATATTTCCATCTAACTTTTTAAATCATTATAAATATAATTCATTATTTTTAACTTCTTAATATTTCCATCTAAAATTTTTAATCATCATGTGTCACACCCCAAAACAGGGGTTAGTGACGTGGAGACTTGTTTAGAGGTTAAAAATGATTAAGAAAGTAATTAAACATTTGAAAATATAATAATCAAAACCAAAAGTAAAATATTAAGGAAGTTTCTAAACAAGTCCCACATTTTGCTGAAATTAAATTACAAGAAAGTGATGGGGAAAGTAAGTTTTAAACTAAGCCTCCAGCATCATTTAGGGTTCCACCCAAAAATATATAATATTATACGTACATGAATATGTAAATTATCATTTACAGACATCAACCACAGTCTAGAAATTAGAGTTTAAAATCTCAGAATTTGCAATCCTTACATTTGTACATGTGAGTAATGATCACAATCCTCACTTGATTGGATGGTAGTAACCACTTCAGCTATTCAGTGCTGCTTCTAACGTCGCCTGGGAGGGGTTTAATATTTATAGAAATAGAAGAAAACGTGAGCAGAAGGCCCAATAGGATGTATTTTGAGAAAACTTTATATAAACAAGTAAATAAATGAATGAGTAAGTAAATGAAGATATTCAGTTCCAACACAACAGCCAGAACTTAACATCATTTTTCTCAAAAGAAGTATAAACTTAAAAACTTCATATTACAGGCATCAACAAGTAATTTATACTATGATAAATTACTTACACAAGTACAAGCCTTATCACTACCGTAGTGGCCTGGTTTGGGTTTTGGGTTCTGCCCCCAAGGATACGATCTCCATATCCTATCTAGGCCATCAGTGGGGTTATCGATTCGTAAGATATCTTATCTTAAGAAATCATTCATTAAACTTTTGAAATAGTTCATTATAATTCCAATAGCTAAAATCAAGCTAATGTGTTAAAATATTTTTCTTTCGCAAACGTGTCATTTCCTTAAAACATTTGCAAGGCCAAAACTCTTTAAAACAGGCTATCAAGGAAAAGGACAAGAAATCCTACATCTTAAACACAAACATGTGGCTAGCATTGCGCTTTCCTAGCCTCCGCTTCCTTCAAGCCCTTCAATCTAATTCCTCAGCTTGTATTTATACAAAATGACATTTTGGGATTCAATTCTCATTCCTAAAGCAAATAAATCCCAATTTTACACTTCAATTTCCTATTAGTGTGCCTTAATCCAATTCCAAGTTTCATAAATTGTTTCATGCTTCAAATCATCATTCTAAGGATTTTGATCTTGAAACATGGATTAAAGATTCTAATTTATCTACTTTAGGTTCCCAAATGAAACTAATTTGCGTTCTCTTTGAAAATCGAGGTCAAAATAGCAATTTAAGAAAATTCAGCTCTATTTCCTCTGTCAAATGGCGGACTAGTGACAGAGAGATACATCATCACCAGTCGGGCAGTGGTGTGCTAACCATTCAACCTCATAGGTTGGCCGGTGGAGATCAACAGGGCGACGAAACTCACCGAATCAGTTCGAAAACCTACAAATTTGAGTCTAATCTGTGATATTTCAAAGGAAAATTACTAAATTCAGGTTCTAAATGATAAATCAAGTCCAAAGAATAAAAAATCACCCATTTCCATTAGGATTTACCAAAATCCATCAAAATTGATTTCAAACTAAAAATAAGTTTTTCTAATAGAAAAATTCAAGATTCAAGAGAAGTTTTTTAGAAATCTTACCTCAAATCCTTCTCTTCACATTAAAAACTCCTTTATATCCTTCTTTGGTTCAAAATCTAAAAGATTTGGTGACAAATTCAACGAGAGAGAGAGAGAGAGAGAGAGAGAGAGAGAGAGAGAGAGAGAGAGAGAGAGAGAGAGAGAGAGAGAGAGAGAGAGAGAGAGAGAGAGAGAGAGAGTGAAGGAACAAGAGTGAAAGTGCATGGGAAAGAAAAGGAAAAGAAAGAAAAGAAAAATAAAAAGAGATAAACATCAAAGATATTTAGGAAATTAGATCAGAAAATGTGATTACACACAATCCTAGAATAACAAATATAAATACTAAAAATGTTTAAATTCCTTGGAAATATTTAAACTTAAATATCAGAAACATTTAATAAACATAGTTATTTAACTAAACCAGATTAGGCACACTAATAAATCACAATTCTCATAATTAATCATATTTAATTCCTTGAGATGTTACGTCGTATATATAATTCATTTTTTTTAACTTCTTAATATTTCCATAGGTCGCCTATTTTTTAATCATCATCACATAATCATTATCAAAAAAATTTCATACAAATTTTAATCTAATTACCACAAATTTCAATTTCAATTCTAATTTACAATTCACAATTGTAAATCCAAAACCACAAAGTAAATTCAATAGCCAAAAGAAAACCACAAACCACAACCAAAATACCAAAATAAATTTATAAAATACCAAAATATTAACTCACAAAATCTAAACCCACAAATACCAGGGGTTGGAAAACGGTATACAAAGCAAAAGGTGGGAAGGTGTAATGAAAAAAATGATGACGATAGTTGAAAAAATGGGCGGCAACGGTGAGCTGAAAACTCTATTTTTCTGGACTCTTTTAGAATATTTTTTCTCCACAAATGAAGGATTTGAAGACAAAATGATATATTTTCTCTTTTTAGAGTTTTTGGATGGTTTTCAGAGGTTTTGGATGGAGAAGGAGAGCAAAATTGTAGGGTTACTAAAAAAATGGAGAAAAAGAGTTCGGTGGTGGCTGCTTTTATAGGGGCCTTTTTTGCGGCGACTATATGGCATCGTAAAAAATATACATGCCGTCATAATTAATATAAAAAATGATGTTGTTCTTCGTCACCTCATTAATATTTGTGAGAATATTCTTGAGGAATTTACCCGTGCTCATTTTTTAGGACAACTTTGTTAAAATGTCGTTGCAAATAATTTTAAGGAAAACACCAAAGTTTTCACCCTTTTTTGGGGGAAATTTGAATTCTCAGTTATTTGCGATGACATTATTAAATATGTCACCGCAAAAAAATAGTCATTCTTGATAGAATTTTCTATGATCCTTTTTTCTGACAACACGTGTCATCGTAAAAACAGTCGTCCTGAAAGGAATTTCCTGAAACTATTTTTTGCGATGACTTTTCAATATGTCGTCGCAAAAAATAAAGAAATATCTGGAACCTATTCGCGAGAAACCGCCATATTTTCTATCTCTTTTTGGCCACATCACCACCAGCTATAACTATCACTATTTGTGATGACATGTTGTCACAAATAATGGACAAAGTGGCGCCAAAATTGTTGGCACCAGATTGAGTTTGGTGCCAACGGATATTAGCGAGGACATGTTGTCGCTGTTAATTTTTCACTTTTAGTGACGAAATTTCGTCGTGAATAATTTATCACTTTTAGCGATGATATGCCATCGCAAGTAGTGAAATTTTGTGCAATGACATGTCGTCGCAAGTAGTGAAAGCAACGACAAGTCGTTTAAAAAAAAAATTTAGTGACGACATGTCGTGCTAATACTGTAGTTTTAGCAAGGACAAGTGTCGTCGCTAGTGATCCTTTGTGTTGTAGTGACCATTTTGTTCCATGCACCCCTCTAAACTCATTACATATACAATATTCATAAAAAATGCATATTTTGATTGCAACATACATTTTAGACAATTTGTTTTTCTTGTTAATTTGATTTTAAATATTTAATGTGCCTTATTCCTTTTTTTCTCATAATTTTTCCACATTAAAATAACTTTTCTCAAATATTTCATTACTTAATTTATTTTTCATGTTGTTCTTTAAAAATATTATTTTGTTTCAAATGTTGTTCTTATAATTTCTTTTTCTCTAATTACTCCATTGAGATAATATTTACGAGCTGTCTTCCTACTTAGAGCATCTCAATGTAATGCTTAATGTTTCAATTGCAAATTTAACATTTGAGTGCAAAAAAAAAAAAACTCTCCAATGCAATACTATTTATTGTCCCAAATTTCCAATATGATATACTTTGTAACAAATTTCTCACCAAATATAGTATATAGAAAATTTGGTATTTGATTACTATTGATTGAAATCTTTACTTTTTCCATGTAATCAAAGCAACTTTTGCCATTTCTAATTATTTTAAAATTAAAAGTTCACTGTTATAACTTTCAATGCCTAATAATTATAAGAAAAAGTATATTTAACATTTCAAATAGCATTATCATGTATTTTCAGTAATAATGAAAATAACATATCATATCACAGTTTTTAATGCTAAATATACAACTAACATAAGCATTTGCATTGGAGAATGTCTTAAATAACTTTTTTTTTTACAACCTTTCTATTTTCTTATATGTGCCCCATAAATAATTTTAATGTCTAAATTATCCTACTGAAATCTTTTCTTTTTTCAAAGGTATATCTTCATACTTTTTATTTAATTAATTAAACTTCAAAGAGAAAAAATAAAAAAAGGAAACTAAATCCTAAGAAAGTTTTAGATCAATGCGGTATCTAAAAAATTTAACAAATTGAATAGACCAGTGCATAGCAAGAGCTTTCAACTGGTATATGTAAATACACGAGTTGAAGGAAGTCATGTGGACTCTGATCTAGATTTACTAATAGCTGGTATTCCGTCATTTTTCAAAATTTATGCTAATTACGAAAAGGTTATGCCATGGTCTTGCAAATACAGTTTCATAATAGAATTGAAAAGAATCAGAAGTCTCCCCACTTGATTAGTGATCCACAACTCCCTACATCGTCGATCGAGTATGGTAGACCACATATATATATATATAAGTCAACTAGAAGGGAAAGGACAATGTTCACAAGAAACAATGCATTTGTAATAGTAGAGGGGTCATGCAATTAATTACAAAGTAATATAATTCCAAGAGGCAAAATATGAAGAGGTGAATTAGAGGAAATGTCCAACAATCAACCCCATGGTGGACCTCCTACTCATGAATACCGTGAGGACAATGATGCTCGATTTCTAGTACTATGTATAATTCCAAGAGGACGAAGAGATGTCAAACAATCAACCCCATGACCATGAACACAATTTTGAAATGGTTGGACAACCTGGAGATCGCGATGCCCGTGGTGCACAACGTGGTGGAAACTTGTTTGGTCCATCAACAAGCCGAGGAGATGTTGTTGGACAACCTGACGATCGCCGTGGCCGTGGTGCACAACCTGGTGCTCCTCCAACCTTGTTTGGTCCATCAACAAGCCGAGGAGAAGTTGTTGGACAACCTGAAGATCGCCGTTGCCGCGCTGCACAACCTGGTGCTCCCCCAACCTTGTTTGGTCCATCAACAAGCCGAGGAGAAGTTGTTGGACAACCTGAAGATCGCCGTGGCCGTGGTGCACAACCTGGTGCTCCTCCAGCCTTGTTTGGTCCATCAAAAAGCCGAGGAGAAGTTGTTGGACAACCTGAAGATCGCCGTGGCCGTGGTGCAACCCCTGGTGCTCCTCCAACCTTGTTTGGTCCATCAACAAGCCGAGGAGAAGTTGTTGGACAACCTGAAGATCGCCGTGGCCGTGGTGCACAACCTGGTGCTCCTCAAACCTTATCTGGTCCATCAACAAGCCGAGGAGAAGTTGTTGGACAACATGAAGATCACCGTGGCCGTGGTGCACAACCTGGTGCTCCTCCAACCCTTTCTGGTCCATCAACAAGCCGAGGAGAAGTTGTTGGACAACCTGAAGATCGCCGTGGCCGTGGTGCACAACCTAGTGCTCCTCCAACCTTGTCTGGTCCATCAACAAGCCAAGGAGAAGATCGCGTGTCCATCTCAAGCACAAGAAACTGATGAAGAAGCTGCAAGACCTGCTAAGGAAGCAACTGCTCAAGATGAGGGACCGCGGGTGGCCGGCAACCAGGCAGGCATCTGATGGACACAGGGTTCGTTTGTCTATGATGAGTACATTTATATTCTTACACGGTAACATATATAGTCGAATTATTATGTTATAGGTTTTACGAGGGGCACCAACCTAGTTGGGATGTCTCAACGAACCTAGATACTAGTTGTCTATTCTCTTTAGTTTTTACTTTTTAAAAAAAAGTTTATTTCTCAAATCAATTTTACGTTATATGTCAAGCACTTGTACAAACCCTAGTCAACAGCGACCTTTATGCAACTAAAATTACAGTGCCATTAGAAAATTTATCGGAGATTAATTACATAATTTAATTAAATTTAGGGCTTGGAGCTGTACACGGAGTACAATGGCGGTTTGGTTTTGTTTTCTGGCTTCCTTTCTTTCTTTTTTTCCTTGCATCTCTGCAACAGAAATGAGTTTGAAAGTGGAAACTATCTTCCATATACAAACTTCGTATGCGTAATGTATTTAATAAACAATGTGTAAATCCTGACAAAATTTATGAATCAGAGACAAAGTTGTCTTTCAGCGTTTCTCCTTGATAGCAAAAAAAAAAAAAAAAAAAAAAAAAAAAAAAAAAAAAAAAACCTATTTTTTGTTTTTGTGTCCAACGTTTTGAAATGAAAAAATACATGTCCCCGAATTTGGTATCTACATTGTAATATTAATCCGACAAGGTACATACATATACATGTATTTACGTACAAGTATGTGTATATATGTAATAAACTCATATATATACACATATATAAACTCACACACACTCATATAACATATAGGTTATCTTCAAACAGCTGGATGATATAATGAATATCTTTGCGTAGAAATTTTTTTTGTGATCCGTGTGTCTATTATGTTGCTTTGGTTGATGTCACGGTAATAATTTTGAAACTTGTAACTGAAGTTAAAATATCATGAATGCATTTTAGTTTTTATCCTTGATAAGCTAATAAGATGGTGTTTGGAAAAATCAGAGAGTGTGAAAAGCTAGTATGTTAATTGTCGCAAAAATAGTTTCGATTATTTGTGCTAACGCATTGTTTTCATCATGACGACACACACACATACACCCCCATCAAAAAGAATAAAATTGTACGAAAACCTTTTAGTCATAGTTACAATTTTCTTTTTGAGATTTGCATATATATATATATATATATATATATATATAATTACCAAGCTTTTGTGTAGTTTAGTTTAAGATTTTATTTTATTTTTAATTTTTTTACATCTGCATCGGATATGTGATAGTTAAGTTGTATACGTTGTCCATAAAAAAAAACAAAAACGAAAACGAAAAACAAAAATTATTACCCAAGTATTAATTGCAGTAATTAAAATTTGTTATTCATTTATTTGGATGCAGATGATTTGGGGAGCAAAATTCGTCTAAATAGCAGATTTATCGTAGCACTACCAGGCACTGTTGCTGTTGGGCGATTATGGTCTTTCTGAGGTGGTCTTTCTGAGGCGTCCAGACAACACTTTGAATTTTCTATGCATGGATTGGTTTGAGAACATTATTGTGGACATGTAAGCTTATGAAGAACTATTTTATGCTCTTATATTCTGTTTTATGTAGTCTTTGTCGTTGGTACTGAACTTGTTTTCTTGTGACTAAAGCTCGAAACTGCATTTGTGTTTTGGTAAATAATAATTTCCATGCTTCAATAACCTATCGTTTCATCGCTTTGGTAAGCATAGGGACGTTATTATTAATTGAAAGATGTGTGTTAGGATTTTTAATCCTATCTGGCACAAATCTTCCTACGTGGCATTTGTGGTTTTCGAAGGATTTGTTCATTGTTGTCGGCAACCTTGTATCAAAATCATTTGAATTATTTTGTTGCTTGTTTTAACGATGTTGTCTTATTTAGTTGATTACAATTTAGTTGATTTGTTACCATAATAGCCGGATGGATAATTGAAGATTATATTGGTTATCAAATTGTGTTGACTTTTGGGCTAGTTTACGGTTTTAATTGCAGGAGATATGTGCTGAATTTATATGATAATATTTTGATTTACTAATCGTGTTTTGTTATAATTATTAATTAATACATTATAATATTGTTAATAAGTACTAGAGAATGAAAACAAAAAAGGAAAAACAACTTTCAACTATTTTTTAATTCTTTCACAAAAACCATTCTCACTATTTTCGTTATCATTTTCGTTTTCAAAATATTTTCTAAACAAACGTCGTTTCACTTTTATTTTTATTTTTTACTTCTCGAAATACGTGAAAATTATTTTCAAAAATGATTTCAAACATGCACATTGTCTTTGTGTCCAACGTTTTGAAATGAAAAATACATGTCCCCGAATTTGGTATCTACATTGTAATATTTATCCGACAAGTTACATATATATACATGTATTTACGTACAAGTGCGTTTATAAATATATATATATATATAAATCCATATATATACACATATATATATAACATATAGGTTATCTTCATACAGCTGGATGACATAATGAATATCTTTGCATAGATAAATTTTGTATGATCCGTCTGTCTATTATGTTGCTTTGGTTAATGTCACGATAATAATTTTGAAACTTGTAACTAGTTTGTCTAGGATCATGTAAGTGAAGGTAAAATATCATGGATGCATTTTAGTTTTTATTCTTGATAAGCTAATAAGATAATGTTTGGAATAATCTGAGTGTGAAAAGTCAGTATCTTAATTGTCGCAAAAATAGTTTCGATTATTTGTGCTAAAGCATTGTTTTCATCATGACGACACACACACAACCCCAATAAAAAAGACTAAAATTGTACGAAAACTTTTTAGTCAGAATTACAATTTTCTTTTTGATATTGCATATATAATTACCAAGCTTTTGTGTAGTTTAGTTTAAGATTTTATTTTTGTTTTTATTTATTTTTTACATCTGCATCCGATCTGTGAAGTAAGTTGTATACGTTGTCAATAAAAAAAAAAAAACAAAAATTGTAATCCAATTATTAATTGCCGTAATTCTAATTGGTTATTCATTTATTCTGATGCCGATACTTTGGGGAGCAGAATTTTAACTTATCGTACCACTACCAGACACTCTTGCTGTTGGGCAATTATGGTCTTTCTGAGGCGTCCAGACAATACTTTGAATTTTCTATGCATGGGTTGGTTTGAGAACATTATTGTGAACATGTACGCTTACAAAGAACTATTTTATGCTCTTATATTGTGTTTTATGTGGTCTTTGTCGATGGTACTGAAAATGTTTTAACTAAAGCTCGAAACTGCATTTGTGTTTTAGTAAACAATAGTCCATGCTTCAATAACCTATCGTTTCATCGCTTTTGCATGCATAGGGACGTTATTCTTAATTGAAATATGTGTGTTAGGATTTTTAATCCTATCTGGCAAAAATTTTCTTACGTTTCACTGTGGTTTTCGAAGGATTTGTGTATTGTTGTCGGCATCCTTGTATTAAAGTCATTCTAATTATTTGTTGCTTGTTTTAACGATGTTTTCTTATTTAGTTTACTACAATTTGGTTGATTTGTTGCCATATTAGTCGGATGGATAATTGAAGATTAAATTGACTATCAAATTGTGTTTACTTTTGGACTAGCTTTCGGTTTCAATTGCAAGAGATATGTGCTGAATTTATACGAGGATATTTTGATTTATTAATCACAATATTTATCACCTGCAGGAGATATGTGCTGAATTTATATGATAATATTTTGATTTACTAATCACAATTATATCACATTTATTTCTAGCAATTTCAGAAATTGTTGAATTGATCCTTGTGCACAATTCAGTCTAGATTCATCTGAGGATTGATTCCATCATTGACCAAATTTTCTAGGCATTTCTATTAGGATTTTCCTCATCAATTTTAGATTGGATTGAAAATATAATTGATTGTTATTTAATTAGCAAATCACGAGTTATCTGTCTTGAGTATTTTGACTGCTGCAGGATCTGATACTTTGTCTAGTCAACAAGCTAGCTGTATGTTCAGATATTGTGAAGGATATCATATATGTTCGTAGAATGATAGCAAGAATTTTGGGAAGACATAAAATGGAACGAGTTTGTGTGTCCAAAATTCATTTTATTAAGGAGATTGTAATAAGATCTCACCCCTGATCAAGCAGAGAGATTATAGGTCACTCTCATATCCAGATGTTTCATTATTTAAGGAGGACATCGTGTAACCTTTGTTCCTTGAGAGGCACGGATTGAAAATTTGAGTGTTCATTTTGTAAGAGAAAAATTGTGGCATTAATTTCACAAATGCCCCTCGAAGTATGTACTTTATTTCAAAGTCCCCTAATTTAATAAAACAGTTCAAAACATCCCTAATCTATAGAAAACATATCAAAACAACCCCTCCATCTAAGTCCGTTTATAACGTTAACTAATTTGTTGATGTGGCTTGTTATTGAAGCTTCACAAAAGTCATTTAAAATATAAACTCTAGTTATTAATAGAAAAAACAATTAGCCTTAATATAAATCACACAAAATCAATAAAATTTAAAATTTAAAAATGGAGAAAATAACAAACAAAACAAAAATTAGAAAAACAAAAAGAAACAAAAATAAATAAAAACAGGTCAGATGAAAAACACGGATTTGGAAAAACTAATGAAAAACATTTTCGTCCCTAATAATGTATGTTCCATCGTGGAGTGAGTGGAATCATAAGCGTGTCGTACGAGAGGGGATGAGTCGTCGAAGGGGCATCGTAGCTAGGCTTACGCCGCCCCCAGCGGTGCCTCTATTCGTGACCCATCCAGACACTATGAACCACACTCACCATCGTCGCCCCCAACCAAACAACCTCAGAAGTGCATTGCCTCCCTCGCGAACAACGATTCCAATTAAAAACCAACAACAACCACAACTGTCTGATCTTTTACCCCAAAACATATCTATGTATCCCACCATATATAGCCATATTTAGATGATGAATCCTTGGTTCTTGTCTGCAAAAACCAACCAAAACTTACTCTTCTCTCTCACACAAACAGGGTTCATCCTTGTTGCTCCATCCAGATCGTGTATTTCAGGAAAAAAAAAAAAAAAGAAAAGAAAAAGAGCAAAGGTAAAAGGAGCAAAGGTAAGAACAAAATTGATGAAGGAGAATGAAAAAGAAGACGAGTGTTAAAAATTTCATCGAGCTCAAGAGGGAGAAATTTTATGGGATGGGAAAGTTGGGGCTTTTTTTCTGGTTTCGAATCCTTCAAGAAAATTACAGTTTTTTAATTTTTTTTTTTTTTGAAATAACGTTTTTGTTTATTCTCTATTTTTTTAATATTTAACCATTTTATGTATTTAATTAGAATTTTATAGCTTTAATTATTTTTGACTAGTTGCCACGTCAATAAATCTGTTAAGATTATAGACGGAGTTGCATGGAAGGGGTATTTTGATACGTTTTTAATAGAGTAGGGGGTATTTTGAACTGTTTTAAAAAATCAAGAGGTATTTTGAAACAAGGTACATACTTAGGGAGTATTTATGAAATTGATCTAAAAATTGAGTGCTCTCATGTAAGAATCCAGAGGTTTTCTTAAGCTTCTTTTTGTTACTCTCAAACCCTATAGTCTGCGGACTTTGTGAAGATCCGGAGTAGGTCTGAGGAGGAGCCAGCGGCGGATCATGACACTTGGAGTAGATCAGGAGCACCGAATGTGAGCATAAGACTTGGAGTAAGACGAGGGGGTCGGAAGGTGAGTCAAGGAGGAGTCACCACTAGTTAGGAGTTGGTATAGATTCAAGAGGATTCTTATAAATCTAAGCTTTGTAACTATTTTTTGGTGATAGTGAATCCACTCATATCTGGAATGATTAGCTACCGTGATTTTTATTGGAAAGTGTTTTTGGCCATGCTAAAGAACCTTATTGCTATGTCATTTATTATTCCACAATTTACTTTAAGATATCAACTTTTAGTTTTTGCTTAAATAGAGTTGAGATAAGTGTCTTAGTACGCATAAAACGCTGGTTGTTAGTCCATCCAGTCTAACAATTGGAATTAGAGCTTCTCGCTACACTTGTAGTGAGATCTCGGGCTCAAGACTGACGGACTGAAGGAAGGATCATTGATTTACTGTCAGGCCACCACTGCTAGACGGAGCAAACTACTCCTATTTGAAGGCCAACATGAGAGCCTTCTTGAGTTCTATTAATGAAAGTGTTTGGAGGAGAGTTGAACTCGGATGGTCTTCACCAGTGTGATAGAGAAAGACAGAGTTACCTTACCCAAGCCTCTGTTTGAATGGAGTTCTAGTGAAATAGAACTAGTCACGTGGAATACTAAAGGTTTGAATGCTATCTTCAATGTTGTTGATGCTAACCAGTTTATTAGATTGATCTCCACTTGCATAGAAGCAATGACATGGAATAAACTTGAAGTGGCTTATGAAGGAATTGAAGCAGTGAAATAGTCAAAACTCTAATTGTTGACAACTGCTTTTGACAATCTTATGATGCAAGAAGATGAGACGTTCATTGATTTTTACTCAAAATTTAGTGATATCGTTAACTCATTTGCATTGGGTGAAGGATACATAAATGCTAAAGTAGTAAAGAAAATCTTAAGATCTCTTCCAGATAGATTTCATGCCAAGGTGACCACTATTGAGGAATTTCGTTATTTGAGCAAATTTCCTCTTAAAGAACTCCTTGGTTCTCTAAAAACCTACGAGATGAAGCTGAACAACAAGAAGAAAAAGAAGGACCAAGGAGTGGCACTAGTGGTAGAAAAAGTGGAAGAAAGTGGTGTATCTGATGGAGATCTCTCTAATGAAGTCCTAGCTCTGCTAATGTAAAACTTTCAGAAGTTCTTGAAGGAAAAGTTTCGTGGGAAAAATAACAAAAAGTTCCTTGTCTCTCAAAAGAAAAATCAAGGGAACTAGAATCGTTTTAAAAATAGCAAGAATCAAGGAGCTGACATGAAGAAAGGAGTTCAGTGCCATGAATTTGAGGGCTACACTCATATTGCTGCTGACTGTGGGAACACTCGAGCTAAGAAGGAAGATAGCAACCGTGGCATATGCGCAACTTGGAGTGATGAAGAAGACGATGTCATTAGCAATTTTGTGATCTTTGCCAAAACAAAATCTGAAGATGAAAGTCAAGATATCTCAGAAGATGAAGAGGATGACAACAATGATGAACTCCAGGATGCCTATAACAGACTCTATTTATTATGGGATTAGTGATGGTTTCTGAATCAAATTCGGATGTGGAAGCATAGAGATGACGGATCGTGTATATTAAAAGTTTTTCCAAAACTTTGATATAGTCAATAGATTATAATAATTTATATACGAATAAGTTAATCTCATTAATTTATTTATCAAGAACTGGATTAGCAATAATACCTAGAGACAATTAGGCCGATAACTTGATTTCTTTGACCACGAATAATCCTTGCTTCAAAGCTCTGTGTTTAGAAAACCCGAGTCTTTCTTGTCAATTCTTTGAATCTATGAAAAAGTGTGTGTAGGCACACCTGAAACAAAACGGGTTGATAAAAACACTCAAGAATTTCTATGAACACCAACGCATGTATGATGTAAAATTTTTGGAGAAAATTTTCTCTCTCTACACTAGAGAAATCAAGCCACTATATGGAAATTAGTAGTTAGTGTTGGAAAATAATAGCATTGAGTACGCAGCAGAATTTCAAATATTTAATCAACGTCAAAGCCAAACAAGAACATGCTATATAACATAAATACTAAAGATCTAAATCATACCTTTTGAGATTTCAGGAAACAGCATGTCTAACAGATCAAAGCGTTCCAAATAGTAACCGGAAGAGCCTCAACCAACTGGTCTTCTTTGCTATTCTCGTTTCCACGATCGGTGTGCGGGTGGGCACATTTTGTTTAATCCCCTCTTGGTATTCTTAATCTCCTTCCAATCACAAGAGAGCCAAAGAAAAATTGTTCTTGATAATTAAACAATTTTTCCTCTTGGAATCTCTTATCAATAGCATCCAAAAAGTCTCTCAAGTGATCTACCGAGTAATGTGACTTAATAGGCTATTTATACTGTTTAGGAAATCATACTTCCGTAACAATTAGGTTTCCCAAAGATTTAATCGCACCCAGAGTCAATTTTGCCACATCAGCACGCGTTATGCGTTACAACCAGTCGACCAGAGACAGAGACGTTATAACTCACCGGTCGACCTGTCCTTCACAAACTGGTCTACCCACCGGTCGACCTAATCGGTTGACCGGACCGGTCGACCTGTGACCGGTCTATCCACCGGTCAACCTGTCTGCACTAACGAAAGTTGTTTTCCTAGTTCTTCAACATGGGAAACTTGCATAGAGCCTCAGTTTTGATTTAAGCAACCCAATAGAGAAATTACCTGATCAAAACAGTCATATAATAGTCTTCCCATATTAAACAACTCTTAAAACAATAATTCAACCAATTTATCTAGAATCAATTTATCAATTAATTCACCCGATAAATTAATCATGAATTAACTTTGAACCTCTTTTACGGAAATAACACAAGTTACCAATATCTAGGAAATATACCGTATCGTTACAGGAAATTATGTGAGCTAGCAAAGGGACCTAATGGATAAATATAAATCAAGCTCCTATAATCACAACGATACTTGTAAACCAACAAGTCCGTCTCATGATTATAAAACTCTAGCGCTATTCCACTAAAAGCCTAGAGCTATACTCTCAATTTATATAGCGTATTTACAAAGCTCTGATTAGCTCTAGTCCATGACTCAATATATTAGTATATCATCCCCATAGGATATCCATAATCGACTTGAGGTCAAGTTCCGTTTTACCTTCCCGATTACATTTATCTTATGTTCCATTATCAAACCATTGAAAAAACACTATTCATACTATTACAAATAGTAAACCATTAGATAACACAGAGTAGTCTAATGGCCGAGGGCTCATATTTTCCAATCCACTGATAATGCATAAGAGGATATCATTGACTCTTTATAGGAGCTATGGATTCCACTATCTATGAATAATGAATCTACGCATACCCAAGTCATACCCCCAATGTACCGGCAAGCGTACCTTTACATAATGTCAGGATGTCTCCCTTTAGTACATCAAAGGATACAAGTCAAGTATACGGGTTCATCATCCATCTCAGGATTAAGATGACAACATATAATTCGTCAAAAGTGAATTGTTTTATTCAAACAGAATTATTAATTAAAACAATTCATCTTTGGTCCGATCGAATATAGATTTCACCATTAGAAACTATATCAATGTCTCTACCCATGGAGTCCCACCTCCGACAATCAAGACAAACCGTCTCCGTTAGGAAGTAGACAACATAACAATCTTAACATGAATAAAGCGCCCAACTTTATTCCCTCGATTGTGGATCATAAGATTTAGACTATCATCTCTAGATTCTTGTCTTCTGCATGTTCTACACATTACATGCATGATCTAAAGATTTAGAATGACAGTCTCAGACTTTCAGTTTGCTTATCATACATTCAACTATTATGAACATAAAGAGGACAATACATATATATATATAAACAAATCTTTATTAATAGTCAAAATGTCTCGAAGAATATTGTTACATTTATTCCTAAGGGCATAAACGCTAACAATCTCCCACTTGCGCTTAAGTGAGTAAATGTGACATGCTACGCATCCCCATAGCCTCGACATGCTTCTCGAAGACCTTAGCCGGCAGGGCCTTCGTGAACAGGTCAGCCATATTGTCCTCTGACGCGATCTTGCATATTTCCACATGCCTTTCTTCAATAAAGCTTCTTATCACATGATACTTCCTGTCTATGTGCTTACTCATTTTCTGATATCTTGGTTCTTTGGTGTTAGCTATTGCTGCACTGTTATCATAGTATAGTCTCAATGGCTTATCCACACCAAGAACAACTTCAAGATCCATCAAAAATTTGCGGAGCCACACTACTTCTTTTGAAGCATCACTAGCTGCCACATACTCGGCTTCCATCGTTGAGTCAGAAATGCAAGTTTACTTGACACTCCTCCAAACGACAGAACCGCCTCCCAGAGTAAAGACAGAACCCGAAGTCGATTTCTTAGAATCCAAACAAGATTGAAAATCTGAATCTGTATATCCTAGAGGTGTCAAATCCTCCCCGGAATATACCAGCATATAATTTCTAGTTCTCCGAAGATACTTGAATATATGCTTGACCGCAACCCAGTGGTTAGGTCCTGGATTCGACTGAAATCGACTTACAATCCCAACCGTATGGCAAATGTCTGGTCGAGTACAAAGCATTGCATACATGAGGCTCCCGATCGCCGAAGCATAAGGCACCTTCGCCATGTATTCTCTTTCTTCAGATGTCTTGGGACAATCACTATTCGAAAGAGTAATTCCAGACCTAGATGGTTGCCCACCTTTCTTGGAATTATGCATTGCATACTTCTCGAGAATTTTATCTATGTATGAAGCCTGAGAGAGAGCTATCATTTTGTTCTTTCGATCCCTTAAGATTCGAATGCCTAGAACATAATTAGCTTCTCCTAAGTCCTTCATGTCAAATTGTTTGGTAAGCCAAACTTTGAGTGATGATAAAGCCCCTACATCATTGCCAATAAGTAGAATATCATCAACATATAGCATTAGAAAAACCACTTTCCCATCTTGAATATGTTTATAAACACAAGGTTCATCCATATTCTGTTGGAATCCAAAAGTCTTGACCACTTGGTCAAATCTTTTGTTCCAAGAACGAGAAGCTTGTTTTAATCCATAAATGGATTTCAACAACTTACAAACGTTTCCCTCTTGACCCTTAGCTCCAAAGCCTTCTAGTTGTACCATATAGATACTCTCCTCAAGATGACCGTTCAAGAACGCCGTCTTGACATCCATTTGCCAGATCTCGTAGTCGAGAGCAGCCGCAATGGATAAGAGAATGCGGATGGACTTAAGCATGGCTACAGGTGAAAAGGTTTCCTTGTAGTCAATTCCTTCCTTTTGCGTGTATCCCTTAGCTACCAGTCTAGCCTTATAGGTTTCGACCTTTCCTTCTGCATTTCTCTTTCTCTTGTAGAACCATTTACATCCAATGGGCTTAATCCCATCGGAAAGATCTATAAGTTCCCAGACTAGATTACAATCCATAGATTTCATCTCAGCTTTCATGGCTTCTGTCCAGAGGTTTGCATCAACATCCTCTATAGCTTCTTTGTAAGTATAAGGATCTCTGTCATGTTCCAGAGATTCTGCCAAAAAGGTTTCCCCATTAGCCATGAATCTCTCAGGTTCATGTCTGATCCTCCCACTAAGCCGAAGCCCATTAGGTTATTGTTGGGTTTCCACTTCTACTCTGATTGGATCGTTTTCCAAAAGAACAGTTGGTATGACCAAGTCACTCGACATTTCCTCAAGCACTATTTTGCTACGAGGCTTAAAGTCATTCATGTAGCTTTCCTCAAAGAATGTTGCATTCGTTGAAACCACGACTTTATTTTCCTTGGGATTATAGAAATAACCCCCTTTCGTCCCTCTCGGATAACCTACAAAAATGCATACTTCTGAACGTGCTTCTAACTTGTTCGCTTCCTTGTCCAGGACATGTGCAGGACATCCCCATATGCGAATATGGTTCAAGGATGTCTTCCTACCCGTCCACAACTCATGAGGAGTTTTAGGAACTGACTTTGTTGACACGTTGTTCAAAAGATAACATGTAGTTTGTAAAACATATCCCCACAAAGATATAGGCAATGTCGAATAACTCATCATGGACCGTACCATGTCCAACAAGGTTCTGTTTCTTCTCTCAGCTACACCATTCTGCTGTGGAGTGCCAGGTACAATTAAATGGGATAGAATCCCATTCTCTAGTAAGTATCCGGTGAACTCATCAGAGAGGTATTCTCCACCTCGATCGGATTGAAGTGCCTTTATGGGTTTACCCAGTTGCTTTTCCACTTCAGCCCGAAACTCCCTGAATTTATCAAAAGTTTCGCTTTTGTGATGCAATAGGTACACATAGCCATATCTTGAGTAATCATCAATAAAAGTGACGTAATACTCATACCCTCCTCTTGCCTTGATGTTCATGGGACCACAAACATCACTATGCACAAGTTCAAGAACATCTTCAGCCCTATTGCCTTTAGACCCAAATGGTCTTTTGGTCATTTTGCCCTCCAAACAAGATTCACATTGGGGTAAGGACTCAACCTTTAAAGAACTTAAAGGTCCATCCTTCACCAACCTCTGTATCCTGTTAAGGCTAATGTGGCCAAGTCGCAAATGCCAAAGATATGTCTCATTAGAGTGAGAAGTTTTAAGCCTTTTAGAGTTATTAACGACTTCAGTGTTTAGTAGTGAGTCCATCTTTGGTTTGATAAAATATAGATTATTTTGCATCCATCCATCACAGATAAAAGACTTGTTTTTACGAATCACAACTTTATTACTAAAAGAAACTTAATAAGAATCTTTAAATAAACAAGCAACAGAAATAAGATTCCTCTTAAACTGAGGAACATAAAAATAGTCTCGCAAAAATAAACTCCTATAACTATCAAAATAAAGATGGATGTCTCCCCTTTGCTTGACCAACACTAGTGTTCCATCGCCCATCCTCAACGTGAAGCTTTCATTTAGAAGACTTCTCGTTTGCTTGAACCCCTGGAGAGAAACACATACATGATTAGTTGCTCCAGAATCTATGACCCAGTTGTCACTGGATTCTTTAACTAGCCATGCTTCCACAATCAAAAGATCACACTCACCTCCTTTGCCTTTAGCGGCTAGGTAGTCTTTGCAATTCTTCTTCATGTGCCCCACCTTCCCGCAATGAAAGCACTTAAGCTTGTTCGGGTTCCTCTTCTTCTTGTTCTTGCCCTTGTTTGGCGGAACTGAAGAACTCTTCTTCTTAGCTACTTGCTTCTTCTTTCCATTCCCTGAAGGGGGTTTTGAAGAAGATGCCTTAGCAAAGTTGGCCTCCACAATAGTCGACCCCTTGATCATCCGCTCAAACTTTTGGAGTTCTTGCATCAACTCTGTCAGGGTTATATTCTGTCTAGCGCTCAAATTGAACGTTGCCCTAAACGGAATACACTCCTTCGACAAAGTCTCAAAGATCATGGTCAATTGAGACTCAGCATCGATGTCGGCCCCATTGGTCTAACCTTCAGCCAAATAGCCCATCACCTTCAGCATATGTTCCTTTATGGAAGACCCAGCCTACTGTCTGCAGTTAATGAGGTTGCTTAGGGCTTCTCGACGTTTTTCAGTGGCTTGGCCACCGAACATGTCCTCAAGATTATCCATAATCTGACGAGCAGTTATGTAATCTTCATGTTGTGCTTGTAGCACAGTGGACATGCTCGCCATCATATAACAGCGAGCCATATCGTCAGAGTCCTTCCAGCGTTGATACGCTATGAAAACCTCATTAGGAGCATCAACAGGTGGCTCCGGAGGGCAAGGTGTGTTTAGTACGAAATTCAGTTTCTCAAAGGTTAGGACGATCTTTAGGTTCCTTTTCAAATCGGTAAAATTCTCGTCAGTTAATTTGTGTTTATTAAGTATCGATGATAATGCGCTAGAAGACATAAACATTTAGTAATCAAACATATATACATGTTATAATGCAACAAATATGTTTGTGTGTCAAAACCTTGAAAAAATCACAACCTTACAACGATAATTCCCAACTCAAAATTTTGTAAGTCTCCTAGGGGAGAACATGCAAAATTTAATTGGGAACACGGATCCCCTTTGATCAATATATACCATCCAGATCAATCTCTGTCCAGCATATATTGATAATCGGTTTCCTTTGGCCATTAATTTAATTATCAGAGCTCCTAGGGGAGATTAATAATTAAATTAATCTTTAGTTTATAACCATCGTTTCAACTATTTGATCCATATACTACAATTGTCACCTAGGGGTGTACAACCATAAAAATATGCTCAAATAAATTATCCTCTCAGAGATCCACACCGGTACATAATGAATCCCTTTCTAGGGGTCGGTATCACCATGTGTTACCTGCGGATCAATGATGGAGGCCATGGGTCTTTTCTTCAAAAACCCTCACCCACTCAATCTTTTGGAAAACAAGGTTTTATGTTAAGAAATATGCATGAACAATTTTAATGAGCGGCACTCCCTATTCTATATGACATGTTATCACATATATAGCAAATCATATTATATGCAATCATACAAAGTAATTAAGCTAGGCAACAAGCATAATAATAATAATAACCGTAATATTATGGTTCCATCCTAGAGAAAAGAAAGAAATTAAAGATTACAAAGAATAATCGAAACATATATCGATTCTTCATCTTGAATCTTCCGGTTGTCCTTGAATTCTTCATCACAATCTAATTCTGGTTATCATAAAATTATTTTCCATGTTTTCTTGAAAAAATCTCAAAAAACTGCAAAATCGTATACTGTCTCGTTAGGTCCGGTCGACCGGAGACAGAGTAGTTATACTCTACACCGGACCGCCTTACACTAACCGGTTGACCGGTGAGGTTGACCGGTGCCCGTGCGATAGTAACCCAGATTTTCATAAATCAAAGCAGTTTTTCAATTTATTCAAAAAACACAAAACAATTTTATAAATCAAGGAAAAATTAGATACCTTCATCTCCTTCATCTTCAATCTCCTCCAAGAATTTTACATAAAAATTCCTATACCATTTTCCGGTTTACAAAATTTCTACTAGAGAAAATAAAATAAACCCTAATGGCGATGATAGGCCGCATATCTAATTACATTGCAAAGAACAAATTCCTATACAACCATTCTAAACTCTAAGGAACCATAACCGGTAAAAATTAAATAATAAATAATAATTCATAATTCATAAATGACAACCAATAATAATTATTTAATCATTCATTCACCATATATTCATGACAACAACATAATATAGAAACCCTAGAGTGCCATCTCTCTAAAATATCAATTCAAGCATAAGAGAGATATTTTTAGATCACAAATCTATGTACATAGCATAATCATGAACAAATAACCATGGCTCTGATACCAATTGTTGGAAAATAATGGCATTGAGTGCGCAGCGGAATTTAAAAAATTTAATCAACGTCAAAGTCAAACAAGAACATGTTCATGATGCTATATAATATAAATACTAAAGATCTAAATCATACCTTTTGAGATTTCAGGAAATAACACGTCTGACAGATCAAAGCGTTCCAAATAGCAACCGGAAGAGCCTCAACCAACTGGTCTTCTTTGCTATTCTCGTTTCTATGATCAGTGTGCGGGTGGGCACACTTTGTTTAATCTCCTCTTGGTATTCTTAATCTCCTTCCAATCACAAAAGAGCCAAAGAAAAATTGTTCTTGATAATTAAACAATTTTTTCTCTTGGAATCTCTTATCAATAGCCTCCAAAAAGTCTCTCAAGTGATCTCCCCAGTAATGTGACTTAATAGGCTATTTATACTGTTTAGGAAGTCATACTTCCGTAACAATTAGGTTTCCCAAAAATTTAATCGCACTCAGAGGCGATTTTGCCACATCAGCACGCGTTACGCGTTACAACCGGTCGACCGGAGACAGAGACGTTATAACTCACCGGTCGACCTGTCCTTCACAAACTGGTCTACCCACCGGTCCACCCGACCGGTCGACCTGTGACCGGTCCATCCACCGGTCAACCTGTCTGCACTGACGAAAGTTGTTTTCCTAGTTCTTCAACATGGGAAACTTGCATAGAGCCTCAGTTTTGATTCAAACAACCCAATAGAGAAATTGCCTGATCAAAACAGTCATATAATAGTCTTCCCATATTAAATAACTCTTAAAACAATAATTCAACCAATTTATCTAGAATCAATTTATCAATTAATTCACCCGATAAATTAATCATGAATTAACTTTGAACCTCTTTTACGGAAATAACACAAGTTACCAATATGTAGGAAATATACCGTATCGTTCTGAGGTGAAATTATGTGAGCTAGCAAAGAGACTGATGGACATATATAAATCAAGCTCCTATAATCACAACGATACTTGTAAACCAACAAGTCCGTCTCATGATTATAAAACTCTAGCGCTATTCCACTAAAAGCCTAGAGAGTGCACTCGATTTATATGGCGATTTACAAAGCTTTGATTAGCTCTAGTCCATGACTCAATATATTAGTATATCATCCCCATAGGATATCCATAATCGACTTGAGATCAAGTTCCGTTTTACCTTCCCGATTACATTTATCTTATGTTCCATTATCAAACCATTGGAAAAAACACTATTCATACTATTACAAACAGTAAACCATTAGATAACACAGAGTAGTCTAATGGCCAAGCGCTCGTATTTTCCAATCCACTGATAATGCATAAGAGGATATCATTGACTCTTTATAGGAGCTATGGATTCCATTATCTATGAATAACGAATCTACGCATACACAAGTCATACCCCTAATGTACCGGCAAGCTTACCTTTACATAATGTCAGGATGTCTCCCTTTAGTACATCAAAGGATACAAGTCAAGTATACGGGTTCATCATCCATCTCAGGATTAAGATGACAACATATAATTCGTCAAAACTGAATTGTTTTATTCAGACATAATTATTAATTAAAACAATTCATCTTTGGTCCGATCCAATGTAGATTTCACCATTAGAAACTATATTAATGTCTCTACCCATGGAGTCCCACCTCCGACGATCAAGACAAACCGTCTCCGTTAGGAAGTAGACAACATAACAATCTTAACATGAATAAAGCGCCCAACTTTATTCCCTCGATTGTGGATCATAAGATTTAGACTATCAACTTTAGATTCTTGTCTTCTGCATGTTCTACACATTACATGCATGATCTAAAGATTTAGAATGACAGTCTCAGACTTTCAGTTTGCTTATCATACATTCAACTATTATGAACATAAAGAGGACAATACATAGATATATAAACAAATATTTATTAATAGTCAAAATTTCTCGAAGAATATTGTTACATTTATTCCTAAGGGCATAAACGCTAACAGTTAGACCCTTAGAAGGAGTCTTGTCTGTATCTTCAAGATAAAACTTATCTATTTTCTCTTATTTGAATTTGGAACAAATTCTCCCTTCCTTTATCTACTAATGGCCGGCCATAGATAGGGGATCTTATCCCTGTTGTAGATGCCAACATGCAGATAAGGAAGGAAGTGAAAATCATCATTTATTCTGCAATCCAATTTTGACTCAAATTCAAATTCTAATTTAAGTCAAACTTAAATTAATTTGAATTCTAAATTGAACAATTTATCAAATAAGTTTTAATGGATAATTCTAGATGTGTTCATACATGTGTTCACACTGTGTGTCCAGATTGTGCCTTGTGTTCACACTATGTGAACACCTTCAAATAAGTGATCCAAAATTCAAATTTAAATTTAAATTATCACATTATTTAAATTATAATTAATTCTCAACTTATTATTCTCGAGTGTTTAATTTTAGAATTTCATAATTCTAAAATTCATATTTTGCTCTTAGTGTCTTGTAGAATTACAAGGACGCCGTGGGGACTCATGGACCTATAATTTCAAGCTCCAATAAAATTAATAATTAATTAAATACTTTAATTAATTAGTTAATGTTATTAATTCCAGTAGTTACTCTGCTATAAACTTGAAATTGCACTCTCATAATTATAAATATAAATTACTTCTAAACCGTGAAGTATCCATGTGATGTAGTCATTGTATATAGATCAATCCTCCATAAATAATTCATAATTAGAGCTAGGTGAAATCCGTTAACCTCTCTAATTACATATTTATCCTTGAGTACTATTGATTCTCTAATAGACAGTGATTCATAAAACACATTCATGAATCGGAGCTCCTACTAGTCTAAGTACAAAATCAGCCCTCAAGGGAATTATTTTTCTACTTCTTTCTCAGGAAGGAATGGATTCCATCTCGTGTAATAATATTTCCGGCTACCTATTTCATCATGTCTCCAAAATACAAGGAATAGGATTAAGGATCTTGTACCTAGTGAATGAAAAGAGACAAATCCGTAAATAGGAGTCTATTAAGAACATAGGATTAAGATCATTCCATATATAACCATCGGTAGACTCAATTAGAATTTTTATACTCAGAAATAATCAGAAATTCATATTGTGTCTGTATCCCTGTTTCACATAATCTCATTATGCGTAATATACTCATTCAATATCTCGTCATATTAACAGTGTAGATAACATCCTTCCATTCTAAATGAGAATGACATGTATTAATAATGTTTTAATTAAAGATTCTGAATTTTAATTAAATTCATTGCGATCATCATTTTGATTATTATCCTTAAACATTATCCTCTTGTATATAATACTTATATACAATGTTTAAGGCCACATAAATAATAATTAAATTTTTATTGGTATTCATAAATATATGCACATAAAATAATGAATAAAGTCTTTTATAATAAATATCCTATTATATCTTATGCTTTTAGGACACCATTCTCAACAAGAAGATAGTTCTGATGAACAGTAGTTTGTAAGAAAAGGTTATAGGTTTGCAGCCAGAGAAGAAAACGTTGAATTCTGATGTCAACACGCTGAAGCAACAATTGGCTACCACTATAAAGAGGTTACACGTTGTCACAACAAAGCTGAAACTTCAAAAGAGGCAGTACAAAAGCTTACAATTAGTGCAATCAAACTGGACAATGTGTTGAGCTTGGGAAAACCTGGCAACAACAAGCATGGTCTGGACAAATTTGATTTTGACAAGACGAATAAGAAAGGAAAAACCATGTTTGTCAAGGCTGAAGACTGATAAAATGTCCAAACAGCATACCATGAATCATTCCAAAAACTGTCGGATCAATCTACCCCTATCACCTCAATGTTCATGCATTGGATAGACTTCACGAATGAAGGTATAGGTAAGTAATCAAGGTAAGAAATCTCGTACTATACCTATTTGTCATCATTATGGCATTAAAGCGCATATAAGACCAAATTGCTTTCAAATTTCAATTTGCCAATACAAAGGGCACATTTAGAACTCATTCCAAAATAATTTTATTTTTGTATGAAAATGAAAATGAAAATATTTTCAATCTCATATAAAAATTATTTTTAAAAATGCATTTAGTAGTTTTATCAAGAGATTATTTTCAGTATAAAAAACCTCATTAAAAAACCTCATTAGTTTTATCAAGAGAAAATGAAAATAAAAAATAAAAAATGAATAAAAGTCAATTTTCATTTCTTTCTCATTTTACACTAAACTAAAAAATCATTTTCATTACTATTTTTCGTCTTTATTGCGTCAAATACCGTTTTGAAAACATTTTCATTTTTCTTTCTCGAACACGGCCAAGATTTTCAATCTTGTTCAAAGAAAAGATTTTGTCAATGAAACCAAGCAGCATCTTAAGAAAATTAAATACTTGTTGGTTAGAAAAAGTGACTTGTTGTGCAATTCATCTCAAATTGCCCTTAAAGCTTTTTCAACAGAAATTTGATACTTTGACAGTGGATGTTCTAGACACATGAGAGGTGACAAATGGCTACTCAAAGACTTTAAGCCCAGTACTTTAGAGACAGTCACCTTTGGAGAAGGTAAAATTGGAAGAATCTTAGAAAAAGGAACAATTAGAAGTTAATGGATTCTTAAGGTTGAAGAATGTGTTGTTGGTAGAAGGACTCAAGGTAAACCTGATCGGCATCAGCCAAATTTGTGACAACAAGCCGCATGTTCAGTTTACCAAAGAAGAATGCAGAGTCCTGAATGAGAAAGGTGAATGTGTCCTGACAGAGCGAAGATCAACAGACAACTATTATCTGTTAGCACAAGAGCTTGTTAGCTTCTCTATCACCACGGACCCCATAGAGCTGTGGCATTAAAGGTTAGGACAAATGAATTATAATGATCTCAATAAACTTGTCCATGTTGGTGCAGTCAGGGACAGTCGAAAACTAGGAGGAAAGCCAGAAGGTGTGTGTGGGCCTTGCCAATTTGGAAAACAAGTTAAAAGTGGTCACAAACAACACGCCTCAATCTCAAAGGTAATGGAACTACTACACATGGATCTTAGGGGTCCTATGACCTCTAAAAGTATTGGAGGTAGGAGGTATGCATTTATTTATGTTGATGATTTTTCTCGATTCACATGGGTTGAATTTTTAAAAGATAAATTTGAAACTTTCGAGAAATTTAGAATTGTAAGTGATCACGGAATGGAATATTTTCTCCCCCAATATTCATGGAATATTAAGGTGGTAGAAATATTCATGGCATATCTCAGGAGTTTTCTCCCCTAAAACACCTGAGCAACATGGGGTGATAGAAAGAAAAAATCGTTACTTGCACGAAATGGCTCAGGCAATGCTGAACAACAAAAAGCTGACAAAGAGACTTTGGGCTACTTTCATGGGACGAGGTATGTTGAATGATATCTAACCTTAGCTACTTTCATGTGTTTGGAAGTAAATTCTACAATCGTAGAAAACCTAACCTTAGCTACTTTAATGTGTTTGGAAGTAAATTCTATATATTGAATGATCGTGACCAGCTTGGTAAGTTCGATGCCAAAAGTTACGAAGGAGTTTTCATTGGATATTCTAAGAATAGCAGGGTTTATCGAATTTATAATATGAGAATTCAAATTGTTGTATGCCAAGAGTTCCACATTGGTTGGAGACGGAGGCCTAGAGGTGCATAAGTACCCGAAGGCAAACCCCTCCTATCAACTGAGGCACCTTTTACAAAAAGGACAAAACCATGAGGGAGAGTGGGTCCACGGACTAGAGTGCCCAGAGCGGATAATACCTCGGCCGGTGTGCCAGATTCTGGTGTCAACAATTGGCGCCGTCTGTGGGAACGTTTGGCCACGGCCTGCCTTCCCAGTCCCCCATCTCGGGGGGTATTATTGTATGCTAAGAGTCCCACATCGGTTAGAGACGGGGGCCTAGAGGTGCATAAGTACCCAAAGGCAAACCCCTCCTATCAACCGAGGCGCCTTTTAAGGAAGGAAAAAACCGTGAGGGCCCAGCCCAGGCAGAAGGCCCAACCACAGGCAAGCCCAGCCACAGGCAGGTCCAGAGCGAACAATACCTCAGCCAGTAGGCCGGCCGGTGTGCCAGATTCTGATGTCAACACAAATTAAAATGAAGTCAATCAGCATTATGGCTGATTGGAAATTTTGATGATAGTATGGTGACAAAGAGTCTACAGCTGAACATGATGGCTTTACCTTGCTACGTCTCCACCATAGAGCCCAAGAATGTGAAGAAGCTCTTCACGATGAATCATGGATAAGGGCTATGCATGACGAACTTGAACAGTTCATAAGGAATATCGTCTAGATGCTTGTGCCTAAACCTATTCGCACGAAATGGATCTTTCACAACAAGTCTGATGAACTTGGAAACATCACAATAAACAAAGCAAGGCTCATTGCTCAAGGCCACACACAAGTAGAAGGAATAGACTTTGAAGAAGTATTTGCTCCAGTTGCAAGATTGGTATCCATTAGGCTTCTACTTGCAGTTGCATGTGTCGTAAAGACCAAGTTGTACCAGATGGATGTCAAGAGTGTGTCTCTAAATAGCATTCTAAAACAAGAAGCATATATGGAGCAACCAAAAGAATTTGAAGATCCCCAGCATCTAGACAATGAATCACTACAACAGAACAGTGTTTTGATAACTCTTAGTTACAGCGTTTTTTAAAAAACTTCATGTTGCATATATTTCCTGGCGTTTGAAAATAGTTATGCCATATATATATTTATTTATATATATATATAATAGAAATTTGGTATTTTACTAATATATTTTAATTTATATATATATATAATAGAAATTTGGTTAATCTGACGAATGGTATTTTACTAATATATTTTAATATATATACATATTATATATTAGAATTTGCTAAAAAATTTTAACGGGTAATTAATAAGTGCACGAATTTGCACTATTAATGTTCATAATTGTCAAACTATTTTATCAAATTTGTGATTTTAATTTCAAATATTCCTAAATTTAGAGGATTTAATTTTAATTGGATTTATTTTATTTTTTAGGTTTTTGAAGAAAACAATTGAATTTGGGCTAGTTTACCAAGCAAAACCCAAAAGTTGAGCCCAAGAAAAGCCCAATTCGGCCCAAAACCCATCAGCCCATCATTCAGCCAAGCCGAGCCGAGAGCCGCGAGCCAAGCCAAGCTGACACGTGTCAATCACTGCCGCACCGCAGGCCGTGGGACCCAACTGTCCCCTCGCAGACGCGCGCATGGCGCGCACTGCCCACTCTCCGCGTGAGTTCCCCTCACACGCGCGTCAGGCAAGCTTTCTCTCTCTTCCGCGTCGGACCCGCGTGCCAGTGCTCCTCCAGCCAAATGTCGCCACGTGTCCCAGTGTTCCCCCGCATACGCGCGTTTCCCGCGCACATTCCCTCTCCACGCGAGTTCCTCTCCCGCGCGCGTCCAGTCTTCCTCCGCGTGGTCCAACTGTGTGCCACGTTTCTCCCGCTTACAAATGGCATGGTGACACGTGTCCCACTTTTAGAAACGTGATGATATTTCTCCCTGGATTAAGCCTTGTAACTTCTTAATTAAGCATCTGGTTTTTACATTTTTAACACATCCAAAACTCTATAAATAGGATCATTATCAAGGTGATTGGGGTTGGATTTTTAAGGCCTAAATTCTAACATATTTTCTTGCTCTTATTCTCATATTTTCTTTTTAGAATTTTATGAGAATTATGTACAAGTTAGGGTAGAGTATTTAGGTGAGGCTAGAGATGATCCTATATGTGTAGTGAATTTATTTGGATTTTCGATTCTCCAATGGTTTGTAAGTTTTATACATTTGAGTAAATAATTTTCTTTTATCATATTTCTTCTTCTTATCAATATATTTTATTGTCAACTCTCATATAAATCTAGTCATGCTCTTTTTATGTGATTGTTGCATTATATTATGTATTGATCGGTATTATTTTATAAGTAGTCTTTTACTGCATTATTGCCAACGGTATATTGTCGCTCTTGGATTTCTCATAAGATAATTTTTCCTAATTTTAAACGTTATAATTTTATTTACTCGAATACATTTTTAATTCATATGTTCTTCAAATATTTATTTTCCGATTGATTGTTTGGGATGTGAAACATTCAATTGAGTCAATTTAAGAATCAAAATCCAAATAGGTGAACAAAGCATATGGAGGATTCTCAAAGCCTTACCACTTTTATTTATTGAATTTTCTCTATGTTAAATTGTTAAAAATATCAAAAACACTTATTCTTTTCTCCGTTTGATTGCTTACTTTCCTAACGCTTTGTGTTTGCTAATCATATCTTGTTCAATTTAACACTTCCTCATGGGATCGACCGTTCAAATTGTACTACAATTGACCGCTTGTTTTTGTACATGTTTGGGCGAAATCAAATTTTGGCGCCGTTGCCGGGGAGGTGCATCAACAAGATTGCTCAGTAGATAATTAGCCAAAAAGGTAGGTACTATTCATCTTTTATTTATTTATTTACTTTTGCTTGGCACGTTTTATAAAAAAAAAAAAAACAAAAATAAAAAACAAAAATAAAACCCTTGTTGCTGTATTCCTCTCTTTCTTACTTTTTGTTCTCCACTTTCTCACGTTTTTCAATAACCCATGTTCTTCAATATATATTTGTTTAAAAAAAGAAATTTGTAGATGGGGACGCATTCCGAAAAAAAAAACACGTTCTTTCCACGCTCTACATTTGTTTTTATTTTTAATATTTTTTCCCTTCTTAGTTTTAAAATTAATTGTGAATTGATTTTGTAATCTTTTATTTTTGATAAATTAGGATTTTATTTTGTTTCCTCATTTGTATATTTTAATTGTTGCCTTACTTAATTTTTTTTTTCTTTTATAGTTTCATTAACTCTTAGGATTATAACTAGGATTGTAATCAATTGACTAATTTAGATTCCTAATCTAGAATTTTCATAATTTGGTAGATTTAGGTTTTTGACTTTAGGAATAGTTTCCATTAATTAGATTACATTTCATAATTTACTCAATAAAATTTAATAATTACATTTGAGAATAATTGTGTGATTACGTGGAAAGTATAATCAGTGGGAGTTCTGTCTATAAAAGTTGGCACTTAAGCGGGCCTCATCCCACCAATCTTTCCTGGGAACGTTGTTCTGTCTATGAGACTATTCATTGAGCCAAGAGCTATAGTCTTTCCTGGGAGCACTCTCGGAGGTTACAATTTACGTTACTATATAATTATTTTCTTTTTGATTAAAAAAACAAAAAAAACAAAAAAAAAGGTGAAACGTTATAGGGTGAATGAATCGTTATAGAGACGAATTAGGGAGATTCACAATAAAACCGGAGGACCCTAGTGAAGTTTCTTCCCACAAGTCTAGTCCTCCCTCGACCCCAGGCTCGTTCGCAGTTGCAAATCCGTTCGCAATGGCTCAAAACGAGGAAGTCCAGCAGAAGACGTTGAACGATTATCTCCACCCTATGCGTATGGCCACACCATCATGCATAATGTTTCCCCCAAATATGCAAAATTTGGATTTCAAGCCAGGCATGATCCAACTCCTGCCGACCTTTCACGGGTTAGAGAGCGAGAATCCATACGTTCATATTAGGGTATTTGAAGAGGTAGTGGCCACTTTTCACAATCGAGCTGAAGTCGTGGACTCTGTGCGATTGAAATTCTTTCCTTTCTCTTTGAAGGACAAAGCTAAAAGATGGTTGTATTCTCTACGACCTAGGTCTATTGGAAGCTGGGAAGAAATGACGACATCATTTTTCAACAAGTATTTTCCTCACCATAAGACCAATGGTCTGAAGCGATAGATCTCAACCTTTACCCAAAAGGACAATGAAACCCTGTATCAAGTTTGGGAACGGTTCAAGGATCTGTTAAATCAGTGTCCTCACCATAGTTACGAGAGTTGGCGCCTCGTCAGTTATTTCTATGAAGGACTCACGATTCGAGAGCGCCAATTTGTGGAGATGATGTGCAATGGTGAATTTCTCCAAAAGAATCCCAAGGAGGCTTTTGAGTATCTCAACGAGTTAGCCGAAAAAGCCCACACTTGGACCGGAGCTAGTGCTACTGACAGCACCAATAGGTCCCGACCGGTTGAAATCTATCAATTAAGGGAGGAGGACAACCTCAAAGCCCAAGTCGAATCATTGACAAGGCAAATCAAGGCCCTCAAAGGCAAAGAAGGTAGAGGAATCCACACGGTCGCAAGGGCAGAAACACATGAGCCATGCTTTGTCTGTGGTATGGTGGAACATCTAGCTAAGGATTGCCCTGCTTATGGTGAAATGAGAGGAGTTTATGAGGAGCAAAGCAATGCCTTAGGGGCATACAATAAACCCTTCTCTAACACATACAATCCTGGCTAGAGGAAGCATCCAAACTTCAGTTGGAGAGATTCCAACCAAGCAGAACCATCAAGAGGACAATGGATAACTGAGAACAGCCGCAACCACCAAAGGCGTATTCTGCACCTCAATACAATTCGCATCAGCCAAGGAGTTCTCTTGAGAACACCTTACAATCTTTCATGGAGGCGCAGAGTAAGACAAATCAAAAGTTTGAGTCACTTTTCACACAAATGGTGGAGGAAAGTAAAGAAATGAAGAGCCAAATCATGAAACTGACTGGAGCTTTAGCTGTTCAAGAACGCGGCAGGTTCCCTTCACAAGCTCAGTCAAACCCAAAGGGTCAACATATGGCGCAAACCTCATGTCTTGATAATCAAAATGTTAAGGAGGTGAATGCCATCAGTACTCGTAGTGGTAAGATTATGGAAGAACCATCTACAACTACCACCGCTTCGAGTAGTAAGGAAGTTATCCCTAAGAAAAATGAGCCAACAAATGTTCTGGTACAGGTGCCTTTTCCCTAAGCTCTGCGTCCAACTGGGAAAGTACTGGAACACGAAAGTGAGATCCTAGAGCACTTGACTCAAGTGAAGATTAATCTTCCTAAGCTTCATGTTATCAAGCAAGTGCCTGCTTATGCTAAGGTTATCAAGGATTTGTGCACTATCAAAAGGAAGCACCATGTCAAGAAGACAACATTCTTGACAGAACAGGTAAGCGCGGTGATCGACCAGAAAACACCGCTCAAGTACAAGGATCCCGGTTGTCCCACAATTTCCTGTCTAATTGGGACACATGAGTTCCGCCAAGCTTTGCTTGATCTAGGAGCGAGTGTTAACCTCATGCCATACTCTGTCTACTCGCAACTTGGTCTTGGAGAAATTAAGCCCACATTTGTGGTTCTGCAGCTGGCTGATTGCTCAATCAAGAAGCCTCGGGGGATAGTTAAGGATGTTTTGGTTCAAGTTGATAAGTTCTATTACCCCGTTGACTTTCTAGTCTTGGATACTCAATCCGTGGTGAGTATGGAGTCCAAGATTCCTATAATCCTCAGAAGACCTTTCCTTGCTACAGCCAATGCTCTCATCAACTGTAGGAATGGTCTGATGAAGATATCTTTTGGGAACATGACTTTGGAGGTGAATGTTTTTCACATTGCAAAGCAACCACGTGATGATGACGAGTGCCACCAAACATTTCTAATTGACACACTCGTCTCGGAGGAGGTTCAATTGTGTAGCAATTCTAATGATTTTGATGATTTCCTCCGAATTTCTAAATCTGAGAGTTCTGGTCCTTGTGAGTTGGCCAACAATGTCACCATTTTCAAAGACTCACATGGCAGAGGAACCAAGTTTTGGCAACCACGCTTTGAAAAGCTACCTAGAGAAAAAGAAAAGCCAAAGCCATCCACCGAAGAGACCCCAAACCTCAAGCTGGCTCAACTGCCTGAGAATCTGAAACATGTCTTCCTGGGAGCTGGTGATACCTTTCCTGTCATCATTTCATCTAAACATGATGCATTTCAAGAGCAGCGGTTAGTTGACATGCTGCGTGAACATAAATCAGTATTAGGTTGGACGATTGTCGACATTAAGGGTATTAACCCCTCAATTTGCTCTCATCACATCAATTTGGAAGACGGGGTTAATCCACGAAGGGATCCCCAAAGTAGACTAAACCTGACAATGAAATAGGTCGTGAAGAATGAAGTCTTGAAGCTTCTGGATGCAGGAATCATCTGTGGCGACCCGCGCCCTCGCGGTGCGGTCGTCGTTCCTTATACTACTACTAATGGGCTAAGCTATAGTCTAATCCATTATTCGTTGTTAGACCATTGTCTCTTTAATTTACGTTCATGTGCGGGTAAATTTTTTTTTTCTTTACTTTAACCCTCGGGTTCTTAACATGTTATGTTGTTACACTAATAACATATCTTGCTATTACTTTAAGGATTTGGATATCATACTAGTTCCCGAAACTTGTCTTAACTTATTACAGTCCGTTGTTCTTTACTAAGACAATGGTTGTAATATCTTCTTCTTAGAATTGAACATACATTAGTATTCTATATTACATTACTTTGCAGCGGAATTTAATTTCTAAGCGAGCGTAGTGGAGACCACTCCCGTGCACCCATGACCTTTCCCCCACCCTTGCCTCCGCATGTCCATCAAGCAAACCACTATATGACTGGCTGCTTACCTTTGTTACCTGCATACGAGTAAACTGATGAGCTAACGCTCAGCAAGTATAAACATGCATACATCATAAACTAATAGAAATTACATTAAGAGTTATGATGCCAATATGCTCGTGTGAAACATGCTTTAAACTACTTTCTATCTTTCTGTTCTTACTTCTATGGGCCTGGGCCCCTGCTTATTGTCTGCTCTAGTCGGAATCTCAAATCTTTGAGATTTTCCCTCCCTTACGGAGGCCGACGACCCGTCAGTCTTTTACTTTACTGGTCATTTCTTACTGGCTGGTCTAGTTGGAATCTCTACTCTGTGAGATTTCCCTCCCTTGCGGAGGCCGACGACCCGTCAGTCTTTTACTTTACTGGTCATTACTTACTGTCTGGTCTAGTCGGAATCTCTACTCTGTGAGATTTTCCTCCCTTGCGGAGGCCGACGACCCGTCAGTATTAACTATGCATAAGGGTAACCATATGTCGCCCTTCTGAAATCTAGAGCATTAAGCCCTCCAAACACGTATAATCACATGTAATCACATAGACTTAGGAACATAAGTAAATTCATAGTTCTAAGTCTAACTACAGCTTACTCGAGTCCAGACAAACATATATGTCTATACTTACCGTTAATTCGCTAGGATTCCCGCTTGCTGGAAGTTCTTTCTCGTTGCTTCGGCTCTCGTGCCAAAACCTGTTCCATGGAAATATGTATTAACCACCTATTCCAAGCATCAAAATTTCTCATACTTGGATTCCTAAATCCAATTTCAACTCATTTTTGAACTTAACCCCTCTAGGCTGAATTCTAGCTCAAGAGGTAATTTACACATATTTGTGTATCTCGGTTTTGAATCTTAATCTATTCATTTTCGAGCTTTTAAAACAAGTATCCATTCTCTAGAATCGGATTACTAACTCATTGCTTACTAACTAGATTTTAGGAAATTTTGCAGAGTTTCGCCTTTTTAATTTTTCTCGTTTCCCGAGTTTTCAATAACTCGTTTTACTTCCGATTCGGTGCACTGTAGTCCGATTCACATTCACGAACACAAATGGCTACATAAATTGAACAAAAATACATTTCCTCCATTTCAAGGGATTTTCGGATTTTTAGTGCAAATCCAAAAAAAAAATTGTTCAATCCTTTCAATACTTGCACATTAAACTCCTATCACAGTCCCCGACAAAACCTCGGTTTCGTTTTTTAGTTTTAGGAATTTTTTCCGAGATGAGTTACTATTCATAGAAACGAAAAAGCAAGCAGTTTCTCATGAAAAATCCGAAATCTTACCTTGAAAAATTGAGATTCTCCGCTAGAATGCCTTGGGTTATGTTTCTACCGGACTGAACGGAAGAAATTTCAACGAAAACGGGTGATTCCTTGATTTTCCCTTGATTTTCTCTCTTTTCTCTTTCTTTTCTCTATCTCTCGGCCACACTTAGAAAAAGAAGCAATTTTGGCTTCTAATCTCATCCGTAGGCCATTTTAAGTGTAATATGTATATTATATTAATATTTCTAAAAATATCTCACATTACTTTCTAAAATTAAATTAGAGAAATAACTTTAATTCCCATAATTTAATTCTACTAATTCTAATTTAGTTTAACACTTAATTTAAGTGGTTCTGTGTTCCCCACATTTTTCTTGTCGAGACCAAACTTTCCGTTTTTCAAAACGAATCTCTTTCCGGTACTGATAATTTCACACCCGGTACAGGTTCTATACTGCTTTTCTGGACTGCCGAGCACCCTGGGTGAAATTTCTCATATTCAACCCACTTCTCTTGGGTATCTCAATAGTCAATTTCTTTTTCTGAAATTCTCATTTTAAACGATCCAGAATTGCCCAAAACGCGTACCCTCGCGGTACTCGTTTTTTTTGTAGTTTCCCGCTTTAACTGACTCGGAAAAATTATGTTTCAGGAACTTTTGCCATTTTCCTTACTTCTAATATTTCTACTCTTTTTCTAACTGGTCATTTGGTCATTTACCAAATATTTTAGTTTTTCATAACTAAAATATACTGTTAAAATTTCTAACTTTTAACCGATATTTCACTATTTACAACCCGATATTTCTGAATTTTCTCTGTAAAAATATTCGTATTATAACTTTACACTTTTCGGGTGACTTTACCCGTATATAAAATTTCTACATATCACTTTCTGATTACATCAATATTTCTACTACTTTACATTAGGGAATAATTATGGTCAAATACCGGATTGTCCGAATTTGACTTAATATTTTCCCGGTCATTACATTCACCCTCCTTAAGGAATTTTTCGTCCGAAAATCAGAACAACCGGGGTACTTACATCGATCTCTTCTTCTACTTCCCAAGTGGCTTCGCAACATTGTGATTTTTCCACCGCACTTTAACCATTGGGATACTACGACTTCGAGTTTCCTTTCTTCTCTGGCTAGAATTTGATTTGGTTGTTCCTCATAGGACAAATCTTCGTGAACTGAATAGGCTCATCTTTGTAACACGTGCGATGGATCCGAGATATACTTCCGGAGCATTGCTACATGAAACACACTGTGCACTGAGGCCAACTCTGGTGGTAGAGCTAGTCGGTAAGCTACCTTTCCTATTCTTTCAATGATCTCAAAAGGCCCTATGTAACATGGACTCAGCTTACCTTTCTTCCCAAAACGCATCACACCCTTCATTGTTGCGACTTTTAGGAATACAGAGTCCCCTACAGAAAATTCCAAGGGTCTCCGTCGTTTATCTGCATAACTCTTCTGCCGGCTCTGAGCCGTCTCTAATCTTCTACGGATCTTTTGAACTGTCTCAACGGCCTCTTGAACGAATTTCGTCTTGTGAAGCTGCTTTTCCCGAGTGTCATACCAATGAACTGAGGATCTACACTTCCTTCCGTAAAGTGCTTCATACGGGGCCATGCCGATGGAAGCTTGGTAACTATTATTATACGAGAATTCGATCAATGGCAACTTCATACTCCATGCGCCCTTGAAATCCACTGCGCATGCACGAAGCATATCTTCTAGGGTCTGAATGGTCCTTTCTGACTGCCCATCCGTCTGGGGATGGAACGCTGTGCTATAGTGTAATTCTGACCCTATCGCTTCCTGAACACTTCTCCAAAAATTGGAGGTAAATCGGCTGTCTCTGTCCGACACTATACTAACTGGTACTCCATGTAGCTTTACTACCTTAGCCACGTACAACTCAGCTAACCTCTCTAAGGAGTAAGTTATATTGATCGGAATAAAATGCGCTGATTTCGTTAGCCGATCCACGACTACCCAAATGGCATCGTATCCCTCACTGGTTCTCGGATGTCCGGTCACAAAGTCCATGGCTAAGTGTTCCCACTTCCATTCCGGGATCTCTAGTGGTGTAAGCTTCCGGCTGGTCTCGATGTTTCGCTTTGACTTTTACGGCATGTCAAGCGGCGACAAACATAGTCAACTATGTCGTTCTTCATTCGCCTCCACCAAAAATGTTGTTTCAAATCTTGATACATTTTGGTGGCACCTGGGTGTACGGAATATGGCGTGCTGTGCGCTTCTGCAAGTATCTGCTTCTTGATCCCCTCTTGATCTGGTACACAAATTCTTCTTTGGTATAGGAGAATTCCGTCCTTTGAAAGGCTGAAATTTGACCTTGCATTATTTACTATCTCCTTCCTGTATCCATCCATAATTGGATCACCTTTCTGAGCTTCTCGTATCTCATCCTGTAGCACAGGCTGCAGCTTCAGAGATGCTAACTTACCATAGATTAATTCGAGGTCTAGGAGATTAATCTCTTGTTGAAGCTGCTTGGGCAACAATTCGGTCTCCATTGGAGTCCGTAGTCTTTGAGTTTCTGCTCAGCGCGCGCTACTACGATTGGCTTTACGGATGGTAAAAGATTTCAATCGTAGTCCTTCACAAGTTCAAGCCATCGTCTTTGTCTCATATTAAGCTCCTTCGCGTGAAGAAGTACTTTAGGCTCGATGGTGCGTATAAATTTGGCATTGAACCCCATATAGGTAATGCCGCCATAACTTGAGTGCAAAAACTCTGCGGCTAACTCAAGATCATCGTTGGGTAATTACGCTCGTGATCTTTCGTTGCCGAGATGCGTAAGCAATGACCTTGCCATTTTGCATCAACACGGCTCCTAGTCACATCTTTGAGGCATCCTTTGTAGATGTCAAATTTTTTCTCCCTCTTCGGGATCATGAGTCTTCGAGCACTAATTAATCTTCTTTTGATCTCTCTGAAACTCTGTTCACATCCATCTGTCCATTCATACCTTCTATCTTTTCTAGTTAAGGCAGTGAGAGGAGCTGCAAGACGAGCAAATCCCTCCACAAACGTTCTGTAATACCCTGCCAATCCTAGGAAACTTCGAATTTCCGTAACACTCTTTGGAACTGGCCACTTCTCAACCGCTTCAACCTTTGTTGGATCCATGGTGATTTCTTCCTTAGATACTACATGTCCGAGGAAGTGGACTTTATCTAACCAGAACTCGCACTTAGAAAACTTCGCATATAGCTGATGTTTCTTCAACGTGTGTAGTGCGATCCTCAAATGTTCTGCGTGCTCCTGTCGATCTTGTGAGTATATAAGGATGTCATCAATGAAAACAATAACAAACTTATCTAAATACTCTCTGAAGACTCTGTCCATAAGGTCCATAAACGCCGCTAGGGCATTTGTAAGTCCAAATGGCATCACTAAGAATTCGTAGTGTCCATACCGAGTTCTGAATGTCGTTCTGGAAATGTTTTCTTCTCTAATCTTGAGCTGATGATACCCCGATCGAAGGTCTATCTTCGAAAACGTGGTAGCTCCCTTCAACTGGTCGAACAAGTCATCGATTCCTGGCAACGGGTACTTGTTCTTGATGGTGACTTTGTTGAGCTCTCTATAATCTATGCACATCCGAAGCGTGCCATCCTTCTTTTTGACAAAGGGACGGGGAGCTCCCCATGGCGAGAAACTTCGATGCGATGAAACCTTTGTCTAACATCTCTTGGAGTTGAACCCGCAACTCTTTCGGTTCCGCTAGAGCCATCATGCGGTGCTTTGGATATTGCTGCGGTGCCGGGAGAAGCTCTATCTCAAAAGCTATTTCCCGATCTAGAGGAAGTCCGGGTAGTTCCTCCGAAAACGTCTAGGAACTCCTTGACTATGGGAACGTCTTTCGGTTGATGTTTCCCCTCTTGGTTCCTGTCCACCACATACGCCAAATATCCAGTGCATCCGCTAGACATCAATCGTCGGGCTTCTATGGAACTAATAAAACGTATGGGTGTCCCTGATGTGGAACCCATGTACTCAAACATCTGTTCTCCTTCTGGCTGAAAAACTACCTTTTTCTTTCTACAGTCTATTGTGGCATTATACTTTGCTAGAAAATCCATTCCTAGGATCACATCATAATCTACTAAGTTCAGAACAACTAGGTCCGCACTTAGTTCTCTTCCTACTATCTCTCTTTGGGTGCGTGGCGTAACCGGTGACTGACAACAACACATCACCGATGGTAGTGTTGTCTTAAAGGCTTGCCCTATCCTCTCTTGAGGATGTAGTATTCGTTTAACAAATTCTCTTGATGCAAATGTATGTGTGGCCCTGAATCAAATAATGCTCGTGCGGGGACATGGGCAGCGATGGTGACTGTCATTACGTTGGGCGTGCACCGCCTCGACTTCCTCCTTAGTGTATGTCATTAAGTGAGCATTGGCCTGTGGAGCAGCTTCTACTCTGTTCAGCTGAGGGGTCGAGAATGCCCTCTGCGCTTGCATGGCATGAAATTGTGGAACGGGTGGCCTTTGTGGAGCCGTTCTAGGAGATCCTGCTTTAAATGGACACTGCCTTGCATAATGTCCTTTCTGTCCACACGTATAGCATACATCTATGCTAGCTTTATATTCTCCGGAGTGTTTCTTTCCACAGGTCAGGCAGATAGGAACACTAGGACTGGTATCTTGGTCCCATACATTAGGGGTTTATTTGATTCGATTGCGATTCCCTTTCCTCTTCTTCAGGGTTTTCTTTGGTTCCCTGTCCCGGGTTTCGATCCCTGGTCGCTACGACTTCCTTGGCTTTGTGGATTAGCACCAGAGCTCTGCTTATTGGGTGCATGTGCCTTTTCTCTCTGTTTCTTCTTGTCTTCCCACATCTTAGCCCGTTCCTCTCTAGATTTGGCAATGTTATGCTCTGCACGTATTGCCCGATTCACTAGATCGGCTACCGTGGTTGGTGGATACTCCCCACTTTCCACAATAGTGGCTATATCTCCATGGAGCATATTAACCATACTCCTAACCTTCTCTTCCTGTGTTGGAACCAACTGAGGACATAGTCGTACCAACTGGTGAAATCGTCGGCATGCTTCTACAACTGTCTGGTCGCCCTGCTTAAAATTGTTGAACTCATTCTGTTGAGACTTCAGGGCTTCTAAGTTGTAATACTTACGGTTAAATTCCCATAGGAATTCATCCCACAACATCTGTCTCACATTCCTTCTGGTGCACACTGATTCCCACCAATAGCGGGCATCTTTCTTTAATACAAAAGCGGCGCACTGAATCTTCTCCCTGTCGGTGAGTTCCATAAACTCAAACACTGTCTGAATGGATACTAACCATTCCTCAGCCTCGAGTGGATCTGTTGATCCATCAAACTCTGGAGGTGCCATTCTCTTAAACCTTACATACAATGGTTCCCTTGGGACCATTTCTCGGTGCCCCGTCTCACCCCTTACTGGCTCTTGGGGTTCAACCCTCTCTACGGGTTGCTCAGGTTGGACGGCTTGTGCTGGAACCGCCTGCGGAGGGGGTGCTCCTCCAACCTGCTGGCCCTGTATCAACTGGGTAAGCAATTCTCGTAACTGTCTGCTTTCCTCAGCCTGGGCTGCTATTTGCCCCCTCAGACCTGCTACTTCTTCAGCTAGGTCTGGTGCTGGAGGATTCTGTTCTGCTTGGGTTCTCTTTTGATGTGTAAGAACCATGTTGTTGTGTCTATATTAATCAAAAGAGCAACATCGTTAGTCTAAGTGCAAAAAGAACCGCTTCAAAAGTTCCTTGACTTGCAATACTTTAAACTATCATTCATTCTCATATCAACTAGCAAAACATACATTCTATATGTTCTCCTAGTATGCATGCCCCATATCATGCATATCACATCATATACAAATCATCACAAAAGTAAAGGTTTTTAAGCCTTTCATTCATATCTATTATGTATGTCCTATTCCATACATATCACATCATACATAAAACATCATTAGTCTAAGTTTCTCAATACTATTTACATAACCTTGCATCATATTTAAATAAATAAGACACTAAGTCCTAACTTAATCCTCAGGATCCTCCACTGGATCCTCCTCGGGGTCTTCCTCCGAATCCTCCTCGGGACCCGACTGAGGGTTACCACTAGCTTCCTCACCAACGGTCCCAATGTAGGTCCATCTTCGCCGAACGGCCATAGACTCGTCCGCTGCCTCTATCTCGGGACTCGGTCGTTGTCGAGAGGTAGTGGCTACCGTGTCATGTCTCCTAATACGGGTATTGGAAAACGGGAAGTCTCGCCTAACCACCGTTGGCCGTGTCCTCTCCTCTAGCAGCTGGTGCTCACAATGCTTCGCCTCAACAATAAATTGTGTAAGGGTCTGATCCGATCGCGGAACTAGCCGACGATGGTACTCTTCCGTCAGACCTCTCCATAGGATCTGACACTGCTCCTCCTCACTTAGATTAAAAATTTGATTCGGAGCTAGTACCTCTGTCAAAACTCTCGCTATATAGGCTACAACGGCCTCATCCGATCTCATACTCGCCCTCTCGGCTTGTATGATAAACTCTTGAGCTTGGGTGTAGGTCACGGCTACACTCACTTGGCTCTGTGTCTCTCCACTCTGTTGTGGTGTCGACTCTGATGGCATGACTTGGGGAAGAAACTGACACTTCAACATGTGGCAAAACTCTTCCCATTGCATCTCTGCTATTTCGTCCTCATCCAAAGCTTGCCAAAAGATTAGGGCATTGCCCTCTAACAGACTTGTTGCGAGTACAATCCACTCCTCTCGAGCTATGTCACAGGCTCGCATCACATACTCGACACGGTGCAACCAATCCCTAATTCTAGTGGGATGTGATAGCCCATCAAAGGAAGGTGGATTACAGGTGTAGAACCTAGCTGCGGCTCAACTTTGTAGTCAAAACAACTCTACTAGCTCGGTGTGCAGCTGGGCCGCCATGGGCTCTAGAGCCCTTAACTCCCGATCCACCGGTGGATGGTCAGTATCTAGTAGGAGTGGGTACCGACCTTTCTGTTTGTCGGAACCGTGACATTAGAAACATTCTTACCCGTCCCCACAACGTATTCTCTTGTGGTGTGGGCGCTAACCGGGATGATGGATATGATCGATCCATTAGTACCTGTTCTGTCTTTTCAAAAGAAATAAGAAATTCTCAGTTTTAGTTCATAAACTAATTTACCTGGACTGCGCAGAAGCATAGGTGCGGGACTTGTCATGGCAAGAGTAGGAACGCCGCTCTGATACCAACTGTGGCGACCCGCACCCTCGCGGCGCGGTCGCCGTTCCTTATACTACTACTAATGGGCTAAGCTATAGTCTAATCCATTATTCGTTGTTAGACTATTGTCTCTTTAATTTACGTTCATGTGCAGGTAAATTTTTTTTTTATTTACTTTAACCCTCGGGTTCTTAACATGTTATGTTGTTACACTAATAACATATCTTGCTATTACTTTAAGGATTTGGATATCATACTAGTTCCCGAAACTTGTCTTAACTTATTACAGTCCATTGTTCTTTACTAAGACAATGGTTGTTATATCTTCTTCTTAGAATTGAACATACATTAGTATTCTATATTACATTACTTTGCAGCGGAATTTAATTTCTAAGCGAGCGTAGTGGAGACCACTCCCGTGCACCCATGACATTTTCGCCACCCTTGCCTCCGCATGTCCATCAAGCAAACCACTATATGACCTGGTCGCTTACCTTTGTTAAGCGCATACGAGTAAACTGATGAGCTAACGCTCAGCAAGTATAAACATGCATACATCATAAACTAATAGAAATTACATTAAGAGTTATGATGCCAATATGCTCGTGTGAAACATGCTTTAAACTACTTTCTATCTTTCTGTTCTTACTTCTATGGGCCTGGGCCCCTGCTTATAGTCTGGTCTAGTCGGAATCTCTACTCTTTGAGACTTTTCCTCCCTTACGGAGGCCGACGATCCGTCAGTCTTTCACTTTACTGGTCATTTCTTGCTGGCTGGTCTAGTCAAAATCTCTACTCTGTGAGATTTCCCTCCCTTGCGGAGGCCGACGACCCGTCAGTCTTTTTACTTCTTGGTCATTACTTCTTTGTCACGGTCTAGTCGAAATCTCTACTCTGTGAGATTTTCCTCCCTTGCGGAGGCCGACGACCCGTCAGTATTAACTATGCATAAGGGTAACAATATGTCACCCTTCTGAAATCTAGAGCATTAAGCCCCCCAAACACGTATAATCACATGTAATCACATAGACTTAGGAACATAAGTAAATTCATAGTTCTAAGTCTAACTACAGCTTACTCGAGTCCAGACAAACATATATGTCTATACTTACCGTTAATCCGCTAGGATTCCCGCTTGCTGGAAGTTCTTTCTCGTTGCTTCGGCTCTCGTGCCAAAACCTGTTCCATGGAAATATGTATTAACCACCTATTCCAAGCATCAAAATCTCTCATACTTGGATTCCTAAATCCAATTTCAACTCATTTTTGAACTTAACCCCTCTAGGCTGAATTCTAGCTCAAGAGGTAATTTACACATATTTGTGTATCTCGGTTTCTGAATCTTAATCTATTCATTTCCGAGCTTTAGTTATCCATTCTCTAGAATCGGATTACTAACTCATTGCTTACTAACTAGATTTTAGGAAATTTCGGCAGAGTTTCGCCTTAATTTTTCTCGTTTCCCGAGTTTTCAATAACTCGTTTTACTTCCGATTTTGGTACCTGTAGTCCAGATTCACATTCCTGAACACAAATGGCTACATAAATTGAACAAAAATACATTTCCTCCATTTCAAGGGATTTTCGGATTTTTAGTGCAAATCTAAAAAAAAAATTGTTCAATCCTTTCAATACTTGCACATTAAACTCCTATCACAGTCCCCGACAAAACCTCGGTTTCGTTTTTCAGTTTTAGGAATTTTTTCCGAGATGAGTTACTATTCATAAAAACGAAAAAGCAAGCAGTTTCTCATGAAAAATCCGAAATCTTACCTTGAAAAGTTGAGATTCTCCGCTAGAATGCCTCGGGTTATGTTTCTACCGGACTGAACGGAAGAAATTTCAACGAAAACGGGTGATTCCTTGATTTTCCCTTGATTTTCTCTCTTTTCTCTTTCTTTTCTCTATCTCTCGGCCACACTTAGAAAAAGAAGCAATTTTGGCTTCTAATCTCATCCGTAGGCCATTTTAAGTGTAATATGTATATTATATTAATATTTCTAAAAATATCTCACATTACTTTCTAAAATTAAATTAGAGAAATAACTTTAATTCCCATAATTTAATTCTACTAATTCTAATTAAGTTTAACACTTAATTTAAGTGGTTCTGTGTTCCCCACATTTTTTTTTCTTGTCGAGGCCAAACTTTCCATTTTTCAAAACGAGTCTCTTTCCGGTGCACCGATAATTTCACACCCCTTGCACGGGTTCTATACGCTTTTTTCGGGATGCCGAGCACCCTGGGTCAAATTTCTCATATTCAACCCACTTCTCTTGGGTATCTCAATAGTCAATTTCTTTTTCTGAAATTCTCATTTTAAACGATCCAGATTGTCCAAAACGCGTGCATTACCCTCAATTTTCGTTTTTTTGTAGTTTCCCGCTTTAACTGACTCGGAAAAATTATGTTTCAGGAACTTTTGCCATTTTCCTTACTTCTAATATTTCTACTCTTTTTCTAACTGGTCATTTGGTCATTTACCAAATATTTCATTTTGTCATAACTAAAATATACCTGTTAAAATTTCTAACTTCTAACTGATATTTCACTATTCACAACTGATATTTACGAATTTTCTTTGTAAAAATATTCTTATTATAACTTTACACTTTTCGGGTGACTTTACCCCGTATATAAAGTTTCTACATATCACTTTCCTGATTACATCAATATTTCTACTACTTTCTGTTCCGGGAATAATTATGGTCAAATACCGGACTGTCCGAATTTGACTTAATATTTTCCCGGTCATTACATCATCTATCCAGTCGCTGATAGCAAGTGGGTCAATCCAACTCAGGTAGTACCTAAGAAATTCGGGGTGACAGTGGTGGAAAATGAGAAAGGGGCTCTTGTTCCCACAAGAACTGTGACGGGTTGGCGAATGTGCATTGACTATCGAAAGTTGAACGTCGCCACCCGTAAAGATCACTTTCCGCTTCCATTTGTTGACCAAATCCTAGAATGTGTGGCTGGTCATCCTTACTATTGCTTTCTTGATGGCTACTCAGGCTATTATCAAATCGAGATCACATTAGAGGATCAGGAAAAAACTACATTTACCTGTCCTTTTGGTACTTATGCTTTTCGGCGTATGTCATTTGGGCTGTGTAATGCACCAGCCACCTTCTAGAGGTGCATGATGAGCATTTTTAGCGACATGGTCGAAAAGTGTATGGAAGTGTTCATGGATGATTTGGCCGTCTTCGGTGACTCATTCGACTCATGCCTTCTCAACTTAGAAGCTGTGCTTAAGAGATGTGAAGAGAAGAGTCTCGTGCTTAACTAGGAGAAGTGTCATTTCATGGTGCCATCTGGCATAGTCTTGGGGCATGTTGTTTCTGAAAGAGGGATTGAAGTTGATCAGTCCAAAATTGAACTCATCTCAAAGTTGCCCACCCCCAAGACTGTCAAAGACATTCGATCTTTTCTGGGGCATGCTGGTTTTTACAGGAGGTTCATACAAAACTTTTCAACAATTTCTCGTCTGCTTTGTAACCTCCTGGCCAAAGACGCCGTGTTCGATTGGACACAAAAGTGTGAGGATTCTTTTCGAACGCTTGTGGCGAAGTTAACATCCGCCCCCATCAGTCAGTCACCAGATTGGAGCTTACCATTTGAGATCATGTGTGACGCAAGCGATTATGATGTGGGAGCTGTCCTAGGTCAACGAAGGGAAGGAAAGCCCTTTGTTGTGTATTACGCGAGTAGAACTCTAAATAGTGCTCAAATGAATTACTCAACTACTGAAAAAGAGTTGCTCGCTGTAGTCTTTGCACTTGACAAGTTCCATGCATATTTGATCGGTTCACCCGTCACCGTCTTTACAGATCATGCTGCCCTCAAGTATCTCCTTTCCAAAAAGGATGCTAAGGCGCGATTAATTAGGTGGATCCTTCTATTGCAGGAATTTAACTTGACCATTAAGGACAAGAAAGGTGTTGAGAATGTCGTTGCCGACCATCTATCTCGATTCGAGTTCAATGATCCCGCTGATGGCCCTGCAATCCGCGATAACTTCCCTGATGAAAATATTTTCGCCGCCACTAAGCTACCTTGGTACGCTCATATCGTAAACTACTTGGTGACGGGCAAACTTCCTTCTAATTGGAATGCCCAAGATAAACGCAAGTTCTTGGTCGAAGTATGAAACTTCTATTGGGACGATCCATATCTTTTCAAGTACTGTCCCGACCAAATCATGAGATGGTGCATTCCTGATGATAAAATCACTAGTGTCCTGAACTTCTGCCATAACGATGCATGTGGTGGTCATTTTTCTGTGAAAAAGACCGCCGCAAAAATCTTCCAGTGTGGTCTTTATTGGCCTACTTTGTTCAAAGACACTAATCAATTATGTCGTTCTTGTGCCCGGTGCCAGAAGTTAGGTGCTTTGTCCCACCGCCATATGATGCCTTTGAACCCGATTCTCGTGATCGAAATATTCGATTGTTAGGGGATCGACTTTATGGGTCCATTTCCACCTTCTTCTGGGTACCTTTACATCCTACTCGCTATGGATTACGTTTCTAAACGGGTTGAAGCCGTGCCGTGTCGAACCAATGATAATGCAACAGTTGTTAAGTTCTTAAAGGAGAATGTGTTATCTAGGTTTGGCACTCCATGTGCTATCATCAGTGATCAAGGCACTCATTTCTGCAACCGTTCATTTGAGGCTCTTATGCGCAAGTACGGTGTACTTCATAAGGCTGCTACTGCCTATCATCCACAAACGAATGGCCAAGCTGAGTTGGCGAATAGGGAGATCAAACAAATTCTAGAAAAGACGGTAAACCCCGACCGCAAGGATTGGTCCTTACGTCTTCTTGACGCTCTCTGGGCATACCGCACTACTTACAAATCTCCTCTTAGGATGTCTCCCTATAGGCTTGTCTTTGGGAAAGCTTGTCATTTACCTGTCGAGCTCGAACATAAAGCTTATTGGGCCGTCAAGGCCCTTAACTTTGATCTCAATGCTACAGGTATTCAAAGAAAACTCCAATTATCTGAGATTGAGGAGTGAAGGAATGACGCATACGACAATTCCAAGATCTACAAGGCAAAAATGAAAGCGGTTCATGACAAGCAGATCCTGAGAAAGAATTTCGAGCCAAATTAGCGGGTGCATCTTTATGACTCCCGTTTGCATCTCTACCCAGGTAAGTTAAGGTCGCGGTGGACTGGTCCTTTTGTGGTGAAACAAGTTTTTCCCAACGGTGTTGTTGAGGTCAAGGACCCAAGCGATGGGAGAGTATTCAGAGTAAATGGCTAGAGACTGAAGCATTACATTAAGCGTGTGAGCCAAGCTGAAGAGATCATTCTCGAGGCTCCGATTTACCAAAGTTGACAAGTTTGCTTCAAACCCTATTGTACCATATTTTTGTTTCTTTGTGTCGTTTGGTGTGCTTTGTGTGTTTTTAATTTTAGTTTGATTTTATGTGATTTTATATTTGTTTGTGTTCGGAGAATCGCCGGTTTTAAGCTCGACTCGGTTCAATGTTCATCATCCGGTGTTCTCTTTCCTGTCTCCTTCAGTATTGCATATAATTTTAGACATTGAGGACACTATCCGATTTTTGGTTGGGGTGGTTAGCATATTCATCGTGAGATTAATTTTTGTCTTGTGGTTATTTTGGGTCAAAAGTTTTGCGAGATTAACTGAGTATGATTTCAAAATTTTTGGTTTGAGTCAGTTTTTGCTATCTTAATTACCAAGAAATGATTTCCAGAGTTATTTTTGAGCTAGACCTTGTGGTAAGATGGTTGTTGACACATTTAGTTGAGAAAAATTCTCGAGTTTAAGGTTTCCATTTTTGGTGAGTTGTGAGAGTTGAGAAAACAACTTTTTGAACTTTCATTGATCTTTTGAGTTGGTTGAGTCATTAAAGGAGCACATTTATTCGACTTGTGACATTTGCTTGAGGGATGATTTCTGGTTAGGAATAATTTTTAGAATTTGAGCCATGTGTTGTAGATAGTTATCATTTTTCTTTTACAAAAAAAAAGAGAGAGCAAGAGCATCATTTATCATCAATGTTTACATAGTTTGGTTGCACTAATGTCTTGTGCTGCATAGCAGCCAATCAAAAGAATGCCTTACTACATCAGCTTCATCAAATGTATGTTGTCTCTTGCCTCGAAAAAAAAAAGAGAAAAAAAAAGAAAAGAAAAAAAAAAGAGTTTGTGTATATTTGTCTGTATTTTTCAGCTTTTATTTGTTTATGAGATCTTCCTCTTGGCCAGAATGAAATCCCGAAAGCTTGTTTACAGTTTGAGTAATGAATTGTTCCAGATATTTGATTTGCCTATCATTTGATCAATGTTTGTTTAATAGCTTGTCCTTAAAATGCCTTCTCTCACTTGAGCATTAATTGTGACATTTCCAACTCCATGAGCGTAATCCCTTTGCAGCAAAATATTTTCGTCCCCCGTGAGGTAAATGGAGTTGAGACTTTACCTTGGTGAGTTTTTTGATGCTATTTGTCTTAATGAATGTGGTAAGAAGGATACGGTTTGGTGCACACACACACGACTCTGGAGTTATGACTGAAGTAGTTTTGATAGCATTTTCTGATGACTTACTAATGTTTTGTTTGATTGCTTAGGTGATTTTGAAGGTTTTGATTTGAATTTTTCAGCTTGACATGATTTTTCTTTCGCTTGAATTGCTAGAGACTAGCAATAAGCTGGTTGGGGGTTGTGATAAGTGCACGAATTTGCACATTTAATGTTCATAATTGTCAAACTATTTTATCAAATTTGTGATTTTAATTTCAAATATTCCTAAATTTAGAGGATTTAATTTTAATTGGATTTATTTTATTTTTAAGGTTTTTGAAGAAAACAATTGAGTTTGGGCTAGTTTACCAAGCAAAACCCAATAGTTGAGCCCAAGAAAAAGCCCAATTCGGCCCAAAACCCATCAGCCCATCATTCAGCCAAGCCAAGCCGAGAGCCGCGAGCCGAGCCAAGAAGCCGCGACCTGAGCCAAGCCGACACGTGTCAATCATTGCCGCACCGCAGGCCGTGGGACCCAGCTGTCCCCTCGCAGACGCGCGCCTGGCGCGCACGGTCAGGCAAGCTTTCTCTCTCTTCCGCGTGGGACCCACGTGCCAGTGCTCCTCCAGCCAAATGTCACCACGTGTCCCAATGTTCCCCCGCATACGCGCGTTTCCCGCGCACGTTCCCTCTCCGCGCGAGTTCCTCTCCCGCGCGCGTCCAATCTTCCACCGCGTGGTCCAGCTGTGTGCCACGTTTCTCCCACGTGCGAATGGCATGGCGACACGTGTCCCACTTTTAGAAACGTGATGATATTTCTCCCCGGATTAAGCCTTGTAACTTCTTAATTAAGCATCCGATTTTTACATTTTTAACACATCCAAAACTCTATAAATAGGATCATTATCAAGGTGATTGGGGTTGGATTTTTAGAGCCTAAATTCTCACATATTTTCTTGTTCTTATTCTCATATTTTCTTTTTAGAATTTTATAAGAATTATGTACAAGTTAGGCAAGAGTATTTAGGTGAGGCTAGAGATGATCCTATATGTGTAGTGAATTTATTTAGATTTTTGATTCTCCAATGGTTTGTAAGTTTTATACATTTGAGTAAATAATTTTCTTTTATCATATTTCTTCTTCTTATCAATATATTTTATTGTCAACTCTCATATAAATCTAGTCGTGCTCTTTTTATGTGATTGTTGCATTATATTATGTATTGATCGATATTATTTTATGAGTAGTCTTTTACTGCATTATTGCCAACGGTATATTGTCGCTCTTGGATTTCTCATAAGATAATTTTTCTTAATTTTAAACGTTAGAATTTTATTTACTCGAATACATTTTTAATTCATATGTTCTTCAAATATTTATTTTCCGATTGATTGTTTGGGATGTGAAACTTTCAATTGAGTCAATTTAAGAATCAAAATCCAAATAGGTGAACAAAGCATATTGAGGATTCTCAAAGCCTTACCACTTTTATTTATTGAATTTTCTCTATTTTAAATTCTTAAAAAATATCAAAAACACTTATTCTTTTCTCCGTTTGATTGCTTACTTTCCTAACGCTTTTTGTTTGCTAATCATATCTTGTTCAATTTAACACTTCCTCGTGGGATCGACCGTTCAAATTGTACTACAATTGACCGCTTGTTTTTGTACACGTTTGGGCGTAATCAGTAATCAAAATGGTTTCTGTCACGACACCAAAGATAGGGTTGTGATTGTTAGGGTTTAATTAAACATTTAACTTAATTAAGCTAGATTAATTAAGGAAAATCTATGAAAATAAAATAAAATATAGAAATACAAAAATAGAATTAAAATATATTACTCCGGAGTCTTTCTTTTACAAACAATATTTAAAACAGTCCATAGCGTTTAAAATTATACAACTTTGTGATAATATCAACCAAATACAGTTTATATACAGATATACACTACAACAATTTGAATCTCGCGCCTTTAATCCATTGGCATCCACTTGCCATTCTATAAATCTAAATTACTAACTCTTGAAGGAGAGGTTAAAACATTGAATATAGAGGAAAAGTGTGTGACGACCCTAACTTTTGGTCATCATCCTATGCTCATACTTACCATTTCTTAACCTCTATGACGACCCTAGTTATAACTTCTTAAAATTTCAGGCCATTTTTTTTTCATTCTTACCATGTATGTCAAAATGCTGTAGCATTCTGACAACATTCTATTACATTAGTCATCAAAATACATAAAACACTATTTTATTTTACATATAAAGTTTAGCAGCGTTTCCAAAACACGTGATGCATCCACAACCCACTTGCCCTAAGCATATCTTCTAAAGTTTGGATGGTACGCTCCGATTGTCCATCAGTCTGATGATAAAAAGCTGTGCTAAATCTTAATTCTGAGCCCATGGCTTCTTGTACACTCTTCCAAAACATGGAGGTAAAGCGGCTATCCTGATCTGAGACAATGGATAAAGGTATTTCATGCAGTCTAACTATGTTGGTGACGTATAACTCTGCTAACTTGTCAAGGGTATGTTGGTTGTCGAATCGAATTCGGCGGTGGAAGCGCAGCGGAAAGGCGGATCGTGTATAACAAAAATTTTCATAAAACCTTTGAGATACTCTATAGATTATATTAATTTATACACGAATAAATTAATCTCATTAATTCTTTTATTAAGAAGTCAATTCAGAAAAATACCTGGAGGCCGACTCGGTTGATAACTTGAGTTCTTTGACCTCGAACAATCCTTGCTCCAAAGCTTTGTGTTTAGAAAACCAATGTCTTCCACGTCAATTCCTAAAATCCACAAAGACGTGTGTGTGGGCACACATGAGATAAAACGGGTTACAATAAACACTCGAATTTCCATAAACACCAACGCATGCACGATGTGAAATTTTTGGAGAAATTTTTTTTCCTTCCTCTCTACTTGAGAAATTCAGCCAGCCTTAACATTTAGGGCTGAAAAAATTGTTTCAAAATTTCTATAGAGAAATTTCGGCCACCTCTAAAATTAGGGCAAAAAGCCATTTCTCAAAAATAGTATTTATTGAGTAGAAGTCAAACTTCTAGAAGGAATCAAATCTCTATCTCTAAGATAAAGCTTGTTAATTATCTCCAATTTGAATTTTAAACAAAATCTCCTATTCCCTTATCCCTTAGTGTGGCCGGCCAAGATGGGGACTCTCATCCCTGTGTGGCGCCAATACTGGATAGGGAAGGAAGAGAAAATCATCCTTTATCCTATAGTCCAATTTTATTTCAAATTCAAATTCGAATTTAAGTCAAACTTAAATTAATTTGAATTCTAAATTGAACAACTTGTCAAATAAGTTTAAATGGATAAATCTAGATGTGTTCAAATTCAAATTTAAATAATCACATTATTAAAATAATAATTAATTCCAATTAATTATTTCTGAGTGTTTAATTTTAGAATTCCGTAATTCTAAAATTCCCATTTTGTCATCTGTGTCTGGTAGAATTACTAGGACGACGCGGGGACTAATAGACCTATAATTTCGAGCTCCAATAAAATTAATAATCAATTAAACACTTTAATTAATTAATTAATTCTATTAATTCCAATAGTTACTCCACTATAAACTTGGAATTGCACTCTTGAAATTATAGATATAAATTACTTCTAAACTGTGAAGTGTCCATTTGATATAGTCATTGTATATAGATCAATCCTCCATAAATAATTCATAATTAGAGCCAGGTAGAATCCGTTAACCTCTCTAATTATATCTTTATCCTTGAGTACCATTGATTCTCTAATGGACAGTGATTCATAAAACACATTCATGAATCGGAGCTCCTACTGATCCAAGTACCGAATCAACCCTTAAGAGAATTATTTTTCTACTTCTTTCTCAAGAAGGAGTGGATTCCATCTCGTATAATAACATTCCTAGCTACCTACTTCATCATGTCTCCAAAATACAAGGAATAGGATTTAGGATTTCAGAATCTGTACCGAGTAAATCAAAAGACACAAATCCATAAATAGGAGTCTGTTAAGAACTCAGGATTAAGATCATTCTATATATGACCATCGATAGACTCAATTTGAATTTCTATACTTAACGAAAATTATTAGAAATTCATATTGTGTCTGTGTCCTTGTTCCACATAATCTCATTATACGAAATACACTCATTCAATATCTTACCATATTAACAGTGCGGATAACACCGTTCCATTCTAAATGAGAGTGACATGTATTAATAATGTTTTAATTAAAGATTCCGTACTTTAATTAAATTCACTATGAACATTGCTTTTTAATTATTATCCTTAAACATTATCCTCTCATATATAACACTTATATACAATGTTTAAGGTTACATAAATAATCATGGAATTTTAATTGATATTCATAAAATATTCATAAATATATGCACATAAAATAATGAATAAACTTTTTTATTAAATAAATAATAAATATCCTATTACATCTCATGCTTCTAGGACACCATTCCCAACAGGGTATACGTCACTTTTATGGGTACAAAATGGGTAGATTTAGTCAATCTATCAACAATTACTCAGATTGCATCATAACCTTCACTTGTTTTGGGTAGTCCTACCACAAAATCCATAGTTATATGCTTCCATTTCCATTCCTAAATATCTAACAGTTGCAGCTCTCCAGCTGGACGTTTATGCTCTGCTTTAACCTTTTGGCATGTTAAACAACGACTAACGTAGTCCATGATGTCATTTTTCATATATATGCACCAAAAGTGTTGTTTTAGATCTTGAAACATCTTAGTCACTCCTGGATGTATCGAATAAGGGGTATTATGAGCTTAAGAAAGAATTTGACTCTTAGGATCATTATCTTTTGGAACAAAAATTCTTCCTTGAAACATAAGTATTCCCTTATCAGAGACTTTGACTTCTGTCTCTTTTCCTTCTTCAGCTTCTTTCCAATATTTATCAAGAGTAGAATCTTGACGTTGAGCTCCTGTCATCTTGTCAAAAATAGACGGTTGTATCTATAGAGTGGCTAATTTGCCTGTAATTAGCTCCAACCCTAATGAATGAATATCCTTTTGTAAAAGTGCTGGAAATCTATCCAATGACATGTGACTTAATTCGGTAGTCTTACGACTTAAAGCATCAGCTACCCTATTGGCTTTTACAGGGTGATAAAGGATTTCACAATCATTATCCTTTACTAACTCCAACCATCTACGTTGTCTCATATTAAGTTCTTTCTGTGTAAAGAAATACTTGAGGCATTTGTGTTCAGTGAAAATCTGACATTGTGCACCATATAAATAATGCATCCATATCTTTAAAGCAAAAACTACTGCTGCTAATTCAAGATCAGTAGGATAGTTTCTCTCATGAGTTTTTCAATTGTCTAGATGCATACACAATTACCATTCCATTTTGCATCAATACCGCTCCCAGCCCTAGTTTGGAAGCATCACTGTATACATCAAACTTTTCTCCTTCCTTAAAAATAGTAAGGATTTGTCCAGTAGTCAGCTTTTGTTTCAATTCTTGAAAACTTTCTTCACACTTCTCTGTCCATTCATACTTCTTTTCTTTTCATGTGAGGGTAGTGAGTGGTGCAGCTAGTTTTACAAAACCCTCTACAAATCTTCTATAATACCCGGCCAAACCTAAGAAACTACGAATCTCTATTACGTTTCTTGGTGCGGGCCAATTACTAACAACTTCAATCTTTGCTAGATCCACCGAGATTCCATCCTTTGAGACTACATGTCCTAAGAAATGAACTTTACTGAGCGAAAATTCACACTTGGAGAATTTAGCATATAGCTGATGTCTTTTCAGCGTTTGAAGAATAGTTCTCAAGTGTTCTTCATGTTCCTTAGTGTGACTTGACTCAAATCCAAGTTTCACAACCGATTTTTATAATCAGTATGGGGGTTCTTTAAAGATTGAAATCCAATTCATGGGTTTGGTTTCCTATTTAATTTCAATTTAAAAACAACTTTTTGAAGAAATTTCAGCAGCATGCCGGTATAAATAGGAAAAATGCCAAACCTGCAAATCAAGTTCAATTTCAATATAATTAATTAAAATCCATCAAAATCAATTTCCAATCAACTAAACAAGGTAAATAACTGAAAACCCCAAAATTTCAATCAATTTCAACAACAATTGCTCAATTCCAAACCCTAACTCGAAATTATTCAAATCTAACCAAAATTTCAAATTCTCAAACCAATAATTCAAATTCGAGTATGGGTTTTCAAGAAATCCTTACCTCAAAGGGATTACAACTCATTTTCCCTTCAAATCCTCTCATTTCCATTTTTTTTATCTGTTTGTGGCTCTCGGCTAGCCAGCCAAGAAGGAGAGAGGGAGAGAGAAAAAACGGCCATAAAGGGAAGGAAAGAGAGAGCCGGCCGGAGAGAGAGATGGTCAGCATGGAAGAAAATGGAGAGAAAGAGAGAGAAAGGTGCTCAGGCATGAGAAACCAGAGGAGAGAGAGAGAGAGAGAGGAAGGAACAAAAAGAGAGAGAGAGAGAGAGAGAGAGAGAGAGAGAGAGTTTATGTTGGCATCCCATGGGAAGGAAAGGGAAAAAAAAAAAAAAAAAAAAAAAAAAGAAAAAGAAAAAGGAAAAAAAAAAGAAAAGAAAAGGAAAAAGGAAAAGAAAAATAGATGTCCAAATATTTAAAATAATAGCCCAGAAATGTGCCCGTACACACTTCTGGGTAAAAAATTTAATTACTGAAAATATTTAATTTCCTTAAAAATATATAAATTTAAACATCATAAACATTTAAAATCAATAATTAATCAATTAATCCAAATTAGGCACACTAATAAATCTCTATTACTTTAATTAATCTCATTTAATTCTTGAGGTGTTCTGGTTCCACCCCTTAGGCAATTTTGTCCCCGAAATTAAGGCTTACCTCAAAGTGCAACAGATGCGAGATAATACTCCCGCATCGTGGTTTTAAACTCCCATGTCACTTCCTCAACTCAATGGTGCTGCCATAACACTTTCACTAATGGAATCTCATGATGACCTTGATTCTTTATATTCGATCAAGAATCGAGCAGTGCCTCCTAAATGCGTTGCGTCATCTTTGTATCGGAACGTCAAACCACTGCACTACAGCTTTCGAGTTAGGTTGACATTTATGAAGCATGGAGACGTGGAACACGTCATGCACGTGAGATAACTCAGGCGGTAAAGCCAAATGATACACCACAACTCTCACTCATTGCAAGTTTTCCTTTCACACCAAACTAGACAACTCCTTTGTGTGGGGAAACCTTCAGCAAAACAAAGTCCCCCTCTTGGAATTCCAAAGGCCTGTGCCTTCTAGCAGCATAGCTTTTCTAATGACTTTGAGCTATCAACAGTCATTCTAGAATCACAACTATCTTCCCATTATTCTCTTGAATGACTTTCGGTCTAGTATTCAGTCGATCCTCTGGTTCCAACCAACAAATAGGTGACCTACAAAGACGACCATACAAAGAGCTTCGAACGGTGCCATACTGGTACTGGCTTGATAGCTATTATTGTACACAAACTTACAAGATGCAGGTATTTCTTCCAGTTTCCACCAAATTTCAGAATACAAGCACGAAGCATATCGTCCAGACTCTGAATTAATCTTTTAGATTGCCCATCAGTCTGACGATGAAATGCTATGCTAAAATTCAAATCTATTCTCATGGCCTCCTGAAAACTCCTCCAATACCTTTCATTAAAATGAGTGTCACGATCAGACATGATAGACAGTGGCACTCCGTGTAGCCTCACGATGTTCTCCAGGTACAATTCTGACAGTATCTTCTAAGAATACGTCGCACAGAACGGTATGAAATGTACAGACTTCGTCAACCTGTCCACCACCACCCAGATGACATCGTGCTTCAGCTCGGTTCTCGATAGCTGTTGCGTGAAAACTCGCAAGTATACGAATCGCACAAGTAATAAAGTGTACAAGAGTATGGATATCCATCCCATGAGGATTGTGTTTAGCTTTCGTTAAATACCAATATTGATTAACTTCTAGGATTGTTTTTTTTATATATTTTTATAACTAAAAGAAAATAAGAATGCAAGCAATTGTAAATAATCAAGCTAGGACCTCCTAATTTCCCCTTGATTGCGAAATGCTAAAGTTGTGCTAAAAAAATGCTACAGCATTTTGTACTAGTTAACCAAACTCAAATTTGTGCATAAAGTTCTTCCGAAATAATTATGACTATAACTCCTCAAACCAATTTCATCATATTCCTATGTGAATCTAGTTAATGGAATTCCCATTTCAAGTTCGGATTTATTAGGTTATACAAGGTAAATGATATATTCCTATACCTTCTATAAATCAATACATTCTTATATTGAACATGCATCATCCATGTAAAGTCCAACCTAAATTAATTTTTCCAAATCAATCTAAGTCTAGTTCTACATTTTGATTTCCATCAAAAATAGATATTAAGCAAGTAAATACACATGAATGAACAACCACAAGAATACCATAAACAATCCAAAAGCATAAACTAAAACATCACAATCTTAGTTCCACTAGGAGCCTAGCTCACAAAATTAACTAAATAACATCAAGGGATTCATCATTACTAGAGATTACAAAAATAAAGAGAATAAAGATGGGAAAGAAATCACCAAATGGAGGTGTCACAAACTCCAAAACCTCTTCCCAAAATCTCCATCTTCCTCCTTCTTGAAGCTCCAAAATAAATCCCCCTTCAATAATTTATGGAGAATGAAACCTAAATCTAATAAAATAAAAATATTTGTTTTGGGATTTTCTTGAAAAATTGGTTGAAAGCCTTATTAAATGCTTTGCTCTTTTCCCTCTTGTTCTTTGTGGCTACTCATATGAGGGCTAGAAGAGATGCTCATCACCCACCCTAATTGCCTTTAATTTCACGCACAAAAGGAGAGAAGAAACCTAGACAAGTGGCAGCGCCGGATTGGGAGCAAGGAGATAGTGAGAGACAAGCTTGCCATGTGGCACGGAGAGAATGGCTGGAGCAAACATTTGTCTACCTGAAACTCACAGAGAGGAGTGTGAATCACACACATGCATCTGGTCCATTGGTGTTGCGGATCTGACGGCTACAAAAGTGAGTTCCACTTGTTTTTCTACTCTACAGATTGGCCTTTGCTTGGTCCAAATTCTATTTTTAGTTTCTGATTTGTTTCTTTACATTTTGACCCAATTTCAACTCAAAAGTTTACAATTAAGCCCACCTGTCACCAAATTAATTACATAAATGAGGAAACTAACTATTTTGAAAGGAAACTAAATAAAAATAAAATAAAATAACATAAAAATACCTAAAACAAACTAAAAATAAAATTAATTCCAAATAAAATAAAATGAAATAAAAATAAGGTAAAAATATTAAAAACTAAATAAATTCTCAAGAACAAACATACTTTTTAATCCACAAAAGAGGCTAAATAACTCCATTTCATGGAGTTATTAATAGCCCCATTAGAAAATCCATAGTGATATGATCCCATTTCCATCCAAGGACAAGAAGAGGTTGCAAATCTCTCGCTAGCTTCTGATGCTCAGCTTTAATCCGAAGGCAAGTCACACATTCCGAGACATACTCACGAACATATATTTTCATCCCTCTCCATCGGTACTGTCTTTTCAAGTCCTGGTACATCTTTGTACTTTCCCAGATGTATAGCAAACTTCAATTTGTGAGCCTCTTATAGAATCGTCTTTTTTACCTCATCCGCCTTAGGAATAGCAAGGCGGTTGCGAAAATACAAGGCTCCATCCTCTTGGATTCTTCAATCCTCAAGTTGCTCTCCATTCTTGATTCGAATCCATATTCCTTGGAGGTGTGGATCCTACCATTGATTCTGCTTAACCTATTGCACAATATCCGGTGTAGAGACCATATTATACACCATAGCTTGGTTATAATCTTCATAGAACTGAAGATCATACTCAGTCACCACTTCAGTTTTTTTCCAATCTTCCAAAGCTAATGATGCTAGAATCCCCGTCATCTTCCTTCTAAGTGTAGGATCTTATTGTGATTTATATATGAAAAATCATTTGAACAACAACAATATTGTAGGCGGAATTTCAAAAAATTTAATCATATCCATTTAATTCAAAATTAAACGTAAACCACAACGAGAGATGCATGCATGATATATGTTTATAGACAAAGGATTAGAATATCACACATACCTTTATGACGATTGAATTAAATGACCGCAAGGATCTTGTCTCACTATCTCACGTTCCAAGATGGAGAATTGCCGTGAAACAAGATCGTTGTTTAATGCCACGATCACACCAAAAACCACTCGTTGATTCAAAGCTATGACTCTATGGTATTTGGGATGAGAGAGTGGGCTCTTCTCAAAAACCTAAGGAAACTATTTCCTTCTATTTTGTATCTACAAAATCCGGCCACCCTAAGGAAAAATGAAATATATTTTTCTTCTCTCTTAGAGACTCTTCTCTAGGGTTTTCAATAATATCCTTATATAGGAGGAAATTCAAAAACTCAAACCCTAGATGGGATTTTCGAACTTCTCCTTAACCCTTGGATTGAAATCCGAAAATCCCTACATGGCTTAGGGATTTCTGAATTTTCCTTCCCCTTTTTGGAGCAAAATTTGAAATCCCCTTATGGCAAGGGATTTCCGAATTTTCCCAAAATAATATATTACCTTTCTCTTTCCCTTAGTTGCCAAATAAAATCATGTTTATATTTTATTTTGAATTTAAATTAATCTCTATTAATTTCAAAATTCAAAACTCATTCCTTTTATTTTTCAATTATCGAATAAATGAAAAATAACACAATGAATTTAAACATAATTATGTATTGAACATCAGTTTCTGTTTTTCCCATTTATCAGAGCTAGCCTTGAGACCGAATGGACCCACATGAACAAAGCTATGGAATTACAATATTCGACTAACTTATCTCTATAACTTATCGACATATTTAATTCCGACATCGTACAACTCCACTAAAAGTCCGATGCCGAATAATCTCTCGATTCATGTGCGCTAATTTTCTTTTGGTGTTGATACAATTTATCACACGGTCCACAGTGTAAATGCATTATTATCCTTCATAAATATCAGTGATCAGAATGGTATATAATATTACCGTTTTACCATTCCAACCATTATTTCCTCAACTCCTTTATATGACTGTGAATAAGAAAGATAAATGTTCGTAAGATGTCTCGTACATGTCACGATGTCTTAATCAATGAATATCATCATTGAATACCAGGCCTGGTTTATTTATTCACACACCCGTCAATAAAGCATGAGGTGATATTATTTCTTACGAATTCCATATCTGTGAATCACACAACTCCAACTCAATAATGTCATGATCCCAATAACCGAGATGTCGTTCAATAACTATGAACTAATCTCATTGGTGAATCAAAGATCATGAGATACTAAGTTGAGCTATGCATTCACTTCAGGATTAAGATAATTATACAAATATACTTAAGTTGTGATGATTAGGTTTAGAGTTGTGTAAACGGTTTTTACTCTAACCTAATCAGTCACATGGTCTATTCAACATGTTGCGAGCATGTCTAGATCAACCACAGAGTCCAACTCCCATGCCCCAAGACCAGCATCACATGGTTCGATCTAACAATCATAATCGGATTCGATTGCCCAATCAATCCTAAGGCTGCGAATATCTATTTTAAAACTGTATCGAAGAGTTTGTCCGGTAGGGGTTCCCCGACTCTTCTTTCGTTGGTAACAGTTTATGGACTAAGCAATATCACTAACACTCTTGAGTATGTGTCAAAACATAACTTTATCTTATTTTATAAAATCAGCAAAATAATAATGTCTTACATTTGTCATTTCATAACTAACAAATTACATCCCACTTTATGGACACATTTCCAACAAACTCCCACTTGGACTTAAAGTAGGTGTGTACAGTCTCACATGCCCAAACCTTCCAGATGCCTATCGAAGACTTTACCAGATAAAGCCTTTGTGAATGGATCGGCCAAGTTGTCATGTGTAGATATCTTTGTTACTTCAACATCGCCTCTTTGTACAATCTCACGGATGAGGTGGTATTTCCGCTCTATGTGCTTGGACCTTTTGTGGCTTCTAGGTTCCTTAGAGTTTGCTACAGCCCCACTGTTATCGCAATACAGTACCATGGGCCTATCAGCTTTCGGAACAACTTCCAGTGAAACAAGGAACTTCTTAAGCCATATAGCCTCTTCATGACTTCACAAGCTGCCACATATTCGGCCTCCATGGTGGAGTCACTATGCAAGTCTGCTTGATACTCCTCCATACCATGAACCTCCATTCGGGACAAACACCGATCCTCAAGTGGATTTCCTAGAATCCTTATCCGATTGGAAATCGGAGTCGGTATATCTGTCATAGTCAGGTCAAGTGCCTGAATATACAAGCATATAGTTCCTCGTTATCCTAAGATACTTGAGGATATGCTTTACAAAGAACCCGGTGCTCGGGTCCGTGGTTTGACCGAAATCTACTCACCACGCCTCTGCGTAGCATATATCGTGTCGGTGCAAAGCATTGCATACATGAGGCTTCCTACGGCAGAAAGCGTAAGGAACTCGGCTCATGTCTTCCTCTTCTTGAGGAGTCTTGGGAGACTGCTCCTTTGAGAGGGATACTCCATGTCCGAAGGGTAGATAACCCTTTTTGGAGTTTTGCATGGCGAATCGGTCCATTACCTTATCGATGTAGGATGCTTGAGACAAGTGCCAATTGTTTGTTCTTCCGATCTCGAAAGATCCGAATTCCCGAACATAGGCGCTTCTCCTAGATCCTTCATGTCAACCGCTTTTTGCCACCGGAGCTTAACCTCGGTCGGTCTTCCTACATCATTCCCAATGAGTAGTATGTCATCTACATATAAGACTAAGAAAACTACTTTGCCTTCTTGTATCGACTTATACACACAAGGCTCATCCATTGTTGAACAAAACCGTAAGTTTTAACGGTCTCATCGAATCGATATCCATGATTCGGATGTTCGCTTGATCCATAAATGGACTTACGCATTGCAAACCTTTTCTTCTAGACCCTTTTCAATGAATCCATCTGGTTGTGCCATATAAATGCGCTCATCCAGATTGCCATTCAGAAAAGCTGTCTTCACATCCATCTGCCAGATTTCATAATCTAAAGCAGCAGCAATGGATAGAAGAATGCGGATGGATTTAAGTATGGTTACCGGAGATAAGGTATCCTCATAGTCGATGCCTTCTTTCTGGGTGTAGCCCTTGGCTACAAGCCTTGCTTTGAATGTCTCTACATTCCCATCCGGACCCCTCTTCTTCTTGTAGATCCATTTACACCTTACGGGTTTTACCGCTTCAGGAGGATCTACCAGAGTCCATACGCCATTTTTATACATCGATTGTATTTCGGCGTCCATGGCTTCATGCCATAGGTTCGCTTTAGAACTTTCCATGGCCTGCGAGTAGGAAATAGGTTCATCGATGTCTAAATCTGAGACTACAGTCAATGCATCTCCAAAAGACATGTACCTATCAGGTTGTCTCACAACCCTCCCACTACGTCGAGGCTCCACTGGTGTTAGTTCTTGTTGTGGTTCATCTGTTGTCGGTTCAGGAATAGACCGCGGACATGTTGCCTGAACATTTTCACCAGACAATTCCTCAAGTACAAGCTTGCTTCTAGGCTTCATATTCTTTATAAAATCCTCTTCCAAAAAATGAGCATTCGTGCTGACGAATGTTTTCTGATCAGTAGGACTATAGAAGATATAGCCTTTTCTTCCTTTAGGATATCCTACAAACAGGCATAGTTCTAAACGACTAGTCAGCTTACCAGTCTTCTTTCTAAGCACATGTGCCGGACAACCCCATATTCTGGTGTGGCCAAGAGATGACTTCTTGCCACTCCATCTTTCATATGGAGTTCCAGGTACTGCTTTAGATGGAACTTGGTTCATAATGTATGTCGCTGTTTCCAAGGCATATCCCCAAAAGGAATCTGGAAGAGATGAGTAACTCATCATTGATCTAACCATATCTAACAGAGTTCGATTTCTTCTCTCTCGACATGCCATTCTCACGAGGAGTACCGGCGGTCGGTTGAGAAAATATACCTTCTTCCTTAAGAAAGTCTTGAACTCTCCAAGCAAGTATTCACCACCACGATCAGATCATAGTGTTTTGATACATTTATCTAATTGCTTTTCAACCAAGGCCTTGAACTCTTTAAACTTTTCAAAGGTTTCAGACTTTTGACGCATTAGATAAATATGACCAAAACGAGAATAGTTATCAGTGAAGGTTATGAAATATTCATATCCTCCTCTTGCTTGGATATTGAATGGCCCACATACATCACTATGTACGAGTTCTAGGCATTCATTAGCTCTATTACCCTTTGCTGAAAAGGGTCTCTTGGTCATCTTTCCTTCTATGCAGGTTTCACATGTAGGTAGTGAGCCTACACTTAAAGTTTGTAAGGGACCGTCTCTTACCAACCTTTTAATCCTGTCAAGGCCAATATGTCCAAGACGTAGATGCCATTTGTAGGTTTAATCAATTGGGTCTAACCTCAATATCTTACTATCTATTATTGAATCATCATTCAATTCAGTATCACAAATCGTTGGAATATTTGGTTTGACGTAGAACAGATTGTTTATCATGACTGTAGAAGTAATCATGAAGCCATTCTTTAGAATTCGAATAACATCATTATTAAAATCTAAAGAATATCCTTGCTCAATCAAACGAGCCACAGAAATAAGGTTTTTCCCAAAAATCGGGACATAATAAACATTGTTCAAAACAATAAAACTGTTCTAAAAAATAATTTAATGCTTCCAACGGATGTTAACGTCATCGATGCTCCATTCCCCGGTGGAAGTTGAACTCATCCTTGCTAAGCCTTTTGTTTTCCCCCGAACCCCGCAGAGAACAACAAACATGGTTAGTGGCTCCGAGTCTACAATCCAAGAAAAAGTAGAGTCGACCACAAAACAGCTTCGTAACAAGTAATGTACCTTTAGCTTTAACCTCCTTGAGGTATGTAGGACGATTTGCGTTTCGGTGGCGGCTACTCCGCAATGGTGACATTTGTCGATAATCTTGTCCACCTTTGCGGTGTTCTTGCCTTTCGCATGACCGGCTTCTTCTTGTTACTGCGGGCTTTCTTCTGTTTCTTGGCACCAGAGGTGGAAGGCTTCGCTTCAGCAAGGTTTGCCTCTCCGTTCCTCTTTTTGCCTTTGAGCAGCAGAGTTTCCGCAGTTTGAAGCTCCTTCATGAGTTCTGGGAGTGAATAGCTCAACTTATTCGTCGAGTAATTGAGTTTGAAGTTGTCAAACATCTCCGGGAGAGTCTCTAGGATCATATCCACCTAAGTCTCTCAATCTATTTCAGCTCCCATGAGCTTCATCTCATTCAGGTGACTAATGATCAATAGCATATGGTCCCGAACAGGAGTGCCGGATTTCATCCGGCAGTTCATGAAGTTACGCACCGTAGCTTGCTTGGCTTGACGGCCCTCGCTTCCGAACATTTCAGAGATGCTGTAGATCATATCTCAGAGCCGTCAAGATGTTCCGATGTTCTTTGTTGCAACACATTGCTAATTGATGCTAAGATATAGCACCTAGCAATCTCATCGGAACGCATCCAAGCAATGTGTCGTCTCGCTCTTCTTGAGTCGAATCATCATTCGCCTCAAGAGGAGGGGTGGTGTGCACATGCTTGTGCTTGTCTCAAATCAATACGATATCGAGGTTACGTTTCCATCAACGTAATTTTCACCCACTAATTTGTTTGTACTAAGAATTTGCGCGATCGGGGATAAAGACATAATTGCTGAAAAATAAAATAAAGTGGTGTTGGTAATTTGCTTATATTTAAGAGAAGTATGATGCATGAATGCAAATACTTAAACATAAATCAAATCCTTAAAAAATGTTTCATCTATGGTGTTACGATCATAAATGGCAACACGTCCCACCTAGGGGTGGCGTCCGTGAAGCCTCCTATCGCATTGAGACTCCTCTCGTTTGGTCCACTTCACAAGATGTCTCTACATCTAGTGCAACCAATCACCATCTCTTTTGGTCACCTCAGATCCATTGCCTAGCTCCTATGGGAGATTACAATGATCTTTAGTCTAAGTGTTTAACCGACTAATCGACTCTAGAGGTTGTTATGAACTAACGATCCATCTAGGGATGGTCTCGCTTCACTACTTCCTTTTCGAGTCTTATCTTCTATAAGCAACCTGATGACTCCTTAGCGACATGTTTCATGGGTTTCTCCCATTGAAGTGAGGACCACTAAGGTGGTTCTTAACCTATCCACATGTCACGATCAGGCTAAAGTAGGAGACCTTGGGAACGTTTCAACGCAAACGACCCTCCCACTTAGCTATTTGAAAAATGGATTTTGTTTTTAAAATTAAGTCCAATTAATAATTCAACAAAATTATAACTCTTTATAAAATTTACCCATTGCATTTATTATTATAACAGTTTATAATATTAAACTACAATGATGCATGAACATGCTTGCATGGCAATTTGATATTGGCATCTCTATATCCTATATGGCATGTTATAATGATGCGAGATTAAATGATAAATCACACATTTACAATTTAACCTCTCTATGGCTCATTTCTAATTACAACCCATAAAAACAAATGAAAATAATTACAATAATTTTCTTCATCTTGTCTTCTTGGCATCTTCTCAATTTTCTCTTCTCTCGATCCCTGAAAAGTGAAAATAAAAAAAAAATATATATATATATATATATATTTTTATTTGGGCTTGGCCCGGGACAATCCTAGGCCCACCTTCTCCTCGGTGGGCTGGGCCCCGCCTGGAGCAAAGATGGGTGCCAGGCCAGCAGGCCTTGTTCACTTTGCATGGGCGCGGCCCTTGCCTCGGGCAAGGCGGTGGCCGGGCCTGTGGCCCCCGCTCAGGTGGGGCTGCGGCGGCTATGGCCCTTGCCTGGGCAGGGCCTGCGGCGGAGCCCATGGCCCGCGGGGTTTCAAAAACCCACTGGCTCGCTAGGGGCCGCGGCCCCACAGGCGGGGCGGTGGCGGGGGCCTGCTGGCGGCCGGGCGGTGGCTCAGAGGCCCGCTAGGGTTTCAGAAACCCTAGCGCACTAGGTTTCGAAACCCTAGTCGCGCATGACCAAAACCCGGGGAAGAGTCCGGCGGCTGGGCTTGTGGCGGAGGCTGGGAGTCGTCTTGGCGTCTTGACACGGCACGGAAAGGCACAAAAAATATATTTTCCGGAAATTTAAATTACAAAATTTCCTATGCCCTTTAATGGCTTACATTATTTTCTAGAGAAAAACATAAACCACCAACATGGTGTAATTAAAAACCTAGAGCCAATCGATCGGGATCCAATCACATATACAATCAAAACAATTTTGAATTCATCATATATTCATGCAAGATGCCAATATCAACACATATCATACATTCAATCGCATAAACATAAATCATGCATGATCAAAAGCCCTAGGCTCTGATACCGATTGTAGGATCTTATTGTGATTTATATATGAAAAATCATTTGAACAACAACAATATTGTAGGCGGAATTTCAAAAATTTTAATCATATCCATTTAATTCAAAATTAAACGTAAACCACAACGAGAGATGCATGCATGATATATGTTTATAGACAAAGGATTAGAATATCACACATACCTTTATGACGATTGAATTAAATGACCGCAAGGATCTTGTCTCACTATCTCACATTCCAAGATGGAGAATTGCCGTGAAACAAGATCGTTGTTTAATGTCACGATCACACCAAAAACCACTCGTTGATTCAAAGCTATGACTCTATGGTATTTGGGATGAAAGAGTGGGCTCTTCTCAAAAACCTAAGGAAACTATTTCCTTCTATTTTGTCTCTACAAAATCCGGCCACCCTAAGGAAAAATGTGATATATTTTTCTTCTCTCTTAGAGACTCTTCTCTAGGGTTTTCAATAATATCCTTATATAGGAGGAAATTCAAAATCTCAAACCCTAGATGGGATTTTCGAATTTCTCCTTAACCCTTGGATTGAAATCCGAAAATCCCTACATGGCTTAGGGATTTCCAAATTTTCCTTCCCCTTTTTGGAGCAAAATTTGAAATCCCCTTATGGCAAGGGATTTCTGAATTTTCCCAAAATAATATATTACCTTTCTCTTTCCTTTAGTTGACAAATAAAATCATGTTTATATTTTATTTTGAATTTAAATTAATCTCTATTAATTTCAAAATTCAAAACTCATTCCTTTTATTTTTCAATTATCGAATAAATGAAAAATAACACAATGAATTTAAACATAATTATGTATTGAACATCAGTTTCTGTTTTTCCCATTTATCAGAGCTAGCCTTGAGACCGAATGGACCCACATGAACAAAGCTATGGAATTACAATATTCGACTAACTTATCTCTATAACTTATCGACATATTTAATTCCGACATCGTACAACTCCACTAAAAGTTCGATGCCGAATAATCTCTCGATTCATGTGCGCTAATTTTCTTTTGGTGTTGATACAATTTATCACACGGTCCACAGTGTAAATGCATTATTATCCTTCATAAATATCAGTGACCAGAATGGTATATAATATTACCGTTTTCCCATTCCAATCATTATTTCCTCAACTCCTTTATATGACTGTGAATAAGAAAGACACATGTTCGTAAGATGCCTCGCACATGTCACGATGTCTTAATCAATGAATATCATCATTGAATAACAGGCCTGGTTTATTTATTCACACACCCGTCAATAAAGCATGAGGTGATATTATTTCTTACGAATTCCATATCTGTGAATCACATAACTCCAACTCAATAATGTCATGATCCCAATAATCGAGATGTCGTTCAATAACTCTGAACTAATCTCATTGGTGAATCAAAGATCATGAGATACTATGTTGAGCTATGCATTCACTTCAGGATTAAGATAATTATACAAATATACTTAAGTTGTGATGATTAGGTTTAGAGTTGTGTAAACGGTTTTTACTCTAACCTAATCAGTCACATGGTCTATTCAACATGTTGCGAGCATGTCTAGATCAACCACAGAGTCCAACTCCCATGCCCCAAGACCAGCATCACATGGTTCGATCTAACAGTCATAATCGGATTCGATTGCCCAATCAATCCTAAGACTGCGAATATCTATTTTAAACTGTATCGACGAAGAGTTTGTCCGGCGGGGGTTTCCCCGACTCTTCTTTTCGTTGGTAACAGTTTATGGACTAAGCAATATCACTAACACTCTTGAGTATGTGTCAAAACATAACTTTATCTTATTTTATAAAATCAGCAAAATAATAATGTCTTACATTTGTCATTTCATAAATAACAAATTACATCCCACTTTATGGACACATTTCTAACACTAAGGGCATCAACCACCACATTAACTTTTCCAGGATGATATTGCAGAGTGAAGTTGTAATCTTCCATATACTCCACCCATCTCCTTTGCCTAAGATTCAAGTCTTTCGAGTAAAGAAGTACTTTTTAATTTTATGGTCGGAAAAAAGACACGAAACTTTGCTCCATAGAGATAACATCTCCATATCGTCAGAGCAAATATTACCACTGCTAGCTCCAAATCATGAGTAGGGTAATTCCGTTCATGTGGTCTTAATTGGTGAGATGTGTATGCTACCATGTGTCCCGCTTGCATTAAGACACAGCCAAGCCCACTCCTTGAGGCATCAGAATACCCCTCATATGGCTTTTCACTATCAGGAATAGTCAAGACCGGTGCACTTGTCAGTCTGACCTCCAATTCCTGAAAAACATTTTCACATTCGGCATCTCATTGGAATCTGACTTCTTTCTTGGTCAACCGAGTCATTGGTGCAGCAACACTTGAGAAGTCTTTCACGAAATGCCGATAGTACCCTGTAAGTCTAAGGAAATTGTGAATCTCCACTACATTCTTCGGCCTTTTTCACTGTAGCACAGTCTCGATCTTAGAAGGATCGATAGAGATTCCTTGTCCTAAAATTACATGCCCAAGGAACTTCACTTTTGTCAGCCAAAAGTCACATTTCTCCTTCTTAGCATACAACTGGTGTTCATGAAGAGTTTGAAGAACAATTACAAACTGATCGAAATGAAGGCAATTACAAGTCTTCGTGTAAACCAATATGTTGTCAATGAAGGCAATTACAAACTGATCCAAATACGGCTGGAAAACACGGTTCATTAAGTCCATGAATGTCGCCGGGGCATTCTTCAGTCCAAATGGCATCACTAGAAACTCGAAGTGTCTATATCGAGTTCAAAAAGCAGTCATCGAAATGTCTTCCACCTTGATTTTTAATTGGTGGTGCCCAGGCCTCAAGTCAATCTTGGAGTAAAACTGTGATCCACCCAACTGATCGAATAGCTTGTTGATCCTTGGCAGTGGGTATTTGTTCTTCACAATTACCCTATTCAATTAATGGTAGTCAATGCACAACCGGGAGAGACTCGTCGTGCGTTTTCACAAATAGCACCGGGGCACTCCAAGGGGAAGTACTATTCTGGATGTATCCCTTTTCTACTAGCTCCTTAAGCTACTTCCTTAATTCTCTCATCTCCGCCGGAGGCATCTGGTATGGAGGAATGGAAATAAGTGCCGTTCACGAAACCAAATCAATGTAGAATTTAATCTCCCTATCTGGCGGCAACCCCGGTAGATCCTCAAGAAATAAATCTGTGAACTCATCCACTATAGGGATTCCTGCACTATCTCCAGTTATCTCGGGTTCACCTTCAAAAGTGAGAAAGGAAGAAAAATAAGCTAGATTCCTCTGTCCCCCAACATTGTACTTCAACAGTTGTTCTCCCAGGACTAGGTTCGTATCTGCCTCATAAGAAATCACTATTCTAGACTTAGTCATCAAAGTCACCCTTTTGCGGTAGCAATCAACAATAACACCGTATTTTGATAAACAATCCATTCTGAGTACCATGTCAAATAGACCCATCGAAAGGATAATCAAATCAGCTCTCAATCCCCCCAATCGTGATTTCACACGATCTACACATACTTAACACCTCCACACATCCCAGTGCGGAGTTCAAAGTCATCGAGACTTGTAAATTCTTAGATTTCAGTTTTAAAGTCTGAACAAAAGAACTTGATAAAAAAGAGTGTGTGGCACCTGTATCAAACAACACATGAGCAAAAGAATGAGAGATTAGAATCAAACCCTCAACCACCGCATTGTTGGTCTGACCTCCCAAACTGCCTCCTGCCAGGGCATAAGTTTGCCTCTGCACTTTCCTTTTCCCTTTATCACTAACATTAGGCCGTTAGGTCGCTGGTCTATATTGTTGCGACAGAGGTAGTTGTACTAGTCTTGCCAAATGGAAATTGTGTATACCGAGGTGGTTGATAAGTTGGCCCGGAGAGGGTATGGCATCTACTATGGGCGATATGGTGGCATATTTGTGGTGGCCCCTCCCCGTGTGATGAAGCGTCACTTTGGGCTTGTTGAACCGGTGGCTGATTAGGACAATTCCTCCTAATATGGTCCACCTACCCACAATGGTGACACTTTGGCTCCTATGGAGCACTTCTGTCACTTCCTGAAAAACTACTGCAATCACTAATCACTCCCCTACCAGGCTATCCCTAGTTGCGGTTCCTTCTACCACTCCACTATGGCCCGTCGGAAGTAAATGGTCCGCCAAAAGTTGAAACTTGTCAAGCTGGTTCTTTGCTTTGGTGATAGGCTATGCTATCCTGCTCCACCCTAGTAGCGGCATGTAATGACCGGGAAAATTTTAAGTCAAATTCGGATAGTCCGGTATTTGACCATAATTATTTCCGGAACAGAAAATAGTAGAAATATTGATGTAATCAGGAAAGTGATATGTAGAAACTTTATATACGGGGTAAAATCACCCGAAAAGTGTAAAGTTATAATACAAATATTTTTATAGAGAAAATTCGTAAATATCAGTTGTGAATAGTAAAATATCGGTTAAAAGTTATAAATTTTAACAGGTATATTTTAGTTATGAAAAACTGAAATATTTGGTAAATGACCAAATGACCAGTTAGAAAAAGAGTAGAAATATTAGAAGTAAGGAAAATGGTAAAAGTTCCTGAAACAGAATTTTCCCGAGTCAGTTAAAGCGGGAAACTGCAAAAAAAAAAAACGAGTACCGCGAGGGTACGCGTTTTGGGTAATTCTGGGTCGTTTAAAATGATAATTTCAGAAAAAGAAATTAACTATTGAGATACCCAAGAGAAGTGGGTTGAATATGAGAAATTTGACCCAGGGTGCTCGGCGATCCGTAAAAAAAAAGATAAAACACATGACGGGTGTGAAATTATCGGTACCAGAAAGAGACTCGTTTTGAAAAATGGAAAGTTTGGTCTCAATAAGAAAAATGTGGGGAACACGGAACCACTTAAATTAAGTGTCAAACTTAATTAGAATTAGTAAAATTAAATTATAGGAATTAAAGTGATTTCTTTAATTTAATTTTAGAAAGTAATATTAGATATTATTGAAAATAATATTATAATATTCATTATTACATATAAGTGGCCTACGGAAGCACATTAGAACACAAAGTGTTCTATTTTCTAAAGAGTGGCTGACCAAGAAGAAAGAGAGAGAGAAAAGAGAGAAAATCAAGGGAAAATCAAGAAATCACCCGTTTTTGCTGAAATTTCTTCCGTTCAGTCCGGTAGAAACATAACCTGAGGCATTCTAGCGGAGAATCTCAACTTTTCAAGGTAAGATTTCGGATTTTTCAGGAGAAACTGCTTGCTTTTTCGCTTTTATGAATAGTAACTCATCTCGAAAAAAAATCCGTAAAATTGAAAAGTGAAACCGAGGTTTTGTCAGGGACTGTGATAGAAGTTTAATGTGCAAGTATTGAAAGGATTGAACAATTTTTTTTGGATTTGCACTAAAAATCCGAAATTCCCTAGAAATGGAGGAAATGTATTTTTGTTCAATTTACGTAGCAATTTGTGTTCAGGAATGTGAATCTGGACTACAGGTACCAAAATCGGAAGTAAAACGAGTTATTGAAAACTCGGGAAACTAGAAAAATTAAGACGAAACTCTGCCGAAATTTCCTAAAGTCTAGTTAGTAAGCAATGAGTTAGTAATCCGATTCTAGAGAATGGATAACAGTTTTAAAGCTCGAAAATGAATAGATTAAGATTCAGAAACCGAGATACACGAATAGGTGTAATTTGCCTCTTGAGCTAGAATTCGGCCTTGAGGGGTTAAGTTTGAAAATGAGTTGAAATTGGATTTAGGAATCCAAGTATGAGAAACTTTGATGCTTGGAATAGGTGGTTAATACCTATTTCCATGAAACAGGTTTTTGGCACGAGAGCCGAAGCAACGAGAAAGAACTTCCAGCAAGCGGGAATCCTAGCGGATTAACGGTAACTATAGACATATATGTTTGTCTGGACTCGAGTAAGCTGTAGTTAGACTTAGAACTATGAATTTACTTATGTTCCTAAGTCTATGTGATTACATGTGATTATACGTGTTTGGAGGGCTTAATGCTCTAGATTTCAGAAGGGCGACATATGGTTACCCTTATGCATAGTTAATACTGACAGGTCGTCGGCCTCCGCAAGGGAGGAAAATCTCACAGAGTAGAGATTCTGAATAGACCAGACAGTAAGTAATGACTAGTAAAGTAAAAGACTGACGGGTAGTCGGCCTCCGCAAGGGAGGAAAAATCTCAAAGAGTAGAGATTCCGACTAGACCAGACAGTAAGCAGGGGCCCAGGCCCATAGAAGTAAGAACATAAAGATAGAAAGTAGTTTAAAGCATGTTTCACACGAGCATATTGGCATCATAACTCTTAATGTAATTTCTATTAGTTTATGATGTATGCATGTTTATACTTGCTGAGCGTTAGCTCATCAGTTTACTCGTGTGCAGGTAACAAAGGGAAGCAGCCAGTCATATAGTGGTTTGCTTGATGGACATGCAGAGGCAAGGGTGGCGGAAATGTCATGGGTACACGGGAGTGGTCTCTACTACGCTCGCTTAGAAATTAAATTCCGCTGCAAAGTAATGTAATATAGAATACTAGTATGTATGTTCAATTCTAAGAAGAAGATATTACAACCATTGTCTTAGTAAAGAACAATGGACTGTAATAAATTATGACAAGTTTTAAGAAACTAGTTTGATATCCGAATCTTTAAAGTAATAGCAAGATATGTTATTAGTGTAACAACATAACATGTTAAGAACCCGATGGTTAAAGTAAAGAAAAAAAAATTACCCGCACATGAACGTAAATTAAAGAGACAATAGTCTAACAACGAATAATGGATTAGACTATAGCTTAGCCCATTAGTAGTAGTATAAGGCACGGCGATCAAGGCCGAGGGCGCTGGACGCCCACGATTAATATCGAGCGGCGTTCCTACTCCTGCCATGACAAGTGCCGTACCTATGCTTCTGTGCAGTCCAGGTAAATTAGTTTATGAACTAAAACTAAGAATTTGTTATTTCTTTTTGCAAGATAGAGCAGGTACTAATGGATCGATCATATCCATCATCCCGGTTAGCGCCCACACCACAAGAGAATACGTTGTGGGGACGGGTAAGAATGTTTCTAATGTCACGATTCCGACAAACAGAGAGGTCAGTACCCACTCCTGCTAGATATAGCCATCCACCAGTGGATCGGGAGTTAAGGGCTCTAGAGCCCATGGCGACTGAGGCTGCACACCGAGCAAGGAGAGTTATTTTGACTACAGGTCGAGCCGCAGCAAGGTTCTACACCTATAATCCACCTTCCTTTGATGGGCTTTCACATCCCACTAGAATTAGGGATTGGCTGCACCATGTCGAGTACGTGATACGAGCCTGTGACATAGCTCGAGAGGAGTGGATTGTACTCACAGCGAGTCTGTTAGAGGGCAATGCCCTAATCTTTTGGCAAGCTTTTTGGATGAGGACGAAACAGCAGAGATGCAATGGGAAGAGTTTTGCCACATGTTAAAGCATCGCTTTTTCCCTCGTGTCATGCCATCGTGAGTCGGCACCACACAACAGTGGGAGAGACACAGAGCTAGGTGAGTGTAGCCGTGACCTACACCTAAGCTCGAGAGTTTATCATACAAGCCGAGAGGGCTAGTATGAGATCGATGAGGCCGCTGTAGCCTATATAGCGAGAGTTTTAACAGAGGTACTAGCTCCGAATCGAATTTTTAATCTAAGTGAGGAGGAGTGGTGCCGATCTTTATGGAGAGGTCTCGACTTGAAGAGTACCAGGCGGGGCTAGTTCCGCGATCGGATCAGACCCTCACACAATTTATCGCCGAGTTGAAGCATTGTGAGCGCCAGCTGTTAGAGGAGAGGACACGGCCAGCGGCAGTTAGGCGAGACTTCCCGTTTTCCAATACCCGTATCAGGAGACATGATGCGGAAGCCACTACTTCTCAACAACGACCGAAACCCGAGATAGAGGCAGCGGATGAGCCTATGGCCATTCGGCGAAGATGGACCTACATTGGGACCGTTGGTGAGGAAGCTAGTGGTAACCCTCAGTCGGATCCCGAGGAGGATTCGGAGGAAGACCCGGAGGAGGATCCTGAGGAACACTTAGATGATGAGGATTAAGTTAGGACTTAGCGTCTTATTTATTTAAATATGATGCTAGGTTATGTAAATAGTATTGAGAAACTTAGACTAATGATGTTTTATGTATGATGTGATATGTATGGAATGGGACATACATAATAGATTTGAATGAAAGGCTTAAAAACCTTTACTTTTGTGATGATTTGTATATGATGTGATATGCATGATATGGGGCATGCATAATAGGAGAACATATAGAATGTATGTTTTGCTAGTTGATGTGAGAGTGAATGATAGTTTAAAGTATTGCAAGTCAAGGAGCTTTTAGAAGTTCTTTTTGCACTTAGACTAACGATGTTGCTCTTTAAGTGATATAGACACAAAGAACATGATTCGTATATGTTCAAAGAGAACACAAGGCAATGAATCCTCCACACCAGACCTAGCTAAAGAAGTAGCAGGTCCGAGGGGCAAATAGTGTTTAGGCCGAGGAAAGAGCAGAAGATGAGAATTGCTTACCCGGTTGATACAGTGGTCAAGCAGGTTGGAGGAGCACCCCTCCGCAGCGGTTCCAAAGACAAGTCGCCCAACCCGAGCAACCCGGGCAGAGGGTTGAACCCCAAGAGCCGTGGGGGTGAGATGGGGTATCGAGAAATGGTCCCAAGGGAACCATTGTATGTAAGGTTTAAGAGAATGGCACCTCCAGAGTTCGATGGATCAACAGATCCACTCGAATGAGGAATGGTTAGCATCCATTCGCATACGGTGTTTGAGTTTATGGAACTCACCGGTTGAGGAGAAGATTGAGTGTGCCGCTTTTGTATTAAAGAAAGATGCCCGCTATTGGTAGAAATGGTTGTGCGCGGAGAAGGAATGTGAGATGATGTTGTGGGATGAATTTCTATGGAATTTAACCGTAAGTATTACAACTTAGAAGCCACGAAGACTCAACAGAATGAGTTCAACAATTTTAAGCAGGGCGACCCAGACAGATTGTAGAAGCATGCCGACAATTTGATCGGGTTAGCACGACTATGTCCTCGATTTGTTTCAACAGAGGAAGAGAAGGTTAGGAGGATGATTAATATGCTCCGACGAGATATAGCCCTTCGTTGTGGAAAGTGAGGAGTATCCACCAACCACGGAAGTCGATCTAGTGAATCGGGCAATACGCATGGAGCATAACATTGCCAAATCTAGAGAGGATACGGCAAGCCTTTAAGACAAAGACTACCATCGGGTGATGTGTTGTTGTCTCAGTCCTTTGGTTACGTCACGCAAAAGAGAGATAGCAGGAAGAGAACTAAGTGCGGACCTAGTTGTTCGAACTTAGTAGATTATGATGTGATCCTAGGAATGGATTTTCGAGGAAAGTATAATGCTACAATAGACCGTAGAAAGAAAAGGGTAGTTTTTCACCGGAAGGAGAACGGTGTTTGAGTACATGGATTCCAAATCGAGGACACCCAGATGTTTTATTAGTTCCTAGAAGCCAGACGATTGATGTCTAACGGATGCTTTGGATATTTGGCGTATGTGGTGGGATGGGAACCAAGAGGGAAACATCAACCGTAAGACGTTCCCATAGTCAAGGAGTTCCTAGACGTTTTCCGGAGGAACTACCGGACTTCCTCCGGATCGGGAAATAGCTTTTGAGATAGAGCTTCTCCCAGGCACCGCACCAATATCCAAAGCACCGTATAGGATGGCTCCAGCGGAACTGAAAGAGTTGCGGGTTCAACTCCAAGAAATGTTAGACCAAGGCTTCATCAGACCGAGTTTCTCACCATGGGGAGCTCTGGTCCTCTTTTTTAAAAGGAAGGACGGCACGCTTTGGATGTGCATAGATTATAGGGAGCTCAACAAAGTCACCATCAAGAACAAGTACCCATTGCCACGAATCGATGACTTGTTCGACCAGTTGAAGGGAGCTACCACGTTTTCAAAGATAGACCTTCGATCGGGGTATCATCAGCTCAAGATTAGAGAAAAGACATTTCGCAAGCGGCATTGAACTCGGTATGGACACAATGAATTCTTAGTGATGTCGTTTGGACTTACAAATGCCCCAATGGGCGTTTATGGACCTTATGAATGTAGTCTTCAGAGAGTATTTAGATAAGTCTGTTATTGTTTTTATTGATGACATCCTTATATACTCACGAGATCCACAGAGCACGCAGAACATTTGAGGATCGCTTTTACACACGTTGAAGAAACATCGACTATATGCGAAGTTTTCTAAGTGCGAGTTCTGGTTAGATAAAGTCCACTTCCTCGGACATATAGTATCTAAGGAAGGAATCACCGTGGATCCAAGCAAAGGTTGAAGCGATTGAGAAGTGGCTGGTTCAAAGAGTGTTACGGAAATTCAAGTTTCCTAGGATTGGCGGTGGTATTCTGAGAAGGTTTGTGGTGGGATTTGCTCGTCTTGCGACTCCTCCTCTCACCCGCCTTAACTAGAAAAGATAGAAGGTATGAATGGACGGATGGATGTGAGCAGAGTTTCGGAGAGATCAAAAGAAGATTAATTAGTGCTCCAAGACCCACGATCCCGTAAGAGGGAGAAAAATTTGACATCTACAAAGTGATGCCTCAAAGACAGGACTAGGAGCCGTGTTGATGCAAAATGGCAAGGTCATTGCTTACGCATCTCGGCAACTAAAGGATCACGAGCGTAATTACCCAACGCATGATCTTGAGTTAGCCGCATAGTTTTTGGCTCAAGTTATGGCGGCATTACCTATATGGGGTTCAATGCCAAATTTATACGGACCATCAGAGCCTAAAGTACTTCTTCACGCAGAAGGAGCTTAATATGAGACAAAGACGATGGCTTGAACTTGTGAAGGACTACGATTGTGAAATCCTTTACCATCCAGGTAAAGCCAATAGAGTAGCAGACGCTTTGAGTAGAAATCCAGCACTACGGACTCCAGTGGAGACCGAATTGTTGCCCAAGCAGCTTCAACAAGAGATTAAGCTCCTAGACCTCGAATTAGTCTCTGGTAAGTTAGCTTCTCTAAGGCTGCAGCCTGTGCTACAGGATGAGTGATACGGGATAAATTTTTTATTGTAAACTTTGCTTAGAATAGCGTATGTGCTCGCAAGTGTACGAATCGCGAAGTAATAATGATTCGAAGATCGAGTATCGTCCTCTGGGATTGTTAACTAGGAAAGAGCTAAGTATTGTTATTAATCTAAATCAATTTTATCTAGAAAATATAGAATAAGGGAATTAAAACCAAATTTAACAACATAACTAATTAAAATATGCAATCAACGGATGCCAAAATGAATTGGATTGAAGGGATCTCTGTGATAAAATGAGCTAGGGGGGAATTTGACTTCACCTAATTATGCTCTATTTATCTAAATCTGTCACTTAGTGATGTGTTACTTCCAATCTTAAATCATGGGTACTAAACTAATCTCACTCCCTCTCCCGAGTGCTAAGTGAAATAATATGCTAAATTAATTAAACTAATATCCCTATTAATTTAACCAATTATGCATTCATTAAGTTTTTCCCATATTCGATCTCCTAAGGTTATACTAGCCTCCCGACTCAATATCTCCTTAGGTTGCGTCTCTTAATTCTCAACGTATGTAATTAACTCTCCCGAGCCTAATTTCATACATCTAAGGTCTCTAATCTAATGGGTAATTAAATTAGAAATTAAGCACAAGAGATACAAAAGATTTGAGTATGACACATTCAATAAGCAAACAGATTCTTAAAATTAAGCTTTCATTAAATTAGATCAAAACCCCCCTAGCATGAGGAGTTTAGCTATCCATGCTCAAAATCAAATACACAATTACAAAATATCAAAAATCCATAGTTAAAGCAGAAAATTAAATGATAATTCAAGAAATACAAAAGGGAGAAAGTAATGAAAAACTCGATGGATAATCTCCTCCTGAAGCCTTCAAACTCCTTGAATCCCTTGAAAATCTCGAGAAAAGTCCTTGATTCATTTTGCTTTTCTCGGTTCTAGGGTTCTTCCGTATGCACTTTCAATCCTCTCTCTCCGTCCCCCTTAATTTCTATTCCCTTTTTCCTTTTATATGATGCACAACTCTCCAAATTCGAGAAAAGCGGCTGCAGCCATGGGTGTCTTGTTTTAAAGCGTCATGTTAGGAGGTAGGGCTTCAAGGTGCGCCTAAAAGCGCGCGGACGTCTTGCTTCGGTGGCGGCGCCTCAACGGATTTGGAATGCGTGCCTAAGCGCGCATTGACTTGCGCTTAAGCGCGGCGTCTCGTGGCTCTTGGATGCGGCGCTTAGCGCGCGCATTGAATGCGCCTAAGGCGCGGGCTGTGGTGGCGGGTGCCGCAATAAGACGCTGGTGGTCTTATTGCAAGACATTGGATTGTTCTCCGGAGGGACGCAGGGTGTAGCTTGCTTCTCGTAGCTTTGCAGCGCGCACAAATTGGAGATTTTCACGGACTTTTTATCTTTTTCACTTGATTTTCTCCGCTTTGCAAATCCTACAAAATAGATTAACGCAAACGTAAAACTAGTGACAAATTAACTGAAATATGCTCAAAAACTACAATAAATGATGGGGAGAAATTGATGAAAAATCAACTTATCAAATACCCCCACACTTAAGCTTTTGCTAGTCCCAAGCAAAACAACGTAAATAGAAGAACAAGAATAACTAACTAAAAAAAAACAAAAGGCTATGCTAATAAATCTTAACCTAACACAAAATAAAATAAACAAAACACAAATAAAAAGTGAGTGCTCTACATATCCCGATGATCATTCTTTGGACCTCAACATCCCCTAAAATCTCTGAGTTTTTATGCAAGGCAATCCCTTGTGATGTTCTAGAATTTCAACATGTTTGATGAACACAAAGACATTCAAGCCTCCCGCCTCACACTTAACCATTCGGAACCCAGATTCACTTATTCAACTACATGATTAAGTAACTCACAGCTTAGGATTCCATAGGCCCAACTCAGTTCCGCTCTCCACTAATGTAGGCTAAACGAGTCTTGGAGATCAAAAGGACTTTGCAAGCTTGTAATGTTCGGCTAGGGCTAAAGGTGGTTGAGAGATGGACTTTTCGGCTCAAAAACCCTAGGCATATAGCTTTTCGACCTCAAGCTCACAATTGGAGTTCCCAACACCCCCACACTTGAATTATTCTCACAATAACCACTTTTGTACAAGCACCAAAACGGAGAGCTTAATAGAAACAAAACAAAATTCTTTTTTTTCGTTTTTTTTTTCTCTTAAGCAAACAAAAAAAATGAATACTTTTATATAGCTGTGACGCCCCTAACTGGGGGTTATGTAATAAAAGTGCGGTAACGGTGCACAAATAGAAATAAAATAAAATAAAACTCCTGAAATAAAAACAATGCCTGCCCATGGGCCTTTAAAACAAACTCTCCGTTAAAACTTAAATCCACAGTGTAGTGTAGCACCAATAAAATATTTAATAATACAATCATCATCATCAGTTATAATTCTGTCCAAAGTAATCCAATCAAGGTCTTACTCAAATTTAAGGAAAGAAACTGAAAATGGTAGATCCTCTACGAGGGGCACGCTGATCGGTGACTACTCCTCGTCCGAAAGGTTGCAAACATACACCTCCCGGGAATGAAAGGCGACAAAGGGGTGAGCATGGAATGCTCGATGGGAGAACTATTACTTACCTTTAGTTTTATTTATTTTGCCGATTAAACCTGCATGGTTAGTAGTTTTTAAGTTTTATGTACAATAAGTCATATGATCGATTGTCGTTGAGATAATCTAATCCGTACACTCATGACGGAAAACCCCCAAGGGCGCGGTGATTCAGAGGCACCGATAGCAAGGATCACCGTATCGATGTCCCTACCGGATCGGGTCCTCGAACCACGGGTAAGGGTGAACCGTCGTGCCCGGCCCTCACCAGGGCGTAACCACCGCAGACAAAGAACCTTGGGGATTCTCAACCCCGGAGAGCGTCATCACCTCCCCTCTTTTACGTTTTTGGGTTCACACCGGGAATGGTAAACAGCCACACCCCATTGTCAAGACACTATCTCACTATCGTGTCCGGGTTCACATTTTCCTAACCATGCCTTTGTGTCATATTCGAAAATTATGTCAAATCTCTAGGCCACGCTGTACATTACAGGGCCGGGCCCCTAGTGGTTTTGTTCAAGTCATATCGTAATGAAGAATAAGTAAGTTTGATATACAATTCCAATCTTTTCAAATTTGACAATATTAATTAAATTAAATAAAATTCCACCAAAGTTAAGTAATAGGACCCCTACCTCAAAACGGATCGTCAATCGAAAGTCGAAAGCTCGCTGCGAAGGTTCGCTGAATCGCCACCGTGGCGGCGGCGGAGGTACTCTGTGTGAAGCTTCCCAAGAAGAATCTGTTGGCGGACTTGAGTTCTATCCCCCTAAATCGATGGTTCCTGAATCCAATGGCGATGTCAATTTCACCAAATTCGGCCTCTAACTACCGGATCGAGATCCTCAATTCCGCCGAATTCCAAACCGTGAATCTTTGTTTTTCAGCCATGGATCTTCAAAATTGATTGGGGGCTTTCATTACCCGTGAGATTCAGAGCATTTTGACACCAAGATCACGAGGATCCAACGGCTAGATCGCCGGAACCATCCTCCCACTTTTTCACGGCGGCGCGGCTCGCTTTTTTCCGGCAAGGCGGCGACGGTGACCAAACTGGTGGCCCAGGCGACTCACCGACTCCCTCCGGCTAATGGGCTGGGCGGTGTCGTTCCGGAGGAAGGAGATCCGAGGGCGGGCGGCGGCGAGGAATCCGCCACCACGGGCGGCGGTGTTCGGTCAGAATCAAGCCGTCTTTGCTGGTACCGTTTTCTTGTCTCTTCACTCGAGTCTATTGGGACCGAATCACCTCGATCGGACACCGGACGGCGGAGATATCACGATCGGAAGTTTGGGTGTTTTTTTGAACTTTGGTCGGCTGAGTGTGGCGTCGTCCGCGGAGTTGGCGGTTGCAAGACACCAATCCAACTCGGCTCGACGAGATCTTTCCAACGAGCCGGGCGGTAAGTAAAAACGGACGCCGGAATCTCACCGGAGGTGGGTCGGCCGTGGCGTGGAGAAAGAGAGAGAAAATGAAAGGAGAGAGAGAGAGAGAAAGAAAATGAGAGTTCTGAGTTGTGAGGGTGAGGGATACGCCCAAGTGGCACAAAATAACAAAGTTAGGCATCTTGTTGTCAAAACCTTTATTTTTGACCCCACATTTCTCTAAAATTCAAATTCTGGCCCAGACTTCTAAAATTTTCACACTTAAGTCTTTAAAAATTACAAATTAACCCCATTTCAAATTTTGGGTTTTACAATAGCTTTGCCCCTAAGCGAAATCACCCCCTCAGGTTTGTAGCACATGAGGAAGCTCCGTGCTCCTTCAGCTCATATGTAGACCAAAACTCACTAAATATGCCTAGAGTCAAAGGGGAAAGAAAAATGGTATTTATTGTAATAGGTGAGTGTTGTATAAATGTGGGTAAAGCAAAAATCAGGCTAAGGCTCAAAGGGGACATTCAAGGGATATAATCCAAAAGGTAGGCATAGAAAGGCTCAATCGATCCAAAAGAATGCCTAAATCATTTCTCCGCTGACTAGCTAGCCTAGGATTTCGCCTCGAGTTTCCCTAAGTTGAGTTCTAAAATCCTTAATGTACCATGAACTTAATTAATTGAATAATTTTCCTCTAGGTCCCTAAATGGTTAGCGATAAGGTCTTTTCTTACGAGAACTAGAGTGTTTCATGCTCACCAATTGTCAAGCACACAGAATTCACAAACAACACATTGCACAAAAAACTCGAGAAAAATCAAGAGATAATGTCATCATTGGTTCATTGATCACCGGAGTAGAAAAACAACTCACTAAAAAAAAAAAAAAAAAAAAACACAAAAAAAAACTAACAACACAAACTAAATAACAAGTGTTGATGTAGTCCAATAATTCCCCCCACACTTACATATTACATTGTCCTCAATGTTAATGAAATAGAAACAGAACAATGAAAATGCAATTGAAGAATACGGGAGGCGAGATATGACTCTACCGCTAAGGGTGGTCGTCATCCATGTCGTGTGGAGGTGGCGGTGGCTGGAAAGCGGCCCGTTGCTGCGGATTCTTCGATCTGCGGGTTGCTTGGAAGTCCGCCAATAAGTACTCGGATGTGCGCAGGGAAAGGAGGGACATGGGGGGTAGTCGCCGACGCCGAGACCCCGCATCAATGCGAGTCAGGCATTGCTTGCTCCAATGATGCCAAGCAAGCGGTGTGGTGCTCCGCCAACTCAATGATTAGCTTTCGGGTCAAGGCGGATCGACTCGGAGATCGACAATCCGCTCCTCATGCCGATCAACCCGGCTAGGTAAGACCTCGCGAGACGCAGGGCTGTCCGCTTCCGCTTTGGTTTGTGGAGGCCGCGATGGTCCCGCACCTCCCTCGTGCTCGAGCACGCCCGCCGAGAGCTATCCGCATGATGTCGTTGAGATCAAAAGCCCGAATGGGCTTCTCAAGATGAGCATCCGCAAGGGCACTCCAGCTGTTCAGAAAAAGCTCACAAGAACGACGGAATGGGAGGCTAATCGCTGTTTTTGCAGGGCATTGTGAATACTGCGTTGATGATAGCCCCATATTCAAGGGCTCTCCCCTCTCGATTGCCAAGAAGATCAAAGCCCTATCTTTTTGTAACCTCCGATATGTGGGTCGAACGAATAAGCCTTGAGCATACAAAATGGAACCACACCTTGGTGTAGTTCGCCAAATATCGAGCCTCAAAGGCGGATTCGGTGTTTTGCTTTTTATTGTCCACCTCGCAGGCCCCGCCGCAAAGGGCTTCCAAGATTTCCTACGGATCTCGGTGCCGCAAGTCTTGTTGGCGATCGAATTGAGGGTGGGGATGCCAAAGTGATTGTTAATCGTCTCGGCATCAAATTTGATCACACGGCCCCTCACCTTGGTCTTGTTCCTGGTACATTTTTTCGCGTTCGCGAAAAATTCGCGAATGAGAGTAGTGGACCCCGCTGCAGGCTCAGAACAAAATTTTTCCCAGCCCCTGTCCCTAATAACATTCATGATGCCCGGCGGTAATTCGCCATTTCTTATGTCGAAACCCCTTTCTCGAATGCAGGCACGGGTCTCATTGTGTTATTCATAATGTTCCTGCGTGTCCTTTGACACAAAACGAACAATATCATACTCGGGAGGAGAACCTTTCTTTGGGTTAGGGGATTCTAAAGTGGCAGGGCGGGTGGGCGGTTGCTAGAGCTTGCCCCAAACTTCATCCGGTTGGCGGTTGTCTTCCGGCATTTTTCATTTTTTTTTTTTTTTTTTTTTTTTAACCGCAGCCCAAAGTCCAATAAACAAATGCCCCTCAAGTTTCACTCGAAAATCCGATTCTCCCCTCTCTTTTTTTTTTTTGTTTTTTTTTTTTAAGAACGCCCAATCTCCAAAAATAAATTCGGCAGAGTTTCCCCTAAAGTCTAGTGTTTTCCAAGCTCAAAATTGTAAGTTCACAAGTGCTCGAATTCCCTAGAGAATTCGAGGCCCAGACAAATCTAAATTTGAGGAAAAGCGGAGAAGAAACACTTACTTGATGCCGTGAAGAAGTGAGAGAAATTTAGACGAAAAGCATCAAGATCTCCACTAGATTTGCTGCCAAAGTGAGAGTATTAGGTGATTGAAGATGAAGAGTGAAATTTTGGGAGAATTTCAGAGAATTTCAGAGTGTTTTTGGCTGAGAAAAGGTCGGGTTTGTTGCAATTTTTTTAGGAAGAGGCGGAAATGGGGGCTAGGGGTTTCCTTGAAAATTTCCTAAATTGGCTCTACGGTAGGAGTTTTAGGGTTTCTTCGCTCGGTAGCAAAAAGTTTCTTCTTTCCCTTAAGCGCGCCAATTACGCGCAGCGCGCAGTCTTACGAGATCCTGCAGCGCATGAATCTACCTGCGGCCTGCGTCTTTTCATCGGTTTTTTTTTTTTTTTTTACCGTTCTATTTTTTTTTTTTGAAATAGAGATGCTGCGCAGATGTTGTTGCAGCACCGCATCTTACCATTCGGTTCTTCTTTTTTTTTTTTTTTATGATGCGGCATAGGCGCGCAAAATTTCCTATGACTGCGCCCCTTTTCTTCCTCGGGTTTTTCATCTTAACAGTGCGATTCAACACTTTCCTGAAATACGCCTCTCGAAATTTTCTAACTTCCAATGACACTGCAATTAACCACACATTTTTTTTAACAAAGACTTGCTATCAAATTGTACTAAAAAAAAAAAACTAATAACACCCAAACATCTACAAAATAACTCAATGTTAAACAAGTCAAATAAAATTAAACTAAAATCAAAAACAAGTAAAGGGATAGAAACTTGGGTTGCCTCCCAAGAAGCGCTTGATTTAACGTCCCTATTTGGACATGAACACAACTTCACCGCTTTGATTCTTCAAGTTGAATGTTGGCAATGTTCAATTTCTTCTCGAAGTAGTGTTTTAATCGTTGCCCATTAACTTTCGAAAGGTGCGACCATCATTTCCTTCGAGTTCAACAGACCCCAAATGGAGACACTTTCTTGACATTAAACGGTCCCGACCACCGGACTTCAACTTCCCGGGAAAGAGCTTTAAGCGAGAGTTGAAAAGGAGCACTTGTTGACTGGAGCGAAATCTCGCCTCAAGATCCGTTGGTCGTGCCTCTTCTTGGTCCTCTCCTTGTAAAGGCGAGAGCTTTCATATGCATCATGCCGGAACTCTTCCAACTCATTCAATTGGAGTAATCGCCGCCCGCTTCCTTCAAATCAAAATTGAGCTTTTTGATGGCCCAAAATGCCCGGTGTTCCAATTCCACGGGTAAATGGCAGGGTTTCCCAAAAACAAGCCTATACGAGACACATCTTTGATCGGTGTTTTGAATGCCGTCCGATAGGCCCATAATGCGTCATCCAGCTTTGTTGACCAATCTTTCCTATTTAAGTTGACGGTCTTCTCCAATATTTGCTTGATCTCCCGGTTTGGAGCCTCTGCTTGCCCATTTGTTTGGGGATGATATGCCAGTGCTACCTTGTGCCTCACTCCAAATTTAGATAGCAACATCTCTAATGCCTTGTTGCAGAAATGGGTGCCCTCATCACTAATTAAGGCCCTTGGAGTACCGAATCTCACAAAAATATTCTTGTGGAGGAACTTGGCCACCACCTTTGCATCATTTGTCAAGGTAGCAATGGCCTCAACCCACTTGGAGACATAATCCACTGCAAGCAAAATATATTCATGTCCACAAGATGGTGGGAACGGGCCCATGAAGTCGATGCCCCATACGTCGAAGAGCTCAACCTCCAAAATGTTTGTAAGAGGTAGCTCATGCCGCTTGGATATATTCCCCGTTCTTTGACATCGGTCACATGTCTTGACAAAGGTATAGCTGTCACGGAAAAGAGTGGGCCAAGAGAAAACCAGATTGAAGGACCTTAGCGGTCCTTGTGGGTCCAAAATGTCCACCATAAGCGGAAGCATGGCAATGGTGAAGGATATTGGGGATTTCTTCTTCGCAATACATCTTCTAATCACTTGATCGCACCTTTCTTGAAAAGAAATGGTTCATCCCAAATATACCACTTCACGTCCTTGAGGAGCTTCTTTCTCATGTGGGGAGTCAAGTCGAGGTAAAACTCCACATGCCGGATAGTTCACCAAATCGCATACCAAGGGAGATTCACTTTGTATCGAGTATATGCTCATCGGGGAACTCTTCTTGGATGCAAGCCTCATCCACTATCTCATTGAGCTCAAGTCTAGATAAATGATCGGCCACAACATTCTCACTCCCCTTTTATCTCAAATTTCCACATCAAACTCTTGCAAAGCAAAAGTATCCATCGAATCAATCTTGGCTTTGCCTCCTTCTTGGCAAACAAATGTCCGATGGTCGCGTGATCCGTGTGAGCGATGACCTTGGAACCTATGATGTAGGAACGAAACTTATCACAGGCAAAAACCACAGCAAGCATCTCCTTTTCTCGTAGTGGTGTAATTCTGCGAGCCTCATTAAGGGTCCCGCTTGCATAATAGATCGCCCGAAAGTCTTGTCTCTTCTTTGGCCTAGCACGGCACCAACAAGCAAAATCACTCGCATCACACATCACCTCAAATGGCTCATTCCAATTGGGAGCCACAATGATTGGAGCCGAAATTAACCTTTCCTTTATCATATCAAAGGCTTTCAAACAGAGTCATCGAAATCAAAAGTAGCACCTTTCTCAAGAAGGTTGCACAAAGGCTTGACAACCTTAGAGAAGTCCTTAATAAATCTCCGATAGAATCTGCATGACCCAAAAACTTGAATGCCTCGGCGTTTACGGTGGTGGAAGCCTCTCAATAGTGTCAATTTTCGCTCGGTCCACCTCGATACCCTTCAATGATACTCGATGGCCTAAGACAATCCCTTCTTTCACCATGAAATGGCATTTCTCCCAATTGAGTACAAGATTCTTCTCTTAACAGTGATGTAGGACAAGGGATAAATTGTGGAGGCAATGATCAAATGACGACCCAAAAACTGAAAAATCGTCCATGAACACCTCCATTATCTCTTCCACCATGTCGGAGAAAATGGCCATCATACATCTTTGAAATGTAGCAGGGGCATTGCATAAACCAAAGGGCATTCGACGGAATGCAAATGTACCGTAAGGGCAGGTAAATGTAGTCTTTTCTTGATCCTCTGGGGCTATAGCAATTTGATTATAGCCCGAATAGCCATCAAGAAAACAGTAATACTCAAAACCTGCTAGTCGGTCCAACATTTGGTCGATGAACGGAAGCGGAAAGTGGTCCTTTCTGGTGGCTTTATTAAGTTTCCTGTAGTCGATGCAAACTCTCCACCCTGTGACCATTCTTGTAGGAAGCAATTCATTTTTGTCGTTTCTCACCACCGTCATACCACCCTTTTTTGGCACAACTTGGACCGGGCTGACCCAAGAGCTATCTGAAATGGCATAAATGATTCTGCATTCAACAATTTTAGCACGCCGGTTCTTACCACTTCTTTCATCGCTGGATTTAATCTTCTTTGGTGCTCAACCGATGGCTTGTAAGCCTCCTCCATAAGAATCTTATGCATGCAAACGGTGGGGCTAATGCCCTTTATGTCCGAAATTGACCAAGTAATAGCAGCCTTATGCTTTTCGAACGAGGAGCAACTTTTCTTCTTCTTCCTTACTCAAAAATCTTTGAAATGATTACCGGATTAGTGGACTCTTCACCTAAAAAGGCGAACGGAGGTGATCGGGTAGTTGTTTCAAGGCTAATCCTCCTTGCGGTGGACTAGTAGGATTAGGTGCCCCTTAGGTTCCTCATAGATGTCCATGTGAGTCTCACTCGTCGCTTCACGGGCAAAGTGCTTCTAGGGCTAGAACACAATCTAGCACCTCTTCACTTTTAGGACGGTATTCATCATTCCAGTTTTCCACGGCCAAGGAGTTGGTGAGACTATGTTCTAATGAGTCATCACTTAAGAGCTCCCTGAGTGAACTCCTTAGTGCACAATTCTACTACTTCCACCCGGTTGCATGATGAGCCTTCACTCGGAAACTTCAATGAGTCAAAGATGTTGAAGTTGACTTCTTCCTCATTGACCCTCAAAGTCAAATTCCGCTATGCACATCAATTAAGGCCCTTCCGGTAGCTAGAAAGGGTCTCCCAAGAATGATGGGAATTTCGATCCTCCTCCATATCTAACACAACAAAATCAACCGGGAAAATGAACTTGTCAACTTTTACCAAAACATCCTCAATGATTCCCCTTGGATAGGTAAGGGACCTATCCGCCATTTGTAGTGAGATGGTGGTCGGGTAACCTCTCCAAGCCCAAGTTTCGGAATACCGACAAAGGCATGAGGTTTATGCTTGCCCCTAGGTCGCAAAAAGCTCTCTCAAAAGTTGACCCACCAATTGTACATGGAATGGTGAAACTACGGGGTCTTTGAGCTTTTTTGCGGTAGCTTCCGTTGGAGGATTGCGCTACACTCCTCTGTGAGTTTGACTGTCTCATAGTCCTCCAATTTCCGCTTCCTTGCCATTATATCTTTCATGAATTTCACATAGTTCGGCATTTGCTCAAGGGCGTCTGCAAATGGAATATTAATTTGGATCTTTTTGAAGATATCCAAAAACTTTGAAAATTGATCATCCATCTTCTTCTTTTGGAGTCTTTGGGGGAATGGGAGCTTTGGTTGAATGATAGGAGGGTTGTCCGGAAAAGAAATTGACCCTGGATTCACCTTGGGTGCTTCCTCCTTTTTCTCCTCGTCACTAGTCTTCTTCACAAGCTCTTCCACCGGTGTGGTGTTCTCTTCATCAATATTCTCATTTTGAGGATTGGGGCTTTCCACTTCCCTTCCACTTCTCAAAGTGATGGCTTTACATTGATCCTTTGGGTTCTTTTTGGTATCACTTGGGAAGTTCACGATGATTGCCCCTTTATAGAATTTATGAGCTGGGAGATCTGCATCTCCATAGACTTCATAGAAGCATTCATGTTGGTGCAATGCGTCTCAATACTATCAAGTCTAGACTCGTCCTTGTTAAACCGCCCTCGAGTTTCTATAATGAGCGTGCTCAATAAGTCTTCTATCGACGGCTTGCTCGAGATAGTGGCTGGCTAAACCACGGAGGAGGTTTGCACACGTTCTTGTTGTTGCCATAAGAAAAGTTTTCATGGTTAAAAGCCCCTGGGTGGTAGTGAGTTGGCGGGGTTGCTCGACATGTTATTGCTTGGTAGTTGAAATTTCATTGTTCACATATTGCACCTGTTGATTATCTTTGCTTTCATCCCCATATAGCGTACACTGTGACCACAGTTTCTTTGCCTTACTAGATGATGCTTCCCTCGTGGTCAGCTCGGATATCTTGTTGGTTAGAGCCGATACTTGTCTTTGAAAGGGCTACCAACGGGTCAACCTCATGCATACTTGCAGCTCTCTTCACACTTGACGCTCGCTCGGCCATTGGGCATTGTTGGAGGCCATCTCCTCCGGTAATAATTCGGCCTCCTAGTAGGTTTTGGACAACATCGTCCCCTCTTTGCCGCATCAACAATAAATCTGGTTTGTCCATTCGGACCATTATAAAAGATCTGGATTTGGAACCGGTCCTGGGTATCCATCTTTGCGGGCATTTTTCGATCAACTCCTTAAAAGCGCTCCCGGGCCTCATAGAGAGGCTCAAAGTCCAGCTGTCTAAACTGTGCAATCTCGCTCCTCAGATGAGCGGTCTTTGATGGAGGGAAGAACTTGGTAAGAAACTTTTGCGCCAAATCTTCCCACGTGTCTATACTACCCGTTTGAACTGATTGGAGCCAACCCCTCGCCTTGTCCCTAAGTGAAAAAGGGAACAGGCGCATTTTGATAATGTCCTGGTCCACACCATTCATCTTGATGGTGTCACAGATCTCTAGGAACATTGCTAGATGCACATTGGGGTCTTCACAAGGCAACCCCCATATTGGTTCTCTTTGAACCATATTTATTAACGCAGCTTGAGTTCAAAATTATTCATTGAAATCGCACTTTGATGCCGAATAATTCTCATTAACCACACGGCCTGAAGTAATCTCTCAAAGCTCTTGGTTGGTTGTTGTTATTACCCTCCGCCATTGCTCGGTTTACATTCAAATGTTCCTTCTTAATCTTGAAATAGTTCTCTCAATTTCAGGGTCCAAAGGGACAATCTCCAAGCTACGGACTCGGCGCATAAACTGCAACCAACAGGATAGATGAAAGAAATTTAATTAACAAAAATTAAATCAATAAAATACAGAAAAAGGTCTAAATTAAAATCGATCTATTTCACAGCAATATTAACTTAAATCCTAAGTTGCCAATCCCCGGCAACGGCGCCAAAAACTTGATACGCGATAAATTTTTATTGTAAACTTTGCTTAGAATAGCGTATGTGCTCGCAAGTGTACGAATCGCGAAGTAATAATGATCCGAAGATCGAGTATCGTCCTCTGGGATTGTTAACTAGGAAAGAGCTAAGTATTGCTATTAATCTAAATCAATTTTATCTAGACAATATAGAATAAGGGAATTAAAACCAAATTTAACAACGTAACTAATTAAAATATGCAATCAACGGATGCCAAAATGAATTGGATTGAAGGGATCTACGTGATAAAATGAGCTAGGGGAATTTGACTTCACCTAATTATGCTATATTTTCATCTAAATCCGTCACTTAGTGATGTGTTACTTCCAATCTTAAATCATGGGTACTAAAATAATCTCACTCCCTCTCCCGAGTGCTAAGTGAAATAATATGCTAAATTAATTAAACTAATATCCCTATTAATTTAACCAATTATGCATTCATTAAGTTTTTCCCATATTCGATCTCCTAAGGTTATACTAGCCTCCCGACTCAATATCTCCTTAGGTTGCGTCTCTTAATTCTCAACGTATGTAATTAACTCTCCCGAGCCTAATTTCATACATCTAAGGTCTCTAATCTAATGGGTAATTAAATTAGAAATTAAGCACAAGAGATACAAAAGATTTGAGTATAACACATTCAATAAGCAAACAGATTCTTAAAATTAAGCTTTCATTAAATTAGATCAAAACCCCCTAGCATGAGGAGTTTAGCTATCCATGCTCAAAATCAAATACACAATTACAAAATACCAAAATCCATAGTTAAAGCAGAAAATTAAATGATAATTCAAGAAATACAAAAGGGAGAAAGTAATGAAAAACTCGATGGATAATCTCCTCCAAGCCTTCAAACTCCTTGAATCCCTTGAAAATCTCGAGAAAAGTCCTTGATTCGGTGCTTTTCTCCGGTTCTAGGGTTCTTCCGTATCCGCTTTCAATCTCTCTCTCCGTCCCCCTTAATTTACATTCCCCTTTTTCCTTTTATATGATGCACAACTCTCCAAATTCGAGAAAGCCGCTTTGCAGCCCATGGGTGTGCTTCACAGCGCACGTCATGTTAGGAGGTAGGGCTTCAAGGTGTGCGCCTAAGCGCGCGGACGACCGGTAGCGGCGCCTCAATGGATTTGGAATGCGCGCCAAGCGCCGCGATTGACTTGGCGCTAAGCCGCCCTCATTGGCTCTTGGATGCGCGCTTGCCGCATTGAATTGCGCCTAAAAGGCCGGTAACGGGGGGTGCGGCCAACAAGACGCTGGTGCGCCGGCACTCGTAGCTCACTTGCCCCTCGGATTGTTCTCGGAGGACGCAGGCGTAGCTTGCTTCTCGTCTTGCTGCAAACAAGACAAATTGGAGATTTTCACCGACTTTTTATCTTTTTCACTTGATTTTCCCCGCTTTGCAAATCCTACAAAATAGATTAACGCAAACGTAAAACTAGTGACAAATTAACTGAAATATGCTCAAAAACTACAATAAATGATGGGGATAAATTGATGAAAAATCAACTTATCAATGAGATACGAGAAGCTCAGAAAGGTGATCCAATTATGGATGGATACAGGAAGGAGATAGTAGAAAAGGCAAGGTCGAATTTCAGCCTTTCAAAGGACGAAATTCTCCTATACCAAAGAAGAATTTGTGGGGCGAATGAAGAACGACATAGTTGACTATGTTAGTCGCTGCTTGACATGCCAGAAAGTCAAAGCAGAACATCAGAGACCAGCTGGAAGCTTACAGCCACTAGAGATCCCGGAATGGAAGTGGGAACACTTAGCCATGGACTTTGTGACCGGACTTCCGAGAACCAAAGTGAGGGTACGATGCCATTTGGGTAGTCGTGGATCGGCTAATCTAAATCAAGCAAGATTTTCATTCCGATCAAGATAACTTACTCCTTAGAGAGGTTATCTGAGTTATACGTGGCTAAGGTAGTAAAGCTACATGGAGTACCAGTTAGTATAGTGTCAGACAGAGACAGCCGATTTACCTCTAATTTTTGGAGAAGTGTTCAGGAAGCGATGGGGTCAGAATTACGCTATAGCACAACGTTTCATCCCCAGACGGATGGGCAATCAGAGAGAACCATTCAGACCGTTGAAGATATGCTTCGTGCATGCGCAATGGATTTCAAGGGCGCATGGAGTATGAAGTTGCCATTGATCGAATTCTCGTATAATAATAGTTACCAAGCTTCCATCGGCATGGCCCCGTATGAAGCACTTTACGGAAGGAAGTGTAGATCCCCAGTTCATTGGTATGACACTGGGAAAAGCGACTTCACAAGACGGAATTCATTCAAGAGGCCATTGAGACGGTGCAAAAGATTAGTAGAAGATTAGAGACGGCTTAGAGCCGGCAAAAGAGTTATGCGAGATAAACGACGGAGACCCTTGGAATTTTCTCGTGGGGGACTCTGATTCTAAAAAGTCGCACCAATGAAGGGTGTGATGCGTTTTGGGAAGAAAGGTAAAAGTCGAGTCCACGTTACATAGGGCCTTTTGAGATCATTGATAGAATAGGAAAGGTAGCTTACCGACTAGCTCTACCACCAGTCGGCCTCGGCATGATGTGTGTTTCATGTAGCAATGCTCCGAAAGTATATCTCGGATCCATCGCACGTGTTACAAAGATGAGCCTATTCAGGTTCACGAAGATTTGTCCTATGAAGAACAACGGTCCAAATTCTAGTCGGAGAAGAAAGGAAACTCAAGTCGTAGTATCCCAATGGTTAAAGTGCGGTGGAAAAATCACAATGTTGCGGAAGCCACTTGGGAAGTAGAAGAAGAGATCGAGATAAGTACCCCGGTTGTTCGATTTTCGGGGACGAAAATTTCTTAAGGAGGGTGAATGTAATGACCGGGAAAATTTTAAGTCAAATTCGGACGATCCAGGTATTTGACCATAATTATTCCCAAAACAGAAAGTAGTAGAAATATTGATGTAATCGGGAAAGTGATATGTAGAAACTTTATATACGGGTAAAATCACCCGAAAAGTGTAAAGTTATAATACGAATATTTTTATAGAAAAATTCGTAAATATCGGGTTGTGAATAGTAAAATATCGGTTAAAAAGTTAGAAATTTTAACGGTATATTTTAGTTATGAAAAAACTGAAATATTTGGTAAATGACCAAATGACCAGTTAGAAAAAGAGTAGAAATATTAGAAGTAAGGAAAATGGCAAAAGTTCTCAAAAGCAGAATTTTCCGAGTCGGTTAAAGCGGAAAGCGCAAAAAAAAATGAGTACCCGAGGGGGTGCGCGTTTTGGCAATTCTGGATTGTTTAAAATGAGAATTTTAGAAAAAGAAATTGACTATTGAGATACCCAAGAGAAGTGGGTTGAATATGAGAAATTTGACCCAGGGGTGCTCGTGATCCTTAAAAGCGAAGATAGAACCCATGCGGGGGTGTGAAATTATCGGTACCGGAAAGAGACTCGTTTTGAAAAAACGGAAAGTTTGGTCTCAATAAGAAAAATGTGGGGAACACGGAACCACTTAAATTAAGTGTCAAACTTAATTAGAATTAGTAAAATTAAATTATAGGAATTAAAGTGATTTCTTTAATTTAATTTTAGAAAGTAATATTAGATATTATTGAAAATAATATTATAATATTCATTATTACATATAAGTGGCCTACGGAAGCACATTAGAACACAAAGTGTTCTATTTTCTAAAGAGTGGCCGACCAAGAAGAAAGAGAGAGGGAAAAGAGAGAAAATCAAGGGAAAATCAAGAAATCACCCGTTTTTGCCAAAATTTCTTCCGTTCAGTTCAGTAGAAACATAACCCGAGGCATTCTAGCGGAGAATCTCAACTTTTCAAGGTAAGATTTTGGATTTTTCAGGAGAAACTGCTTGCTTTTTCGCTTTTATGAATAGTAACTCATCTCGAAAAAAAATCCGTAAAACTGAAAAGCGAAACCGAGGTTTTGTCGGGGACTGTGATAGGAGTTTAATGTGCAAGTATTGAAAGGATTGAACAATTTTTTTTGGATTTGCACTAAAAATCTGAAATTCCCTAGAAATGGAGGAAATGTATTTTTGTTCAATTTACGTAGCAATTTGTGTTCAGGAATGTGAATCTGGACTACAGGTACCGAAATCGGAAGTAAAACGAGTTATTGAAAACTCGGGAAACTAGAAAAATTAAGACGAAACTCTGCCGAAATTTCCTAAAATCTAGTTAGTAAGCAATGAGTTAGTAATCCGATTCTAGAGAATGGATAACAGTTTTAAAGCTCGGAAATGAATAGATTAAGATTCAGAAACCGAGATACACGAATAGGAGTAATTTGCCTCTTGAGCTAGAATTCGGCCTAGAGGGGTTAAGTTTGAAAATGAGTTGAAATTGGATTTAGGAATCCAAGTATGACAAACTTTGATGCTTGGAATAGGTGGTTAATACCTATTTCCATGAAACAGGTTTTTGGCACGAGAGCCGAAGCAACGAGAAAGAACTTCCAGCAAGCGGGAATCCTAGCGGATTAACGGTAAGTATAGACATATATGTTTGTCTGGACTCGAGTAAGCTGTTGTTAGACTTAGAACTATGAATTTACTTATGTTCCTAAGTCTATGTGATTACATGTGATTATACGTGTTTGGGGGGCTTAATGCTCTAGATTTCAGAAGGGCGACATATGGTTACCCTAATGCATAGTTAATACTGATGGGTCGTCGGCCTCCGCAAGGGAGGAAAATCTCACAGAGTAGAGGTTCCGACTAGACCAGACAGTAAGTAATGACTAGTAAAGTAAAAGACTGACGGGTCGTCGGCCTCCACAAGGGAGGAAAAATCTCAAAGAGTAGAGATTCCGACTAGACCAGACAGTAAGCAGGGGCCCAGGCCCATAGAAGTAAGAATAGAAAGATAGAAAGTAGTTTAAAGCATGTTTCACACGAGCATATTGGCATCATAACTCTTAATGTAATTTCTATTAGTTTATGATGTATGCATGTTTATACTTCTTTGGCGTTAGCTCATCGGTTTACTCATGTGGAGGTAACAAAGGTAAGCGACCCGGTCATATAGTGGTTTGCTTGATGGACATGCGGAGGCAAGGGTGGCGGAAATGTCATGGGTACTTTGGAGTGGTCTCTACTACGCTCGCTTAGAAATTAAATTCACCTGCAAAGTAATGTAATATAGAATACTAGTATGTATGTTCGGTTCTAAGAAGAAGATATTACAACCATTGTCTTAGTAAAGAACAACGGATTGTAATAAATTATGACAAGTTTTCAGAAACTAGTTTGATATCCGAATCTTTAAAGTAATAGCAAGATATGTTATTAGTGTAACAACATAACATGTTAAGAACCCGATGGTTAATGTAAAGAAAAAAAAAATTTACCCGCACATGAACGTAAATTAAAGAGACAATAGTCTAACAATGAATAATGGATTAGACTATAGCTTAGCCCATTAGTAGTAGTATAAGGCACGGCGACCGCGCCGCGAGGACGCGGGTCGCCACACAGCAGCCACCAAATCCCATAAATTGCGGATTCTCAAAGCCACCAATGATCTCCTTACAGAGTTCTTGAGGCCTTTCTCAAACTTAAGACATCTAAGGTGTTCAGATTCCACCAAAGATGGTGCAAACCGGGATAGGTCATTAAACTTAGCCTCATACTCCCTTACAGACATGTCACCTTATAGCAGAGGCATGAATTCCAGTGCTTTTTTATCCCTATAACTCTGAGGGAAGTACTGCTCATTGAACAGTGTCTCAAACTGCTCCCAAGTCAGTCCTGTAACATCTATTCTTCTCTTGACCTTTTTCCACCAAGTAATTGCTAGGCCTTCCATCTTGTATACTGTAAATCCCACTTAGTATTCATCTGGGACTCCCATGGGCAAGCCATGGGGTTCCATGACTAAACAAGCTATGGATTCCATGGACAGATCAAGTCATGGATTCCATGAACTAAACAGTCATGGTTTTCCAAGAGTTTTTCTTTCGCAAACCAACCCCCTTCTTTAAAACATTTTCAAGGCCAAAATTCGTTTTGAAAATCAGGCTCACAAGGAAAAGGGATAGAAATCCTACCTCATGAATACCTAAACCTGGGATTAGCGTTTCCTTTTCCGGCTTCCGCTTCTTCAAGCCCCTTCAGTCTGAATCCTTAGCGATCATTGATGCAAAACAACACTTTAGGATCCAATTCTCATTCCTAAAGCAATCCAATCTCAGTTACCAACCAAGATTTCCTATTAGTGTGCCTTGACTCAAATCCAAGTGTCACAACAAATTTTTGTAATTAGTTTGGGGGTTCTTTAAAGATTGAAATCTAATTCATGGGTTTGGTTTCCTATTTAATTTCAGTTTAAAAACAACTTTCTGAAGAATTTTTGGCAGCATGCCGGCATAAATAGGAAAAATGCCAAACCTACAAATCAAGTTCAATTACAATTTAATTCTCTAGAATCCATCAAAATCAGTTTCCAATCAACTAAACAAGTCCAATAACTAGAAAGTCCTACTTTTTAATCAATTTCAACAACAATTGCTCAATTCCAAACCCTAACTCAAAATTATTAATTTCAAATTCTCAAACCAATAATTCAAATCCGAGTATGGGTTTCCAAGAAATCATTACCTCAAAGGGATTGCAACTTGTTTTCCCTTCAAATCCTCTCATTTCTATTTTTTTCTCTATTTGTGGCTCTTGGCCAGCCATCCAAGAGGGAGAGAGGGAGAGAGAAAAAATGGCTGAAAAGGGAATGAGAAAGATAGCCGGCGGGAGAAAGAGATGGTCAGCGTGGAAGAAAATGGAGAGAAAGAGAGGGAGAGAGAGAGGTGCTCAGTCGTGAGAAACCAAGGGAGAGAGAGAGAGGAAGGAAAGAAAGAAAAAGAGAGAGAGAGTTTCTGTGGGCATCCCACGGGAAGGAAAGGGAAAAAAAGGGAAAAAGAAAAAAAAGAAATGGAAAATGAAAATGAAAAAGGAAAAAAAAAAAAGAAAAGAAAAGGAAAAAGGAAAAGAAAAATAGATGTCCAAATATTTAAAATAACAGCCCAGAAATGTGGCCATACACACTTCTGGGTAAAAAATGAAATTACTAAATATATTTAAATTTACACGTTAGAAACATTTAAAATCAATAATTAATAAATTAATCCAAATTAGGCACACAAATAAATCTCAATTACCTTAATTAATCTCATTTAATTCTTTAGGGTGTTATAGCTATAAGCTTCTTTTTGTAATTATGTATAGTGAGAAATGATAGACACTTTCAGTAGACATTACCTTGACATTTTTGTACTGTGAGAAGTGGTAACCACTCTCACCTGACCAGACTACGCATTTTGTTATTGTATCATGGTAAGTTGTAGCCACTCCTAACAGATATGCTGATATATGTAGATGATACGGGAAGTGTCAAACACTCTTGACGGTTATGATTAAAAAGTTATGGAATCAAGCTTATATGAGATTAAAAGTGTATGCATAAATGAGAACAAAATTCTATTTATGAATGAAGAGTGTATGTCTGAACCAAATTATGTGTCAAGTAAATTAGATTTCATGTATCCTTACCACAATACGATTACATGTTGCATACAACAGACGTAATTTTACACGCAGAGAAAGATAGAAAACTTACATAGTATTTTCTCTTAATAAAGGATCATGGTTCGACCACGACGAGCAACTCGAGAACTGCCAAAGGTTGACTGGATGATTTAGATAGCTGAGATGAGACAGTTGCTACAAGCGCAACAACAAGAGAAGATCCCCCTACAGCCGGTAGTCAAAACGGTCAAGAGATACCGCCTATAACGATCGTACCTGCAGAAGCTGAAGGATAGAACCACCGCCCAATAAAGGATAGGCGCTGGATCTCAATCTTGAAAAGGTTTCGTCGTATGAAAGCGCCAGAGTTCCATGGTTCCACATACCTTATAGAAGCTAACAGCTAACTAACCAATGTTTAAGTAGTCCTGAACCTTATGAGGTTAAATGACCAAGAGAAGGTCCTCTGTGCCTCTTACATGCTTAAGAAAAAGGCCCACTGATGGTGGCAGATAGTGGAGCTAAAAATGGATGTCGAGGAGATGACCTGGCACGACTTTATTGAAGAGTTTAATGAGAAGTATTTCAATCTAGACAACATGGCCACTCAAGAGGATGAGTTTAGTAATTTCTGTCAATCTGTAGTAGATGCAGTGCAGAAGTTCAAGCAACTAGCTTGCCTATGCCCACACATGGTGACCTTAAAGCCAGAGGAAGTTAGGAGGATGATAAAGATGTTTAGAACTGACCTGGCGGTGGTAATTAGCGGCGGAGGCAGATCGCCTACGACTGTGGAAGACTGCGTTGGTCAAGCAAATTGTACAGAATACTGGGTTAACCAAAATAGGGAGGAAAGGGCTAAATTCTTCCAAGCCAAGAAAGAGGAAAAGGCTAAAGGGAAACAAAACCCGGAAGCCCAATCAAAGAGCGCCAACCTGGCCATAATAAGAGGAAGGAAAATTTCAACCCGGGGAACCAGAAAGGCCAACCTGTATAGAAGAACAATGTTGGACAAGTTAACAATAGTCTGCCTATTTGCAACAAGTGTGGAAGAAAGCATTTAGGAGAATGCAGAGCTGGGGCAAGCGATTGTTACACATGTGGCAAAGAGCGCCGTTTTGCCAAGGACTATTATTCCAACCCCCAGTACTGAGAAGGTCAGAATCAACAGAGGATTCAAAATCAACCGAGAGCCCAAGGAAATCAGCTGCATATGATCCATGTTGGTCTCTGAATCGAATTCGGATGCGGAAGCGTGGGGGGAGGTGGATCGTGTATAACAAAAATTTTTAAAAAAACCTTTGAGATACTTTATAGATTATATTAATTTATGTACAAATAAATTAATCTCATTAATTCATTTATTAAGAACTTAAGTAGGAAGAATACTTGGCGGCCGATTAAGATGATAACTTGAGTTCTTTGAGCTCGAACAATCCTTGCTCCAAAGCTTTGTGTTTAGAAAACCAATGTCTTCCATGTCAATTCCTAGAATCCACGAAGACGTGTGTGTTGGCATACATGAGATAAAATGGGTTACAATAAACACTCGAATTTCCACAAACACCAATGCATGCACGATGTGGAATTTTTTTTAGAGAATAATTTTTCTTTCCCTTGATCTAAGAGAATTTTGGCCATAATACTTTATTAGGACAAAAATTGTTTCTAAAATTGTCTCGCACAATTTTCTATCATTCGCTTATTTATAGTATAGAAGTCAAACTTCTAGAAGGAATCCAATTTCTATCACCAAGATAAAGCTTGTTAATTATCTCCTATTTGAATTTGAAACAAAATCTCACATTCCCTTATCCTTTATGGTCGGCCACCTTAGGAGATTCTCATCCCTATGTAGGCGCCAATATCAGATAGGGAAGGAAGATAAAATCATCCTTTATCCTGTAGTCCAATTTTGACTCAAATTCAAATTCCAATTTAAGTCAAACTTAAATTAATTTGAATTCTAAATTGAACAATTTATCAAAAAAGTTTAAATGGATAAATCTAGATGTGTTCAAATTCAAATTTAAATAATCACATTATTTAAATAATAATGAATTCTTAATTAATTATTTTCAAGTGTTTAATTTTAGAATTCCGTAATTCTAAAATTCTCACTTTGCCCTTTGTGTCTGGCAAAATTAATAGGACAACGCGGGGACTAATGGACCTATAATCTCGAGCTCCAATAAAATTAATAATTAATTAAACACTTTAATTAATTAATTAATTCTATTAATTCCAATAGTTACTCCACTATAAACTTGGAATTGCACTCTCAAAATTATAGATATAAATTACTTCTAAACTGTGAAGTGTCCATTCGATATAGTCATTGCATATAGATCAATGGTCCATAAATAATTCATAATTAGAGCTAGGTAAAATCTGTTAACCTCTCTAATTATATCTTTATTCTTGAGTACCATTGATGTTGGGAATAGTGTCATAAAAGCATGAGATGTAAAAGGATATTTATTATTTATTTAATAAAATAGCTTACTCATCATTTTATGTGCATATATTTATGAATATTTTATGAATATCAAATAAAATTCCTTGATTATTTATGTAACCTTAAACGTGGTATATAAGTGTTATATATGAGAGGATAATGTTTAAGGATAATAATCAAAATTAATTGTTCATAATGAATTTAATTAAAGTTCGGAATCATTAATTAAAACATTATAAATACATGTCATTCCCATTTAGAATGGAACGGTGTTATCCGCACTGTTAATATGGTGAGATATTGAAGGAGAGTATTTCGCATAATGAGATTATGTGGAACATGGGCGCAGACACAATATGAATTTCTAATAATTTCCATTAAGCATAGAAATTCTAATTGAGTCTACCGATGGTCATATATAGAATGATCTTCATCCTGAGTTTTTAACAAACTCCTATTTATGGATTTATGTCTTTTGATTTACTCGGTACGGATTCCGAGACCCTGAATCCTATTCCTTGTATTTTGAAGACATAATGAAATAGGTAGCTTGGAATGTTATTATACGAGATGGAATCCATTCCTTCTTGAGTGAGAAGTAGATAAATAATTCTCTTGAGTGTTGATTCGGTACTTAGATTAGTAAGAGCGCTCTAGTTCATGAATGTGTTTTGTGAATCACTATCCATTAGAGAATCAATGGTACTCAAGGATAAAGATGTAATTAGAGAGGTTAACGAATACTACCTGACTCTAATTATGAATTATTTATGGAGGATCGATCTATATGCAATGACTATATCAAATGGACACTTCACAGTTTAGAAGTAATTAATGTCTATAATTCCGAGAGTGCAATTCCAAGTTTATAGTGGAGTAACTATTGGAATTAATATAATTAATTAATTAATTAAAGTGTTTAATTAATTATTAATTTTATTGAGCTCGTAATTACAGTCCACTAGTCCCCGAGTCGTCCTTATAATTCTACCGACACAAAAGGGCAAAATGGGAATTTTAGAATTTCAGAATTCTAAAATTAAACATCAAGAATAATTAATTGAGAATTAATTATTATTTAAATAATGAGATTACTTAAATTTGAATTTGAACATATCTAGATTTATCCATTTAAACTTATTTGATAAGTTGTTTAATTTAGAATTCAAATTAATTTAAGTTTGACTTAAATTCGAATTTGAATCTGAATTAAAATTGGACTACTGGATAAAGGATAAAATATCTTCCTTCCCTATCTGATTTAGGCGCCACACACATAGGGATAAATCCCTAGGGTGGCCGGCCACAAATAGGATAAGGGGAAGGGATTTTTTGTTCCAAATTCAAAATTGGAGGTAAGGATTTGATTCTATTTTGAAGTTTGACTTCTACTCTTTAAATATGAGATAGATAAAAAATTGTGATAACAATTTTTGACAATTTTTCAGCCCTAAGAAACTGTGGTGGCCGAAATTCTCATAGGGAAAAAGAGTGAAAAATATTTTTCTCCACAAATTCCACATCGTGCCTGCGTTGGTGTTTGTGGAAATTCGAGTGTTTCAGAAACCTGTTTTGTCTCGCGTGTGCCCACACACACGTCTATGTGGAATCAAGGAATTGACGTGGAAGACTTCGGTATTCTAAACACAAAGCTTGGAGCAACGACTGTTCGTGGTCAAAGAAATTCAAGTTACCATCCGAGTCAGCTACCAGGTATTTTTTCGGTTGAACCTTGAATGATATAAATTAATGAGACTAATTTATTCATGCATAAATTAATATAATCTATAGAGTATCTCAAAAGTTTTATGCAAAATTTTGTTATACATGATCCCGCCTTTCCGCCACGTTTCCGCCATGAATTCGATTGGCAACCAACAATTGATTCTCTAATGACAGTGATTCATAAAACACATTCATGAATCGGAGCTTCTACTGGTCCAAGTACCGAATCAACCCTCAAGAGAATTATTTATCTCCTTCTTTCTTAAGAACGAATGTATTCCATCTCGTGTAATAACAATACCGGCTACCTACTTCATCATGTCTCCAAAACACAAGGAATAAGATTCAGGATCTCAGAATCCGTACCGAGTAAATCAAAAGACACAAATCCAAAAATATGAGTATGTTAAGAACTTAGGATTAAGATCATTCTCTATATAACCATCGGTGGACTCAATTAGAATTTCTATACTTAACGGAAATTATTAGAAATTCATATTGTGTCTGTGTCCTTCTTCTACATAATCTCATTATGCGAAATACACTCATTCAATATCACACCATATTAACAGTGCGTATAACACCGTTCCATTCTAAATGGGAATGACATGTATTAATGATGTTTTAATTAAAGATTCTAAATTTTAATTAAATTCATTATGAACGTTGCTTTTTGATTATTATCCTTAAACATTATCCTCTCGAATATAACACTTATATACAATGTTTAAGGTTACGTAAATAATCAAGGAATTTTCATTGATATTCATAAAATATTCACAAATATGTACACATAAAATGATGAATAAACTCTTAAATAAGAAATATCCTATTACATCTTATGCTTCTAGGACACCATTCCCAACAATCTCCCACTCGCCCTAAAGCAGGTAGAATATGTCTCGAATCTTGAAACTTTCTAGGTATCTATGATTGATTTATGTCTAAAACAACTTCCAGATCAGTTAAGAATTTCTAGAGTCAGGTTGCTTTCTTTTGCTGCTTCACAAGCTGCTACACATTAACTCTTAATGATAGAATTAGCAATCACACTTTGCCAACAACTTTTCTTGTTATGACTCATAGTTAAAGTCTATGTATCCCGTGAAAGACAACTCTTTCACTACCTAAACTATCTCATAGTTTCTTGTTTTCCATATACACTTAAGGATACACTACACGGCTGCTCAATGATCGAATCTTGAGTTCAACTGACAACGACTGACTACTCCCACTGAATATCAAATATTCGGGCTTGTAAAATATAAGAACGTCTTCTTTTCTTATGTTTGAAACATCTTGGTTTTGATCGAACCCATAAGACTTAATAGCCTTATCAAACCTAATATTCCATGATCTAGAAGTTTGCTTCAATCCATAAATGGATCTCTATAGTTTGCAGACTTTCTACTCTAGGTCTTTCTCTATCTAACCCTCTGGCTGATCGATATAGATGGTTTCCTCAAGATAGCCATTCAGAAAAGCTATCTTGACATCCATATGCCATATCTCATATTCAAAATATTTTGTTATGGCTAAGAGTGGTTGGATGGACTTAAGCATGGCCACCGGTGAGAGAGTTTCCTCATAGTCAACTCCCTATTTTCTGGGTGTAACCCTTAACCACTAGCCTTGCTTTGTAAGTCTCTACTTTTCCATCCGCTCCTCTCTTTCTCTTGAAGATCCACTTCCATCCAATGGGTTTTACCCCTTCAGGTAGATCTACAAGTTGCCAGACTGAGTTAGAGTACATTGACTCTATCTCGAGTTTCATAGCTACTTGCCACTTTTCCTTATCAAAATCATCCATCGTAGCCTTAAAGGTCAACGGATCCTCCTTATTGTCATAAGCAGTGATGATATGTCCTTCCTCAATATACTGGTTAGGTAACTTGCTTACCCTCCCACTACGACGAGGTGCCATAGGAGTTTGATTAGGAATCATGGTCATTCTTAGCGTTCCAACAACTCTTGTCGGTTGTTGTCCAATCTTATTAGAAAGTAACTTTTCCAGAACTGCTTTGCTTTTGGGTTTAGTAACTATCATATAGTCATGCTCCAGAAATGTGGCATTTGTTGATACAAATACCCTTTGACTCTTGTGACTATATAAAATAATTATTCTCTTGTCCCATTGCATATCCCACATAATATGCATATTTCTGATCTTGGTTCCAACTTTCCATTCTATTGTTTCATCACATAAGCTCGACACCCCCATATGCAAATATGCTTCAAAAATAACTTTTGACCATTCCACAACTCTAGGGGTGTCTTTGGTACATACTTAGATGATACTAGATTAAGAATATACATGGTGGTTCTTAGGGTATAAACCCAGAAAGAAGTAGGAAGTGAAGAATAACTCAATATTGATCTTATCATGTCGAGCAAAGTCTGATTTCTCTTTTTGGCTACACCATTCTGCTGCGGTGTACCGGGTGCAGTCAATTTGGAATACCACACCTTCTAGAGAAGCTGAAAGGTCACGTTTAAGCCACCTGAGGAAAGAGAGTTCACTTACACAGGCACATCTCAAGAGTGGCCAGTGCAGATTGTGTCTACAATGAAAGCAAGTAAGATGTTGGCAAATGGATGCATAGGGTATCTAGCTGATTTGGTGGACAAATCTAAGGAAATTAAGTGGGGACCAAAGGACATTCCAATAGTCAAACAATTTATGGAAGTCTTTCCAGAAGAATTACCAGGACTACCTCTAGAGCGAGAGATCTCTTTTGAGCTTAAATTGATGCTTGGATCAACACCAGTTTCTAAGGCACCATACTGGATGGCTCCGACTGAGCTTAAAGAGCTTCAGGTGCAACTGCAAGAGTTGATAGATAATGGTTTTGTCCGCCTGAGTTATTCACCATGGGGAGCACTAGTTTTGCTTGTGAAGAAGACAAGGAGCACACTGAGGATATGTATCGACTATTGAGCTGAATAAGATGACAATCAAGAACAAGTATCCACTACCAAGGATTGACAATCTATTCGACCAATTAAAAGGAGCTTCATATTTTTCCAAGATTGATTTGCATTTAGGGTACCACTAGCTTCGGATAAAGGAAAGCGACGTGTCAAAGACAGCTTTCAGGACTCGTTGTTGATACTATGAGTTCCTCATGATGCCGTTTTGACTGACTAATGCTCCAGCAGCGTTCATGGACCTGATGAACCAAGTTATTTATTGGGAATATTGTCCTAAAAGCATGAGATGTAAAAGGATATTTATTATTTATTTAATAAAAGAGTTTATGCATCATTTTATGTGCATATATTTATGAATATTTTATGAATATCAAATAAAATTCCTTGATTATTTATGTAACCTTAAACATTGTATATAAGTGTTATATACAAGAGGATAATGTCTAAGGATAATAATCAAAAGTATTTGTTCATATTGAATTTAATTAAAGTTCATAATCTTCTAATTAAAACATTATAAATACATGTCATTCCCATTTAGAATGAAACGGTGTTATCCGCACTATTAATATGGTGAGATATTGAATGAGTGTATTTCGCATAATGAGATTATGTGGAACATGGACGCAGACACAATATGAATTTCTAATAATTTCCATTAAAAATAGAAATTCTAATTGAGTCTACCGATGGTCATATATAGAATGATCTTAATCCTGAGTTCTTAACAAACTTCTACTTATGGATTTATGTCTTTTGATTTACTCGGTACGGATTCTGAGACCCTGAATTCTATTCCTTGTATTTTGGAGACATAATGAAATAGGTAGCTAGAAATGTTATTATACGAGATGGAATCTATTCCTTCTTGAGAATAAAGCAGATAAATAATTCTCTTGAGTGTTGATTCGGTACTTGGACCAGTAGGAGCTCCGATTCATGAATGGTAATGAATTAGAGAATCAATAGTACTTAAGGATAAAGAAGTAATTAGAGAGGTTAACGAATTTTACCATACTCTAATTATGAATTATTTATGGAGGATTGATCTATATGTAATGACTATATCAAATGGACACTTCGCAGTTTAGAAGTAATTAATGTCTATAATTTCGAGAGTGCAATTCCAAGTTTATAGTGGAGTAACTATTGGAATTCATAGAATTAATTACTTAATTAAAGTGTTTAATTAATTATTAATTTTATTGGAGCTCAGAATTATAAGTCCATTAGTCCCCGCGTCGTCCTTGTAATTCTACCAGACACAAAGGGCAAAATGGGAATTTTAGAATTATGGAATTCTAAAATTAATGCTCGAAAAATAATTAATTGAGAATTAATTATTATTTAAACTTATTTGATAAGTTGTTCAATTTAGAATTCAAATTAATTTTAAGTTTGACTTAAATTCGAATTTGAATCTGAATTAAAATTGGACTACTGGATAAGAGATAAAATCTCTTCCTTCTCTATCTAAGATTGGCGCCACACACAGGAATAAAACCCTAGAGTATGGCCGGCCATTAAGTGGACAAGGGGAAGGGATTTTTTGTTCCAAATTCAAAATTAGAGATAAGGATTTGATTATATTTTCAAGTTTGACTTCTACTCTTTAAATATGAGAAAGATAGAAAATTGTAAAAATAATTTTTAACATATTTTCAGCCCTAGCTTTTTAGTGGTGGCCGGATTTCTCATAGGGATAAAGGAGTGAAAATATTTTTCTCCAAAAATTTCACATCGTGCTTGCGTTGGTGTTTGTGAAAATTCGAGTGTTTAAGTAACCTATTTGTCTCACGTGTGCCCACACACACGTCTACGTGGAATCAAGGAATTGACGTGGAAGACTTTGGTATTCTAAACAAAAAGGTTGGAGCAAGGACTGTTCGTGGTCAAAGAATTCAAGTTATCATCCGATTCGGCTTCCAGGTATTTTTTAGTTGATCCTTGAATGATGTCAATTAATGTGATTAATTTATTCGTGCATAAATTAATATAATCTATAGAGTATCTCAAAAGTTTTATGAAAATTTTTATTATACATGATCCGCTGTTTCCCCATTTTTCCGCTGCCGAATTCAATTTGACAACCAACAATTGGTATCAGAGCGGTCTATAGACAATATTAATTTATGCTTCGATTATTTGATAATCATAATTGATATTAAACATGTGATATTTAATTATGTATGTATGTGATGAGTAGGTACTTGCCTTTGTGGATGTTTATTTTTTGGTTCATGATGATGAATGTATGGATGGTGGATTTGGTCGTTAATTATATGATTCCATGGATTGGTTATATTCATTCGTTAATAAATTATTTGTAATTTAATTCGGGATTAGAATTATTGTAATTCTAGGATTTGGGTCGAATTAGGGTTTTTCGATTTCGAATCAAAAAGGAGGCCTTGAAGATCATGTTTGAAGCCTTCAAAGAAGCCCAAAAAACTGCCTAGAAAATTTCCAAAAATCAGCCGAAACGCGCGCCCCAACGTGGCCCCTGCACGCCCCAGCGCGCGCCCTTGCGAGTCCCAGTGCACCCCAGCGCGGGGGCAGGGTGCGGCCAGGGCACGACCCAGGCCGCTGTCCAGCGCGATTGGTGGCCTGAACGTTTCTGAAACCCTCGTAATGCGTGCTAATGGGCCCAGAAAAGTTTCGGATCCCAAGGAAGGTGAAATCCAACCCGAAGGCAAAAAATGAAGCCAAAGAATAAAGAATTCAAGAATCGAAGACCTATTGATGTACCGGAAGAAAATAATTATTGTAATTATTTATTTATTCGATTCGATTGAGTTGTAATTTATTTTTCCATGGGACCCGGTCAAATCCATCTCAATAGTTGATTGCATATAATTATATTTTATGTTGATAATTATAAATTATATGTCCATGCATATAACATGCGATATAGATAAAATGTGCCTACTCATATGTTTTTATAACATGCCATGCATACACGCGCATTCGTTATTATTTATTTTATTTATTATAAAAGTGTTTTAGAAAAATAAAATAAAAAAATAAGAACCATGCGCTAAAAATCGATATAATATGATTATATTGATTTAAGTTGCAAAATTGATTTACAAAATAATGTTACATGTGAAATTGAATTTAAGAGTTAAATTTTGGAATTTCAAATATCCGAAAAATAAATTGTTTATTTTTCGATTTGAAAATCATGAGATGTTTTTCAAACAAAATACATATTTGCAATATAATGAGTGGGAGAGGGTTATATGAGAATATGACCCATTGGTCTCCATCATTAGTTCAACACCGTGAGATTCGAAAGGGGCTTCGCGGCGGCACCGATTCCGCACTCCCTACGGAAAGTGTTCTTTCAGATCAATAACAAGGTTGACTTCCTAGCGATAGGATTCAAGGATGTATTTCCGGTTTGACCTACCCTACGGCGGCACTCCGGAGTTAAGTCTGTAGAATCTGAAATGAGGGGTTACACTCATGGAGATATAATCAAATTGTTGATTATATTTTTGACCAAAAATAACGGTAGTTGATAAATATGAAAATATGAGATATTTTGATTATATTTATCAATTGAGAAGGTCTCGGTTCAATTTGTGATATTTTGACCTACCCTACAGCGGCACTATATTCATGGTAAATTGAATTATCATTGGCACCCAAAATTAAAACATGATTTATGTATTTTTCATGTGCATCATGCATCATATTTAATTGTGCCTAAATTAACATGCCTTGATATTCATGCATATAAATTGATTAGATGAATATTCTATTTATTTCCAGTAATATGTCGAATCCTATTATCACACTACTAGCGACTGAAAAATTAGACGGTGATAACTATGCTAAGTGGAAAAGTAACATGAACATACTATTGGTTTGCGAAGACTACAAATTTGTCCTAGTGGAGGAATGTCCTCCTGAACCCGCGGCTAATGCATCCAAAACCGTAAGGGAGCCTTATGATCGCTGGATCAAGGCCAACAATAAAGCAAAGTGCTTTATGCTACCCAGTATGAGCGATGTGCTTCGCAAGAAGCATGAGGAGATGGAGACTGCTTATGAGATAATGGAGTCTCTAGAAGCAATGTTCGGTGCTCCCTCTGAAAAGGCTCGTTTGGATGCCGTAAGGGCTTTCATGAATGACAAAATGATGAAAGGTTCATCAGTCAAGTCACATGTTTTGAACATGATTGATCACCTCCATGATGCGGAGCTCAATGGTGCCAAAATCGATGAAGCCACCCAAGTTGGCATCATCTTGGAAAGCCTATCCCCTGACTTTCATGAGTTCGTGAACAACTTTGTTATGAACAAGAAAAAGTGCAATCTCACTGAACTAATGAATGACCTGCAAAACTTCGAATCCACCAACAAAAGAAGGGGAGGAGAAGCAAATGTTGTAGTTGCAAGAAGTTCTGGTAAAAACAAAAGAAAGAACCAAAACCAAAGAAAAGCGAAGAAGGGAAAGAACAAGAGACCCAAGAAGGCAAAGGGCCCCATCTAGAAACCCAAAGGAAAATGTTTCCATTGCAATGGCGAAGGGCACTGGAAGAGAAACTGTCACAAGTATCTCGAGGAGCTGAAAAAGAAAAAGGAACAAGGTAAATCAGATTTGCTAGTCCTTGAAACATGTTTAGCAGAGGGTGATACCTCAGCCTAGATAATTGATTCAGGAGTGACTAATCATGTTTGTTTCTCTTTGCAGAGTCTTAGTTCTTACACTGAGCTAGCCGATGGGGACTACACGATGAAAGTAGGCAATGGCGTAAGAGTTTCGGCAAAAGCAATGGGAGAAGTTAGACTTCAATTTAGGGAAAATAAATTTTTAGTTTTGAACAATATTTATTTTATTCCAGACATTCGTAGAAATTTGATTTCTGTGGCTAAATTATTTGAACAATTATTTAAAGTTTTTTTTGATAATGAATTTGTTCATATTTCTCGAAATGGTTTAAATATTTGTTCTGGACGTCTGGATGATGGTTTATATTGTATAAAACCAATACCTAACTCACTGCTTAATACTGAAATGTTCAGAGTTGCCGAACCTAAGAATAAAAGGCAAAAGATTTCTCACGAAAATAACACATATCTGTGGCAACTTATACTTGGTCATATTAACCTAAATAGGATTGAAAGACTGGTAAAAGATGGTCCTTTGCGTGAGCTAAAAGTTGGCAAGCTTCTAGTCTGTGAATCTTGTTTGGAAGGTAAAATGACCAAGAGACCTTTTACAGCAAAAGGAGTAAGAGCTACAGAACCCCTACAGCTGATACATTCAGATGTATGTGGACCGTTAAACGTCCAAGCTAAAGGAGGTTACGAATATTACGTCACCTTTATTGAAGACTATTTGAGATATGGTTATGTTTACCTGATGCAACATAAATCTGAAAATTTTGGAAAGTTTAGAGAATTTCGAGCATAAGTTGAAAAACAATTAGGTAAACCAATCAAGACACTTCGATCAGATCGAGGGGGTGAATACCTGGACCAAGAGTTTCAGAATTTCTTGATTGAAGAAGGTGTGGTATCCCAATTGACTGCACCTGGTACACCACAGCAGAATGGTGTGGCCGAAAGGAGAAATCGGACTTTGCTCGACATGATAAGATCAATGTTGAGTTATTCTTCTCTGCCTACTTCTTTTTGGGGTTATGCCCTAAAAACCGCTATGTATATTCTGAATCTAGTTCCATCTAAATCTATACCTAAGACACCCCTAGAGTTGTGGAATGGTCAAAAACCTAGTTTGAGAGACATTCACATATGGGGGAGTCCAGCACATGTGCTAAGGCAAAAGACTAGGAAGTTGGAACCAAGGTCAGAAGTATGCATCTTTGTGGGATACCCAGAAGGGACAAGAGGAAGACTATTTTATAGTCAAGCATATCAAAAGGTGTTTGTATCGACAAATGCTACATTTCTGGAGCATGACTATATGATAGATTTTAAGCCCAGAAGTAAGATAGTATTAGAAGAGTTACTTTCTAATGAGATCGGACCACATCCAACAAGAGTTGTCGGACCACTCAGAGAAAAGACCACACTTCCTGATCAGAATCCTACGGCACCTCGTCGTAGTGGGAGGGTAAGCAGGTTACCCGACCGTTATACCGGGGAAGCCCAAATCGTCACTGTTGATGACGGTAAGGAAGATCCATCAACCTTTAGTGATGCGATGGATGATTCTGATAAAGAAGAATGGTAAGCAGCTATGAAACTCGAGATGTAGTCTATGCACTCTAACTCAGTCTGGCAACTTGTAGATCTACCCGAAGGGATAAAACCCATTGTATGCAAGTGGATCTTAGAGAGAAAGAGAGGAACGGCTAGAAAAGTAGAGACTTATAAAGTAAGGCTAGTGGCTAAGGGCTATACCCAAAAGGAGGGAGTTGACTATGAGGAAACTTTCTCACCGGTAGCCATGCTTAAGTCCATCCGGATACTCCTAACCATTGCAGCATATTTTGACTATGAGATATAGCAGATAGATGTCAAGACAACTTTTTTGAATGACTATCTTGATGAAACAATCTATATGAATCAGCTAGAGGGTTACATAAAGGAAGGCCAACAGCAGAAAGTCTGCAAACTGTAGAGGTCCATTTATGGACTGAAGTAGGCATCTAGATCATGGAACATCAGGTTTGATGAGGCTGTAAAGTTTTATGGATTTGATCAAAACATTGATGAACCATGCGTCTACAAGTACAAGAAAGAACAGAAAGTGACCTTCTTAATTCTTTACGTCGATGACATCCTTCCCATTGGGAATAATGTGGGAATGATGACAGATGTAAAGGAGTGGTTAGCCAACCAATTCCAAATGAAAGATTTAGGAGAGGCAACCTATGTTCTAGGGATCAAGATTATTCGAGATCGCAAGAAAAAGCTTTTGGCATTATCACAAGCATCTTATATAGACAAAGTGTTGTCTAGGTATTCGATGCAAAACTCCAAGGTAGGGAATTCGCCTTCTAGGCATGGTATTCATCTTTCTAAGGAGAAATGTCCAAAGAGCCCACAACAAGAAGAAGATATGAGACAGTATCCTTATACTTCGACTGTGGGAAGCCTTATGTATGCCATGTTGTGTACAAGACCAGATATCTGCTATGCAGTGGGAGTAGTCAGTCGCTACCAGTCTAACCCAAGATTGGATCATTGGGTTGCAGTAAAGTGTATTCTCAAGTATCTTAGGAGAATGAGAAACTATATGTTGGTATATTCCAGATAAGATCTGTCTCTCACCAGATACACAGATTCTGATTTCCAGTCAGATAGAGATAGTCGACGGTTGACATCTGGATATGTGTTCACTCTTAATGGAGGAGCCATGGTATGGAGAAGTATAAAACAAAAGTGTGTTGCCGACTCTACCATGGAAGTTGAATATATTGCAGCTTGTGAAGCCGCAAAAGAAGCTACATGGCTCAGGAAGTTCCTAACTAGTCTGGAAGTTGTTCCAGATATGGATAAGCCAATTAAGCTCTACTGTGACAATAGTGGAGTGGTGGCTAATTCAAAGGAACCCATAAGCCATAAGAGTGCAAAATGTATAGAAAGGAAATATCACCTGATCAGAGACATTGTGGATAGAGGCGATATAGCGGTTCTGAAGATCGCATCAGAGGACAACCTTGCTGACCTGTTCACCAAGACATTGCCATTGAATATTTTTGATCGGCACTTAGATGGATTTGGGATTAGAGACATGACACACCTGCTTTAGGACAAGTGGGAGATTGTTGGGAATAGTGTCCTAAAAGCACGAGATGTAAAAGGATATTTATTATTTATTTAATAAAAGAGTTTTTTCATCATTTTATGTGCATATATTTATGAATATTTTATGAATATCAAACAAAATTCCTTGATTATTTATGTAACCTTAAACATTGTATATAAGTGTTATATACGAGAGGATAATGTTTAAGGATAATAATCAAAAGTATTTGTTCATAACGAATTTAATTAAAGTTCAGAATCTTTTAATTAAAACATTATAAATACATGTCATTCCCATTTAGAATGGAATGGTGTTATCCGCACTATTAATATGGCGAGATATTGAATGAGTGTATTTCGCATAGTGAGATTATGTGGAACATGGACACAGACACAATATGAATTTCTAATAATTTTCATTAAGCATAGAAATTCTAATTGAGTCTACCGATGGTCATATATAGGATGATCTTAATCCTGAGTTCTTAACAAACTCCTATTTATGGATTTATGTCTTTTGATTTACTCGGTACGGATTCTGAGACCCTGAATCCTATTCCTTGTATTTTGCAGACATAATGAAATAGGTAGCTGGGAATGTTATTATACGAGATGGAATCCATTCCTTCTTGAGAAAGAAGCATATAAATAATTCTGTTGAGTGTTGATTCAGAAGTTGGATTAGTATGATCGCTCTGGTTCATGAATGTGTTTTATTAATCACTATCCATTAGAGAATCAATGGTACTCAAGGATAAAGATGTAATTAGAGAGGTTAACGGATTCTACCTGACTCTAATTATGAATTATTTATGGAGGATTGATCTATATGTAATGACTATATCAAATGGACACTTCGCAGTTTATAAGTAATTAATGTTTATAATTTTGAGAGTACAATTCCAAGTTTATAGTGGAGTAACTATTGAAATTAATAGAATTAATTAATTAATTAAAGTATTTAATTAATTATTAATTTTATTGGAGCTCAGAATTATAGTTCCATTAGTCCCCGCGTCGTCCTTGTAATTCTACCAGACACAAAGGGCAAAATGGGAATTTTAGAATTACGAAATTCTAAAATTAATACTCGAAAAATAATTAATTGAGAATTAATTATTATTTAAATAATGAGATTATTTAAATTTGAATTTGAACATATCTAGATTTATCCATTTAAACTTATTTGATAAGTTGTTCAATTTAAAATTCAAATTAATTTTAAGTTTGACTTAAATCTGAATTTGAATCTGAGATTGGCGCCACACACAGGGATAAAACTCTAGAGTGTGGCCAGCCATTAAGTGGATAAGGGGAAGGGATTTTTTGTTCCAAATTCAAAATTGGAGATAAGGATTTGATTCTATTTTGAAGTTTGACTTCTACTCTTTAAATATAAGAAAGATAGAGAATTGTAAAAACAATTTCTAACATATTTTCAGCCCTAGTTTTTTAGTGATGGCCGGATTTCTCATAGGGAAAAAGGAGTGAAAATATTTTTCTCCAAAAATTCCACATCGTGCATGCATTTGTGTTTGTGGAAATTCGAGTGTTTAAGAAACCTGTTTTGTCTCACGTGTGCCGACACACACGTCTTTGTGGAATCGAGGAATTAGCGTGGAAGTCTATGGTATTCTAAACACAAAGCTTGGAGCAACGACTGTTCGTGGTCAAAGAATTCAAGTTATGATTCGATTCGGCTTCCAGGTATTTTTCGGTTGATCCTTGAATGATGTAAATTAATGTGATTAATTTATTCGTGCATAAATTAATATAATCTATAGAGTATCTCAAAAGTTTTATGAAAATATTTGTTATACATGATCCGCTGTTTCCCCATGTTTCCGCCGCCGAATTCGATTCGACAACCAACATTATTAAGGATCATCTAGACAAGTTTGTTATCATCTTCATAGCTGACATTCTGATCAACTCTAAGACAAAGGAGGAGCACGAGCAACATCTGAAGACTACCCTACAAATATTGAAGGAGAACCAGTTGTATGCCAAATTTTTAAAGTGTGAATTTTTTCTAGAAAAGGTACAATTTTTAGGGCACATGTTATCCAAAGAAGGAGTTACTGTGGATCCCGCCAAGATCGAAGTAGTTAGTAATTGGTCAGCTCCAAAGAGTGTGACAGAGATATGTAGTTTTCTTGGTTTAGCAGGATACTATTGGCACTTTGTGGAAGGATTCTCGAAGCTAGCAGCACTGCTCACAGCTCTCACACAGAAGGAAAGGAAGTACGAATGGACTGAGAAGTGCGAAGAAAGCATCCAGGAGCTAAAATGGAGACTCACTAGCACACCAGTGTTAACCATTCCAGATGCAGAGGAAAAGAACTTTGTAGTCTATAGTGATGCTTCTAAGAAAGGATTAGGAGTCCTTCTCATGCAAGGAGGAAAAGTGGTCACCAACACCTCGCGACAACTTAAGGACCATGAAAAGAACTACCCAACGCATGACTTGGAACTTGCAGCGGTGGTTTTTACGCTAAAAATATGGCGACACTATCTGTATGGAGCGAAGTGTGAGATCTACACAGACCACCAAAGTCTCAAGTACATCTTCACTCAGAAGGAGTTAAACAAAAGACAATGAAGATGGCTAAAATTGGTAAAGGACTATGATTGTGAGATCCTCTACCATCCGAACAAAGCAAACAAGGTGGCGGATGCACTAGGTCAGAAGTCGTCAGTGAAATTAATGGCGATCATGCTCTGCCACAACCTCTGCAGAAGGACATATATGACCTTGAAATTGAGATAATTTGAGGGAAGTTATCATCTCTCACCCTACAACCAACCATCCTCGAGCACATGAAGAGTAGTCAAGAATTTGACCCTACCTTAGCAAAGTTAAAGGAAGAAGTTCTTAAAGGCAAAGAAACAGTGTTTAGCCTCTCAGAGAATGGCACACTTATCAACAAGGGTAAGATATGTGTCCCTAAAAATGAAGAACTGAGGAAGTAGATCATTTTAGAAGCACATGAAATGCCTTGCTCTATTTATGCGTGAGCAACTAAGATGTATAACGATTTGAAAAAGAGCTTTTGGTGGCCGGGAATGAAGAAAGATGTGGCTGAATTCATATCAAAATGCCTTAACTATCAGAAAGTTAAAGCAGAACATAAGTGTCCAACAAGATAACTACAGAAGATTGACATTCAAGAATGGAAGTGGGATGAAATCATGATGGATTTCGTGGTAGGGTTGCCCAGAACATCCGACGGTAACGATGGGATTTGGGTAATCATAGACCGATTGACTAAATCTGCACACTTTCTACCGATCAAACTCAGTTATTCTGTCGAGCGTCTAGCTAAACTATACGTGTCTAAAATAGTAGCATGGCATGGAATTCTAGAATCTATCAAATCAGATTGAGACGGCTGCTTCACGTCTAGATTTTGAAAAAGTGTACATAACGCAATGGGATATAAGTTAAAGTTCAATACGACTTTCCACCCGCAGACAATGGCCAACTGAGAGGACCATCCAGACCCTGGAAGATATGCTAAGAGCATGTGTCATGGATTTCAAGGAAAATTGGGATAGGAAGTTACCTTTGATAGAGTTTTCCTATAAGAACAGCTATCACACGTCAATAGGAATGGCACCTTTTGAAGCTCTATATGGAAGAAAATGCAGGTCCCCAATTCACTGGTATGAACCAAGGGAGAAGCATCTTGAAACAGTAGACTACATCAAGAAAACCACAGAGGATGTGAGACTCATCAGAGAGAGATTAGATATAGCTCACAGTCGCCAGGAAAGTTACACGGATAAACTCCGTAGGCCACTAGAGTTTTATGCAGGAGACTTAGTTTTTCTGAAGGTGGCACTGATGAAAGGGGTAATGAGATTCGACAACAAAGGGAAAGTCAGTCCAAGGTACATCAGACCTTTTAAGATCCTTAAAAGGATTGAAAAAGTTGCATACATACTAACATTGCCGCTAGAATTGGCTTTTGTACACAACGTCTTTTATGTATCGATGTTGAAGAAATATGTGATAGATACGTCACATGTATTGCAACAGGAACCTGTTGAAGTGCATACAGACCTCACCTATGAGGAAAAACCAGTCTAGATCTTGGCTCGCGAGGAGAAAACCTTAAGGAATAAAGTAATTCCTCTAGTTAAAGTCTTGTGGCGAAATCCCAATATTGAGGAAGCTACTTGGGAATGCGAAGATGATATGAGAAAAAGCTACCCCGAGTTGTTCTAATTTTTAAGATGAAAATTCTTAAGGGGGGTAGATTGTAGTGACCAAGAAAATGTCAAAATTTAAATAATGAAATTTATGTATTTAAGTCAAGGATTTTTCCTAGAAAAAAATATATATTATGTTATATTTTGTGATTTAAGGATTTATGGAATTAACATCTGTATTCCAAAATTTTGTAGCAGATTTCATGTTAAGTTCACGTTTTTGCGATCAAGTAAATTTGATCGATAAATTCTCACCGTACTTTAAAACGGAAGAATTTCCAGTACATATACAGTTTGAGAATCTTAACTCCAAGAATCTCCAAGTAGAATATGAACTAGCATCTAGTACATATACATGAGAAAATTACAGCCAGTATAATTTTGAACAGTTTTAATGAGAAACTTAAGAGAGTGGACAAAAGTACAAGGGGTTGGTTATATTTTTCCCTCTCTTTCTTCACTTGGCCGGCCAAACATAGGGAATTATAGCCAAAATTTAGCTAGTGGAGTGTGCTAGAGGATTTCATGATGAGATTGAGTCAAATCAACTATTTGACAAGAATTGCTTACTTCACTTCCCTCTTGAAGCACACAACCAGCCAGCCCAAAGCAAGGGGAATTAACCCAAAATTTTAGCTAATTAAGCTAGCTTGATAGGCTTAATTAAGAACTAAGATGAGATCAAGCAAAGTCTATAAATGTTAGATCACTAGTACAAAAATTAGGTTAAGACATTTTTGCACATCTCCTCTCCTTTTCCCCACACCAAAACTGGCCATACACCACCCATTCTCTCTCAAAAATTTTCTCTCACTCTCCCAACCTTAAGCCACTAGCAAACAATAGAAGAAGAAGAAGAAGAAGAAGAAGATCAAAGGGCTCTAAGAGGAGTCTAGTCAAGCATTTATCCAAGGGTATAAACTCTAAATCCTCTCTTTCTTATGTTTAGTAAAGTTTGAGATGTAGAAACATTCTTCTCAAATTTTCTTATACTCTTCTAGTTCCAAGCCATTAACAAGCCTTAGAGGAAGAAGAAGGTGATCAAGTATTCTAGGAGGAGCCTAACCAAGGATTTTCTTCAAGGGTATAAATTCTAAACCTTTCTCCTATATTTTTATACCAAAAATCTAGTTGGGAATCAAGGATGTAATTTGTGGTTCTTGAGAGATAAGTTGTAAAAAGGGTGTGTGAGTTTTATGTTGGTTTTGTGTGTTTTGAGGTTAGTTTGATGTGGTATGCATATGTTTGATTTAAGTTGCTTATTTTGAGTTGGAGGAAAAACTTTCCGGTTACTTTGAACACGAAAATGAGGACCCTAGAGCAAGATTTTTCAGTATTTCTAAGTTTGAAATTAAGGGTTCTTGATGTTTTGAACATTTTTCTGTGACTATGACAAAACCCAACTTTAACTCTAAAAGCAAGTTTGAAGCCATTTTTTGTAGAAACAGACAGGCTATCCAACACAGTTTTGCAAAAAAAATAGTAGCCACTGTTTTCAGCCAAACGAGGCTGCTAGATGCTGAATTTCAACTTTTACCAAAAACACCAATTTTAGATCTCGACGAGACGAAGAATTGTTGCGAAGGAAAAAATTTTGAAATCCGACTCTAAGATGCAGTAAAATGCAGATTTCAGAAACTGCACATATTCAACAAAACAAAACTAACACGGTGTTGGTTTCCAACAAAAAGTTATCAAAGAACCTGAGATGTGATTTTAGTAAAATACTATGGTATTAAACCTCATTTTAATGAAAGTATTTGTAAAGAAAGTTTTCAAGAAAAATGCTTTCTTTTAAAGAACTTAATGGTTTATCGAGCAAATCATCCCGACGGACACCTATGAGCCCAATACGATAGGTCCTTAGAATTTTAAAGAATTGATGTAGATCCAATGCCCACATTAATTTAAGAGACTCTGTTAGAGTATAAATTTTAGCGGCCTAAGAGTTAGAATGCCGTGTATAAGTTTCTAGGATGAATTGGGCCCTAATATCATAGCAAGGCTAATGAGGAAAATTATGGAGAATAAATTACTAGATTGGGTAATTAATTTTTAATCTAGGCAAGTAGATGTTAAGAGTAGTTAAGGAAAATAAGATTTTGAGGATTTAATAAATTGATCCTTATTATCCTTTAGTAAATGAGAGGAATACATGTGTTAAGGAAAGGGTTAGATTTTCCTTTATAAGTTACGAAAATAGAATAGCAAACGACAGTTAATCTCACACACTCAATGGGTGTTCATTTTCAGAAGTAAGGAAGTAAGAGACTAGGCTGTTTGGTGAAAAGTGAATTCCAACCCTATAAATCAGGTAAGTAGGAATCTCGCCTACAGTATGAATAGATTTTAAAGAGAAAAAAAAAGTTACACATGTTATATATGCATGTTTATACTTTATGTACCATGTCATACTACATACATCTTAATAAGTCAAGAGGAACTTATAAGAATAATCTCTATTGAGTTATGAACTAGCTATAATCACGGTGTCGTTGGGGACCTTACAAACCCTCACGTCTCGATGATTGTGCGCAAGTGGTATGAGCACTCGGGCCCATAAGTAAGTAAGATAAGAGCAGATAATAAGAATTTAATAAGACATGATCATAATTAAGCATAATTGACTCATGCATATTTATTTATGTGAACTTACAGTTATTTTTGTGAGAGATAGTTCCTACTTGCTGAGCGAAAGTCTATCATAGGATATTTATACTGTAAGTAAGCAACCTACACAAAACATATGATGGACTGAGGGCGACGCAGCGGACGAACGGAGTGGAGGTTGGGGATGGGATACCGCGCACAGTCATTTTCTACAGTAGTTAAAGTTTTAAAAGATTTTGATAAGTATGTCTATAAACTTGTATTTTTGGAAGTTGTTGTATAATGCTAAGTCTGTGTAAACTGCCAGAATTTATGTTGTTATAGTAAGTTTAAAAAAAATGCTACAACATTTCCTACAAGCATTTTAAAAAGAATGCTACAACATTTCCTACAGCATTTTAAAAAGAATGCTACAATATTTCCTATAGCATTTTAAAAAAAGAATGCCATAGCATTTCCTACAGCAATTTAAAAAGAATGCTATGGCATTTCCTACAACATTTTAAAAAGAATGCTACAGAATTCCTACAGCATTTTTAAAAAAAAAAATCTCTCAGACTTTGGAAGTTTTAGAAGTTATTGGTTAAAGGTTAGTTTAGTGATGACCAACTCAGCAGGGTCGTCACATTTACTTCATATGGGCCGCGTCCCATTGTACTGTTGCACACATTCCCAATGAGGGGTGGGGGAGCTACCCAAAAGAACCAACTCACTCAAAGTTTTATAATAACCTCCCTTGCGGACGCCGGTATAAATAGTTTTAGTTTCTTCTTTACTTTTATCATTTTTTCTTTCAACATCATCTTACTGTCATCTTTTCTTATTATGATAGTAATTTTAATCTTGTTTTGTGTTTATATACATTTTCATCAATTTCCTATGAAATTGACTTTTTGTAAAAGTTTAACTTTTTCGTTGACTTTGACATAGACTTAAACTTCATCACAAATCAAAATTCTTCGTCTACTTTGAGTCTATATGAACATTCATCACGTCATATAATATTCAAAAGCATCATTCACATTCTAACATACATCAATCTTACAATATGCACATTTTTGTGCAACATGGAAAAATAAATTCATTCGTCTCATTAACAAGAAAAACTACTAATACTTATAGAAGTTCTACTAACGTGGTGACCTTCGAGTCACTTGAAGCTTTCCAACTCCAATCACCTATTATATAAATTTTCGATCGTTAAATTTACAATCTACGACCAATAATTGCAATAGAATTTAATGCGAAAAGGTCTACAATACTTATGTTCTATATCTAGACCGAAATATCTCCTATCTCAACATCATGACCCGTGCATATTTGACCAATAATCACCATCTTGGACGTGTTTCGAAAATTAGCCAGAAACTAGCGTCTCAAGTTGTTTTTTAGAAACACGCTATTGAACAAAAGTTGTTCGGAACAAAATTTCCTTAAACTTGGTATTGGTCACTTTTTGAAACTAAGCTTTTATCTCAGTTTTCTAGCCCAAAACAATACCGGATTCTAATTTCCGGGTCAATAACTTAGTTTTCAGTTTTGGTCCAAAACTACGAATTTTCATCATTTTAGGTTTCTATTCATTTCCGATCACCAAATTAACTTACTTTATACATATTAATCCTCCTATTCTCAATTGCATCCGGTTTTAGTTTATATTCCTAAACTAAATTTTAGCTGAGTTCTGCCTAATTTTTCGTGTTTCCCGAGCTATTCATAGCTCGTTTTATCCGTTGTTTCACGCCTCAAGCACAAACCCTAATCTTTCTCATCTCTTTTTATCATCAACAACATCATAATCTCTAGGATTTCTCTACTATTCTCTCAAGGATTCATTCTAAACAAAAATGTTAGAACATAATCCAATAACCAAAAATTTAACCTCTAAACATTCAGTTTTTCAGTATCTCTAATTTCCATAAGCAAATCATCATTCTTAGCAAAAAAATTTCACAACCGCTACTATTCATGGAAGTGCAGCCAAGGTGATAAATGAGGAGAAAATTTAAATTTTACCTAGGAAAGATGTGAAGACAACACCGGTGACACTAATCAACGGTAGTTTTTGTCAATTTTCACTTAGAACTCGTTCTCTCTTACTTTGGGTGCATTTTTTTTCTTCTCTCTTGGCTAAGTGTTCTCTGGTTTTTGGCATACAAAAATGATCATTTGATTGGGGTTTTATCCCTTAAAGAACCGGTTGAAAAAAACTAGGGACCTAGGTGCAAGTTTGAAATTTTCCAAGGTCATTTTTGCAAAGGAAAAGTCAAAATTTCCATTTCTTCTTCACTAAGGTTGCCGGCCACCTCCTCCTTTCCACATGTCTCCATCTAAGCCCTTCATCCATTAGTCACTTTAAATCTGAACCAATAATTTATAATAACTATCTTATTTCAGTTTAGTTTAATTCTTATCTGGTGCGTGTTTTATCTACGTTTTTTAGATAATTGGTCAACTTAGTCAACTTTGTTCAACATTGACTATCCTTTCAAGAGTGACATATTGATTGACTCTTTAACCCTATTTGGTGAAAACCTCAATTTTCTCGGTTTAGCCTTCTAAACCTTTTTTTGTCCATTATTCGTTCTGATTGTTTCTAAAACCCTAAAATTGATGCTTTTCAATTCTTTTTTATTTCTTAACCTTAATATTCATATATTTGACCACTTGTGGGGTTAACACAATGTTCCGTACCTCTTTCTTAAATACAGTGCGAGAATCGGTAAATACTTCTCATAGAAGTATTCATATTTATAGTACAGGGAATTCTAAGAAATTTTATCTCATACAATAATTCTTTCAATAATTTTCCCGATCATGACAAATATACCAAGGAATTATCTAAATCCCAAATCAAATTCCACATAGGAATTATCTGAATTCAAATCTTAAGTCAAATTTCTAAAGACATTTTAATTCCTCATACTGTCATAAGCTAAAGAATTATCCAGATCCCAAATCAGATTCCATATAGGAATTATCTAAATTCAAATTTCAAGTCAAATTTCCAAAGTCCTTTTAATTCCTCATACCGTCGGCGTCGTCTACCTAGGAATTATCCAAATACAAATTCCAAATTTAAAATAAAATTATCCAAACACAAATCCCAATTCCAAATTCGAACTACAAGTGGCTTGATGTCTCAACAGAGTATGTAGGCAACTCAACCAAATTCACTTAGCTTAACCGAAATTTTAAATCAACCCAAATTTTCCAAATTCACAAAAAAAAAATAATAATAATTTACCGTTTTAATTGGAATCAAAAGGTTTTCCCTTGTATCAAGGGATTGTGATTAAGAGATTATCGTTATAATCTTAAATGAATTGAACTAAAAATAATAAACTCTTTTACTAATTAAATTCTGGTATTGGTGAAATTATGTTGTGCGTGCAATATTATGATTAATATTTTTGCTCAATATCATTCACGTCTTAGAGGTGGGGAAGAAGGAGCATATCTCATAGAAAACGTGAATCTAAGGAAGGACAAGCATATGTAACTAAAATAGGAAATAGCAGAAGATACATATAAAGATACAGACCACTAAGTAACAGATCTTGGAATAAAAACAATAATACATGAAAGAGCCCTGCTAAACAGCTCCGTTGAACTAAGGCTCCGCACACACATGAGGTGGGCCCCACAAGGGCATGGGGCCCACCCTATATGTCTGCGGAGCCATTTAGCTTTTTTCTACATGAAAAGTGCAAGCTCTCATCACAAGCTAGCGTCCTGTGATTCCACGTACAGGCACTTAGTTACTTATGAAGCACATGATTGATCTTGCCTTTCCTTGACAAAGGTCTGGAGACAAATGTAGAATCCCAGAATTTCCATAGAAGTTGGTACAGTTGTACGAGAATAACTACAGCAACTGGAATAGATATACCCATAAAAGCTAGATTAGGAACCCACTGTAGTCCATCACGAGGAAGAGACATGGAGTACCTTCCAATGAATGCTACCATCATGGTTGTCATAGAAACGAAAAGTGCACCAAGGCCGACTATTAGCTTCAAGGGTAGCAAACAAAGGAAATCCTTTTTTCCGTAATTTGATGTGAGAATGGAGAAGAACACTAGGGTTGAGACTGAAGATGAAACTAATGCTACTGATTCGGATACGTTGAGGACGTGCGATGAAACCAGAGTTCTTTCTTCATTGTTAATAGCATGGAAGGCCGCTGTAATAACTAATGCGGTAAGAAGCAGGGAAACCAAAATGCATGATGTAGCTGTACCTTTCATCCATTGCTCTCCATCTTTAAGCATTGTGGCATGTGTTAGAGTGAATAAATCTTGAGAGGTTAAGCCATTAGAATTTTTCTTTTCTGCGTAAGATGGTAGCATGATCTTCCTCACAGCCTGCAAAATTAAAATTTAAGTACCGAATCTCATAATCATCTATTCAAATTGAAGATTAATTACCAATCTGTTGGATTCACAGGAATGTGGGGAACCGAATTTATAGCTATATGTATAGGGTTTACCTCAAACCATAATAACTCCTGTTGTAATTGCAATATTCCTCCAACCTCAGGGTTCAATCTATGTTTAGGCGGTAATGTCGCAGCGAGGTGTAAAATATTGTTATTCTCACCGTCTTCGTAGGTTAATATGACTTCTTTGACGAAGCCAGTCTCATGTATTAGATTGAAGATGTTTGCATGACGATTCAACACGGCAACATGGAAGATGGTTTGGTTTTTCTCATCCACTTCCCATACCAGATCAGGGTATGAGTGAATAAGCTCCGCCAAAAATTGAAAGTTCCCTAATTCGGCCGCTTCAAATAAAAATCTTGATGGCTTGTCAATTAGTTGTTCCTCCAAGTCAGGTAAAGAGACCAAAATTTCTTTCCATATGCCTCTCGTAAGTTTAAGGGCATCGCTCTCTACAGAATTTGTATGGTATGAGGATGTCAAACCTGGGATGATGGAGTTAAATCACTACTAAATACAACTTCTCTTATAAGAATGATTTAACCAAAGAGTGGATTGAGATTTTATTGATGTAGCGAGAATTCTTTATAACATGGCTTCGCTACACCGTAGCCTATGCTAGCTTATTAGGCAAGTGGAAAAATTAGAAATCCAAGTTGTCTGCACGGAATATTTGCATCTGTTAATTTGCCATACTAACAGTCTAATACTTTTCTAAATATAAAACAAAACAGGGGAAAAAAAAGTAGTAGTAGAAAGAAACATACTTCTGTTAAAGTTGCTCTTGCATAAGCTTGCATTTCGCTTAAAAAATGCCAATGGCTTTCGAGCTAAGACATGCAGCGCTGTCTCACTATTTACATCACGCGCGATGGCCAGTGCACTATTGTCGTTAAGCATTTTCAAGGCTAAACCTTTATATAGATGCAGTCCAATATCCATAAAGACCAAAGTCAGAAAATTGTAGCATATATAGTAATATGTTAAAAATTATAGAGATAAGTAACTAGTAAGGAGCACTATTAGTGGTTACTAAATATTAATAGCAGATCTATATAAAAGCAAGCGGACTGGTAGTATACAAATCAGAATGTCCACAACAATATATAGTAATGCTTACCATACAAATCAGAATGGATACAAGCGAAAAATGTGTCCATCCATTCCTGCTGGCTCAGTGTCGCCTTGGTTATAGGATATAAAAGCTCACTTATTTCAGCATGTCCAAACAAAGCAGCCATGTAGAGTGGCATTTTTCCCTGCCCGCCCGGAATCAGTGGCAACTGAGCATTTTTCTGCATCAAAATCACAACAATTTCTACACTTCCAGATACAACAGCTAAGCAAAAGGCGGTGTTCCCGTTGCAATCTTGCAATTCCACCTCTCCTTCGTCCATCAAATCCAACAATTGCTTCACAAAATGAACATTTTTCGCTCCTGCGGCCACGTGAAGAACAGTTTCCTCTGCTATTGTAATAGCCGCACGTAATATTTTCTTGTCTTTCGTGATGATTGTTTGAGCGGTTGTCCAGTCACCCCTCAATGCAGCTCTGTATAGGGAACCCCTGCATGTAGATATTGTTGTCTTGCCTCTCCTGTGTAAAATTTTGAAAATTTATATGTAAAATATTGTTCGTTCATATGGTCAAGTGCCGCATCACAAATTCTTTTAGTATGTCCCCCTTTTTTTATAATTATTTATAAAAATTTACATTCACATAAACTAGAGTTACTTGTTCTATCTTTCAAATTAATTGGTTAATACATGAAACGATGTTAAGTACTAAATAGGATGATCAGGTGCATATCTTTAAAATTATAGCAGCACTCGAAAAAAGGGGTTGTGCGGAAATTTTTTTCGACCTGATTATTAATTTTCTATCTTGACCATGACAATAAGAAATACTCCAAACTACTCTATGCTCTCAATAACATAATCTAAGTGCCAAACTTGTGGTCTTCTCTCACGAGTTGACTAGCGAACTTCAGAAACCTCAAACTCGACTGGTTCTTAACCTTCATGATACATAATTTTGTATCATGTATTAATTTACCGCTCCCTTAGTGAATACAAGGATACGTTACTGTTAGATCTGAATTAATTACGTTCAGTTGCTCGAGTAAAATAAAGTGCAGAAAGTAAAGGAACACAAAATATGATATCGCAGTTCAATGCTCACACTTACTCTGCGTGGCCACGCCCAGACAATAAACAGCTCACTATGTTCCAGAAATTACAGATACTAGACGGACTTATTCACACAAGGACTCCCTTCTAGACAACGACGCTGCTGTGACGAATCTCCACAGTGATTTGTTTAACGTGTACCACACGTCTTCTTAACTGCACGGCGAATTCCCTTCGACCTGCGAGCTTCCTCCAAAAAGCGCAAATCCCTCTCCTAAAGGGGACGATCTCAATAGCGCACTAGGCTCACCAAAACTCACAGACTTTTTCTAAAAATATTCTATTAAAACCTCTACACATTATTAGCTACCATGAAACCTTAAATAAAGCTTCCTGCCTATTCTCTCCACGTTGAACATCTTTTCTTTTTTAAATTAAAACTGAAAACTAAATCTCCTTTTGAATCCACCTTATCCAAATCCGATTATCACCTTTTTGGCATTTACACCAAATCCGATTATCACCTTGGCATTTGCACTTTAAATTTCAAAACCCACTTTAATATGTTGCTCCACGTCAATGCCCATCCAAGAAAACCATCCACACACACACACACACATATATATATATATATATATATATTGACTTATATATGACATTGGCTCTAAGTTCAACTCCCGTACAATTCAAATCCCAACATATATATATATATATATAGATTTTTCTTTTGCCAACGTACAATTCAAATCCAATCCAAAAGCCAAAAAACCGGATAACCATCACAATAAAATCTCCACATAATTTTTTTGATCCTTATCTCATTTTAGAATCTCATTTAAATTTAAATAACCAATGCCTTATCTTCCTTTGACCAAACCTTTATCCTTATCTCTTCAAATCTCAACTCAACAAAGTCTGTAACTTTAACTTCAAATCTGACTCGAATTCTTCTTCCGCAATCTGAAATCTTCTTGAACCTATTTTTTGAATTTTTACAAGATTGTCAATAAATTGCCAACTAATAAAAATACTTAACAATCTCCCCCTTTGGCATTTTTTGGCAAAACTAACAAATGATCCTAAAAATTCAAAAAAAACAAAAAAAACAAAAAAAAAACGTAAAGGATTCCATTGTTCTCCCCCTTTCTAACAAAAATAAGCCAAAGACACAACGAAAAAAAATTAAAAATTAAAAAAATTACACCCAAGAACCGTCTTCAGCATCTAATGTCGCAGATCATGTTGTAACATTAGTTGGAACATTCGGTGCAACACTTCGCACTGGATATCTTCGAGGGCATTGATCTCTATTGCTTACTCCCCTTGAATTTTTCATGTGTCTTACACCCCCTGAATTAGTATATGCTTCTAAAGAAGTATAAGTCTTATGACATCTCAAATCAGATTTCTTTACCCACACACGTCTATAAAAATTATTTTTCACATTAGGTGTCTTCTTTGAGTTTGCGGAATTTGGTGGATTAATAAACATACCTTTCTTCAAAGCATTTAAATACTTGTAGCACCTCGGTCTTATGTGGCCGTGTATACCGCAGTAATGGCATGTAGGAACGAACCTTCTATGTCGAGGGGATGAGATAGTAACCTTCTTACTAGAGGAAATCAGAGACTTAGGGGCAGGCATCTTCTTCACAAACACCATTTTAGACGTTGAGCTCTCACCAATATAGCTAAGGCTATGTCAATCACCACTCGCTTTTCCTATTGAGAGAATGTGATCCAATTTTAAAGTGCCCGAATTCATCATCTTCAATGACTTTTGAGTGTGCTCCAATTCACATCTTGTCTCCTGCAACTTTTTCTCCTTTTCAACAGCCTGGAATTCATAGTTTATAGCAACGCTTTTAAGTACATCCTTTTCTTTAATAAGCTCATCGACTCGCTCCCACAAAGACTTAATCATTTTAACCATCAAAACTCATTTTTTGAACATGGTTTCATATGCCTCCTGGATCGTCTGCTCAGTTAGTTCTTCACCATCGCTAGAACCGTCAGACTCTGAAAAATTTTCATTTTCTTCTAGTTTTCCAGAGTATGTTGCATATGATGTTGCAAATGATGTTCCAACATGAGCTGTGACACGATCTGTAACAATACAGTTTGGAACATCTTGGTAGACGTTAAATGCAACATAGTTGTTCACATGATCATCATCTTCCTAGTTGCCTTCATCACTCCATGTGACGTTGAGAGACTTCTTCCTCTTTTTGAGTGTGTTAGCACACTCAAACTGAATGTGACCATAATCATCACACTCTCGGCATTGAATTCTCCTATTCTTCATCTTATCATTGGAGGAATTTGTAGGTCCTTTATTTTTCTGAAAATTGTTGGAGTTGTTGAAAGTTGGAGTTTGGTTCTTCTCGTTGAACTTCTTCATCACCCTATTGAAATTTTTAGTCAATTGAGCAAGAGACTCCGCTAAGTCTTCATCTTATTCTTCAACATTAACTTCCACTTCGGCTTGGAAAGCAATCCCCTAAGAAATCTCCTTCTCCTTCTTATTTTGACTTAGATTAATTTCAAATGTCCTCAGTGATCCCATCAATTCATCAAGTCTCATAGACTCAGTGTCTTTCGCCTCTTCAATGGCAGTGACTTTGTAGGTAAATCTCTGTAGTAATGATCTTAATGTCTTGCTGACAAGTTTCGCCTCGGGAATTTTTTCACCAAGAGCAAATGATTCATTAGCTATATCACACAATCGTGAAATAAATTCAGAAATAGTTTCAAATTCATACATTCGAAGAGTTTCGAACCTGGTTGTGAGCATATTCAATTTTCATTCTCTGACCGTGGCTATTCCTTCATGAGCCACCTCTAGAATCTCCCATGCTTCTTTTGCCGATTCACATGTGGATATCATTTTGAACTAGTGAACATCCACTCCATTGAATATTGCATTGAGTGCACGTGAGTTGTAGTTGGCCAACCTATCTTCATCAGTGCTCCATAACTCTTCAGGCTTGAGAATCTCCTTTCCTTCTGCATCCTTTGTTTCTGGATGCTTCCATCCGATTAGGATTGCACACCATGCTCTTTCATCCTGAGCCTTGATGAAAGCCTTCATCCGAGCCTTCATCCGAGCCTTCCAATATGAATAATTCGAACCATCGAGCAGAGGGGGATGTACAACTGAACCACCTTCCTTCAAAAAATCCATTCCAGATTAATTCTCCAAGATCTCATCGAACTTATGGTCAGTGAACCGCTCTGATACCACTTGTTAGATCTGAATTAATTGCATTTAGTTGCTCGAGTAAAATAAAGTGCAGAAAGTAAAGGAACACACAATATAATATCGCAGTTCGGTGCTCACACCTACTCTGCGGGGCCACGCCCAGACAATAAATAGTTCACTATGTTCCATAAATTACAGGCATTGGACGAACTTATTCACTCAAGGACTCTCTCCTAGACAACGATGCCACTATGACAAATCTCCACAGTGATTTGTTTGCGTGCACCACACGTCTTTTTAACTGTATGGCGAACTCCCTTCCACTGATAGAGCTTCCTCCCGAAAGCAACAGTTACTATATGCTCTGTGAGCTCGTCTGAAGGGAGCCAACATGAGTTCGTCTTCCGCAACGGTCTCTCAGGAGCCACCATCATGGGGAGTGATGAAACTCAACATGGATGCAACCTTTAAGTATGGTTTTGGTGTCACGGGTGTGGTGGCTTGAGACTATATTATTGTTGACTGTCTCTCTGAGTGCCTGAGGCAGAAATGATGGAAATCGAGAAAGATTTGGGTGTGGCTTTTTTTCCTTGTTTGGAGGCATATTGTCGTCAAAACTTAAGCTTTCAGAAACACTTAGGGCTTGTTCTTTTGAGTGAAAAACTCAAAAAAATGCAACTCGAGTTACAACTTTATTCGAGTTCATGTTCTTTTAAGTTTAAACTCGAGTTTAAACTCGAGTTCAAACTCGAGTTTAGGACTAAAACTCGAGTTCAAGTTTCCCCTTCAACTCGAGTTTAGAAACTCAAACTCAAATTAATGAATAGTATTTTTTCTATTCTTAAAAATGCTATAACTTTTTCGATTTAATTTTGATTGAGATGATTTTTTTTATATGCGTTGACAACGAAAAGATGAATAAAACCTGACCCATATATCCTATTAAAATTTTTCATAAGCATTGAGTTTTTATTAAAATACTATCTAAATACAAATTCAAGTTTTGACTCACTCAAATACAAACTCAAAAAGATTCTTATCTCAAACCATAACTCAAATGTACACAACCAAACACAAACTTAAGTTACAAGTTCATCTCAAGTTATAACTCAAATTCAACTCAAAAATTATACTCAAGTTAAACTCTAAAAAAACAAGCCCTTAATTACCGCTAATTAACGCACGAACCAAGACCTTTCTATTCTAAGGTTATTAGTTTTGAAAAAAGCTCGTAGTTTTTTAATTTAATTTGTATTGTAATTTCTTCAATGCTATTAGTTTTGAGTATTTAGTTACAATTTTTTCTTTTTCACTTTTCCATATTTTCTGCCAATCACATTAAATTTTAAAAGCTGTATTTTTCTGACATTAATTTTTATGAATTTAGGGATTTGTATTTTATTTTATTTTTTGCATAGTATATTGAGTTATGTTAACGCTACCTAAGTCCCGTTTTAGCCTTTTCTTGTTATGTTTTTCATGTGTTAAACACTATTAAGTAGTTTCCTAGAATTCTTAGGTATACTGTGTACTGAACTTGGATCGACGATCAAAATCGGTGGAAGAATTCTTTTGCGAAGTTCCACAAGCATTGAAAATCACGTATCAGAACACTCTTAAAGTGAAAATAAGTGATATATATATATATATATATATATATATATCGTAGTGCCCTTTATTTAATGCGTTGTGCTCCCGGATTTCAGCTTAATAATAGAACTGTACGTATTCAAAGGAAAAAAAAAAAACAATAAAACTTACTATCTTGGAATGCGCAGGAATTAGTCTTTTATAGCTCTATATGTAACTTGTTTTGTTGTCAAAAAGGAAGAAAGAGAGCGAAAGGATTTGTATATTGTCAAAGGATGTCCAGCTTGTGTTGGGATTCTTTCTTTTTTTTTTTTTTTTTTGTTTTCTATTTTCTAATTCATTTTGAGCCTAAAATTCTGTACTGTTGGCTTTTTGTCTTTGACAACTAGTTTGACCCTTGGACAACAAACGAAAACGGTTGTTTTTGCGTTAATATATAATTAAAAACCAGGCCATCCTTATAGTGACATTGAGTCAAATCTATTTCATTCTATTGGTGGACTATAGAATTTTTAAAGTGACAAAAGGAAAAGAGACTTCATAGATCTTAATAATAACCCTTTCTTATTATGAAAAAAAAAAAAAAAAAAAAAAAAAAAATTGCGCATAACATATATTAATCATGTGATATCCGAGTTTCCGTCTTACAGGGCTTTGTTTTAAAGCTTATTTTCAGTTTTCTTATTCTTCTGTATACTTGCCAATCTATTACATCTTCTCGACTTCAACTTAAAAAACTATTAATCTTCTTGTGAAGGTTTTTAAATCTCGTGGTTAGTATGCTCTGAAAATCAAAATAGCTTGAGTTCTTTGCAACAATATTATACTGGAGGAAGCGCAGACAGAATTATAAAGTACTTACTAGAATCTTCCAGTAGGTTGGGCAAAGGCCTCCTGTAATGCTCTACTACGTTCCCATGCTGTTCTGGACCCGGATCTTGCAGTTTGCTTGGTCCGACATCTTCGGTTCCCATTTCTATGATCTTTTAGAGGAAATTCTCGATAGAAATTGATGTTATTGACCATCAAAGACGTTTGAGAAAAAAAAAACAAAAAACAAAAAAACAAAACAAAAAACCAAAACTCAAAACTAAAAGCAAACACAAACAAAACTCTTTTCAAATAAACACTTACACCCGGCAAAAAGGTACATATTTTAAGACTTTGATACCTGAATCATAATTTATAATTTTAGGCTTTCCTATTACGCAGGTCCCAGAGCGTCGTGATTCATGAGGGAATACTGTCTTGAATCTACTGCAGCTTGTTTTTTTAATCAAGATTTAATTAAATGGTAACAGAGGAACATATACATGTACATGTCAATAATTGAGTTGGCACACCTACCAAGACCATCTTCAATTTGAAGGTTAATGTCAGTTACACATTTGACACCAAAAAGTGCGATAATAATATATGTAACGTGTTAATTTTAAATGTCCTTTAATACATAATACTATTTTAAATATTAAATCTACTTTTTATCATAATTATTTAGTGTTAAAAATTATAAAAAGTAAAATTTAACTTAAAATAATTTGAAAATGTAAATTAGAAAAAAAGTAAACATATCAATTACCTACTATAGTTGCAAGTTTAACCTAGAAATAAATCTGCACCACATCTAATATTAAGGAATTCGAGTATTAAAAACTATTTAAAAACACATAAAAGCTGCTTTGTACTGTCATTCTAGAAAAAAAAAAAAAAATTATCAGAAACGACAACATAAGGTATTTTTATTTATTTTTAGGGTAAAAAGGAAAAACAATAAAACTTACACCTTAATGTACAATACCCATCAATCCTTAAAACGCTTACGTCGATGAATATCTCCAAACTTAAAGGCTTAAGTTCCAACAAAACCAGAACCAAAACTCTTACACACCTTGAAGAAAAGTTGCTTTGATCTTGTCGACGCTGTTTCCATAGAATTAATTCCTGGAAAACTCTCTCGTCAATATGCGCATATATATAACGACGAAGCATGGGCTGACTCAATACATATTTGTATGAAAACGAAAAATATATTTTTAAATTGTCGTGTACGACCAACATTCAAATTATTGGTCACAAAAGGATAAATAATGTAGCATCTAGTTCTAAGAACAAACTGACGAAGTTGAGCAATTGTGGATTATGAGTATAAAAAATAATCTTATGGTGGCTCTTTTTTTTTATCCTTTTTCCTAAATAAAAAGAGGATAAGGTGGTGCACCTCATGCTCTCATCCCTTTCGACTATAGCAGTGATTCTGAGGACCACTAAAGAATAGAAAGGGCCTGCATTAGACTACACTCAACCATCAAGCTAGTTTCCCCAACCTGTCACGAACGCCCCACTTATGTTTGGTAGAGGATTCGTTCCCTGATTCGAATCATGATTCGTGATTCGCTATAGTATTTTCTCTCACAAAAAATACACGTAAATCGAAAATAATTTGAATCACATGGGTTGAATCCTCCAACCAAATGTCAATTTCCCAATTGTCCTCTCATCCCTTTCAATAGTAAGATAAATACTAATATACTTTGACGGGATAAAACTTCGATTTATATTTTATAGTAAAACTCAAATATTAAAAAAAATACTTTTCTAAAAACATTTTCAACTTCCAAATATTAAATAAATTGTAGATAAAATTTCTTTAAAAACTTTAAAACCTTTTTCCTAGGCGTGAACATACATCTAACTTATCATTTGCATACCACTGCCGTTCACATGCCATTAACATAATATCATTTTGGGTACATTAACATACTTTGTGATATGAGGTTGCTAAGCATAGACTCATTGTCTTGTATACTTTACTTTCACTACATAACTTACATACATCCATAAATACAATTTACTTTATACACATAGCAGTGTTTTCAAAACACGTGGGGCATCCATTACTCACTTGTCCACACTTCACTGCTTCATCCTTTATGTACGCCCAACAATTTTTATCAGGGAACTGGTGCCTTACCCGAGCTTCTACAACAAGAACAAATGGAATGAGCTTTCTCTCAATAAGTAACAACAGACACAATAAGTGCAATCAGTAATGCATACCCATATATCCATTCATGTCATACATCCTATTATGCTTTCTTGCATTTCATACTTCATTTATTTTCGTTTCTTTCAATAATGTCATACTTCTTTTTCTTTTGTTCGTTTTGTGTCATTCATTTTTATAATTTTTACTTCTTATGGGGCCCGTTCCTCTTGTACCTTTGCGCACATACCCAATGAAGAGTGGGAGATCTACCCAAAACCAATTCACCAATGGTTTTATTCATAATAACCTCCCTTGTGAAGGCCGGTACAAACAGTTTTATTAACTTTTTATCATTTATCATCTTTACTTCGTACATTGTCTTACTATCATCTTTTCTTATCATGACAGTAGTTTTAATCTTATATTGTACTTTTAAACATTTTGTCAATTTCCTTAGCAATTTGACTTTATTTCAAAGTTTGACTTTTGTTGAGTTTGACTTTTCACATATTAAAATTCTACTGCTACTTTAAGTCCATAAACACATTCATCGCAATAAATAACAATGAAGAAGCAGCTTCCACATATTAGCATGCTTTGAACCTACAATATGCACAATTTTCGGCAACACAAAGAAATATGCTTATTCGTGCAATAGCTAAAAGAAAACTGATGGTACTTATAGAAGTTTCGCTAAAGTCACGACTTTCAAGTTACCAAAAACTTTGCTGCCTTGATCATCTACCGGTCCTATCATATAAATTCTCAATTGTTAAATTTACATTCTAAGACTTGTAGTTGCAATTCAATTTAACTCAAGTTAGTGGTTCCGTGATGTTATTTTCTTGAAGAGCGATGTCGTGTCTAAAGTCCTTGAAAGATCTACACTTTTCATGTTCGGTATCCAGACTGAGACATCTCCTATATAGCCAATGTGCACCAAACCCGTGCATATTTGGCCTAAAATCACCATTTTGGGCATGTTTTAGAAATCAGCCCGAAACTAAGAATTTTCATCGTTTTAGGTTTCCAGACATCTTCGATCACCTAATCAACTTATTTTATACACCGCATTCCTCTTATTCTTCATTATAACTGGGTTTGGTGTATATTCTCAAACTAAATTTCAGCAGAGTTCTGCCTAATTTTCGTGTTTTTCGAGCTAATTATAGCTCGTTTTATCCATTGTTTCAACATTTCAAACACATATCACAGCCTTTCTCATTCTTTTTATCATCATAAACAACACAAGCTCTAGGGTTTCTTCATCATTCTCACAAGAATTTTTTATAAACAAAAACACTAAACACATAACCTAATAACCGAAATTTACATTTTTCGATACCATTAATAACCATAAGCAAATCATCATCATTAGTAAAATTTTTCCATGGTTTCTACTGTTCATGGACGTGCAACTATAGTGAAAAATGAGGAGAAAAATTGAAATTTTACGTTAGAAGAATGAAGATAAAGCTCTAGCGACGCTAATCAACGATGGTTTTCAGGCGATTTCGATTTGAACTCGTTTTTCTCACTTTGAGAAATTTTATTTTTCTCTCTCTCTTTGGCTGAGTGCTCCCTGGTTTTTTTGCATGGAAAATGAACATTTTATTTGCATTTTTTCCTTAGAAAACTAGTCCTAAAGTGATGGGAGGTTTGGGTGTAAATTTGACATTTTTTATGGTCCTTTTTGCGAAGAAAATCAAAATATCTATTTGGCTTCTCCCCTAAGTCTTGGCCAGCCATATCCTCTCTTTCCATGTCTCCTAATCTCAGCCCTCCATCTATTAATCACCTTAAATCTCAACCATTCACTTTTAATAACTATCTTATTTTGGTTCAGTTTAATTCATATCCGGTGCGCGTTTTATCTGTGTTTTTCAGGCAGTTGGTCAACTTTACTCAACCTTGGCTAACTTTTTAAGAGTGACCTATTGGCAGACTCTTGGTCAATAAATAATTTTGACTCGGTCAACCCTAATCGGTCGAAAACCCTAATTTTCTCGATTCGGCCTTCTAAACACTTTTTTAGCCCATTCTTTGTTTTGATTGTTTCTAAAACCCTAAAGTTGGTATTTTTAAATTCTTTTTCATTTCTTAAACTTAATATTCATGTGTTTACCTGCTTATGGGAATAACATAGTGTTCCATGCCTCTTTCATAATTACAGTCTGAAATTCAGTAACTGCATCATAATGCAGAAATTTTTTATCTTTAGCTCATAATTTGCTATTCAATGTTATTATCAACAAGTACTTATCATAAAAGTATTCATATTTATAAGACAAAGAATTCTAGGAAATTTTAACTTATATAATAATTTCTTCGACAAATTTTACAATCATGACAACTACACCACAATTCGCGATGGTTATCATGGTTCTATTTACACTTACTATCCTCACTTCCCATCTAAAAATACAGCCGGGCCTAATTTTGAAATTGAATTAATATTTTACACACCCTATTATTCTAAAATTATCTCCTAACTAATTTTATTAATTTTCGGCCACTTCATTTTTCTTTTCACACCCACAATTTAATTTTAATTCCTAACTTTGGTATCATTATTTCTCAATCTCTCTGTTTTTTGTTTCCTTTTTTGTTGAAGTTTTAGGCATGAAGCCTTTTGTTCATGAGAAAACAAAGAAAAAAAACAAAAGATACAATTAAAAAAACATAGAAAGCAAAAAAAAAAAAAAAATGAAAAGTAAATAATAAAAATAAAATAAAAAGAGCCGTAGTTAGAATTTGTGATATAGAACAGACAAAACAGCAAAAGAAATTAGAAACACTCAAAACAAAGAATGAAACAGAAAAAAAGGAAATTCCTTGCAAACGTTATAACAATAATATAAAAATTAAACAATTAAAAAAAAAGTAGAGAGAAAAAACTATGTCTTTAGTTTCTTTTTCTTTTTTGTAATAAAATCTAATTAGGCGATCAAGCCTATCATAATTGTCCCTTTTTTTCATTTTATGTGAGTATTTTCTTAAAAAGAAATTTTAATTTAAAGGGAACGTAGAGAGTAAGGGGATGTGTAAACAGAACCACCCATAATCTTATTGTTGGATTTTTCTTTGTGTTAGACTTTCTTTTTATTTGTCTAAATTATCATATGGTAAAACAAATATCATATAATTGTATTCTCATATCTTGATAGATGGAGTAAACCGGGCAACTTTGTCTTTATGAACTAAGGGGGAATTTTTCCATTTGTTGTCAAGAGAAGAGGCCGTAATATGTGCATAGCCTAGCACATAGTTTTTACGTTACTTGAAAAATCTATGCTCATATCTTGACAGACGGAGTAAAACTGCGCAATTTAATCTTTATGAACTAATGAGCAACTTTCCCATTGGTTTTCAAGAGAAGAGGCCATAATATGTGCATAGACTAGCACATGGTTTCTATTATGGTCCTTGACCGAGCGCCCGTGCCGTGATCATGGCCAAGGATTAAAGCTGTCTGTGCGCTTGGTATATACGCAAACATATCTATTTGGGAAGTAGTCAACAATTTCAGTATATCATTTCTACAGACATATAATTGGGTAATGAGATTTTATCTAGTTATATATGTCAGGTTGTTTCTGACTATTCATTGAAAACAGAAAATATATATTCTGAAAACAACACACACAAACACACACACACACAGAGGTACGAGTTAGAATATGCGTGCGTATATCATTCGACTACCAAAATGCATATGAATATTGGTGTGGATCATGTCTTTAAATAGCATAAGTTTAGGAAAATAATATAGGCCTATAGCACTATAGCTAGAAGGTACATCAAGCAGACCAAATAATGTTTGATTGACAAAATAATGTGTGGTTTAAATATTTATTTGCAAATTAAAATGTTGATTAGCTCCAGGTTACATTATAAGGACATAAAGCAGACCAATTTGAAGAAAATGTTATCAAATCACTTCAAACTCTCCATGTAGCAATTTTCGCCACAATATTGGTCAAACATGTTTCACATCACTTTATTATAATTATTAAACATGTATACATAAAATATACATCATTATATTAATAATATTGATGTTAATATCTTAGGCAATCCATATGCTTCTAGCACTTCTGCAACAATTTTCTACATCGATCCAAATATTCCTGAAACAACTACATTGAAATCAAGGTAAAATCTTTATTATAGAACAAATCTAGATATACTATTTATAGCACAAACTTAAACACTTTATTATTCTTTTCTATCATTAATTTATTATACATACACAGATTCTCTCAGCATAGCCAAGAAAGAGAATTCCTACCAGCACTGAAAACACCAATCCAATCTATTGAAGAACGAAGAATGGAAAACAGGAAAAAAAAAATTATTGAACTACAAACATTAGATCCTAAAAGCAATCTGATTAGTATTAGTAAATATTGTTCCCTTCTCTTTTTCTCTTAATTTAACATTTCAACTAAATGTTATTCCCTTACATATGCAGTCCACAGGATTCAAAATACGAGCTACAATAACCGAATTCTCAACAAATCAATGCTGGTATTACAATTCTTGTCCAACTACTACCAACAATTAAAAAAGACAAGGATTAATGGGTGGTGCGATAGTCATAGTCATATAAAGACAACGTCATCTCCATAGTAACTCAGGATATTTATTAAACATTTTACATTTTTATTTATTCTCATTAACTACAATAAATTAGTTATCACATTTATTAACTTTGAATATATATATTACAGGTACAAAATGAACATTAAAATTGAAAATAATACCGGATACATGAACATTATTGTATTTGGCAGAATAGCACAAGTGCTAATTAAAAGGCCATGTTCTGCATTAACCATTGACGAAGGATACCCTGATCCATATGTAATCCCGCCAACCATCGATCTCCTCCGTGGACAAACAAAAATTTTCCTAAGTCTATTTTCAACAAAGGGGCAACCAAATAACAGTTGTTGCATCAACAATATTTGAAGACATCCAAGCTCGATTACCACCAAAGATTGTACTAACAACAACAATTTCTGATATACAAAGGCAAGTTAAATTTATTAATTTATATTAAATGTATAAATAAAGATTTTAACAGTCCCAAATAAATATATAAAGTGATTTTTTGTCCTCATTTCAGCCCTGAACAAACAAGTCCATCACTTATATCATCAGTAGCAACAATCGGTCCACAAACTCTAATTTTGAAAAGACAAGGCGCAAGGTAAAACATATTTACTATGAAAAATATTCTAAATGCTTCTAAATAGACATCTAAATAATGTTTCCTAATTTTAGCTCTGAATCAAAATCAAAAGAACTTTCTACAAAGCGTCCAAAGAAAAGGTAATAAAAATATTTTTAGATCTTCTATTATACACTATCTATATAAAAACTTTGTCAACCTATTTATATATTATATTGACCTATTATGATTTCTTAACATTTCTATCTTACAGTTAAAAAAGACAGCATAGTGCATCTAATAGGCGTTACTATATTTTTATGTATATATGTCTATATGTACATGTGTATATATTTATAACTATGTTTATAATAATAGCAAATCTTTTATATATGTATCTATTTGTAACTATATTTATAATAATAACAAATTTTTTAAGTAATACAACATTATATTCCGCAACAACGCGCAGAAATCCGACTCGTTTGGATCTAAAACAGTACAATGAATGAATAAAATTAGCCATGCATACATTCATATATATCGTTTTAGCTCAAGAAAAGAAACAAATAAATAAAAATCTAGAAGTAGCGTATTCGGTTCAACAAAGAACCGCAAGTGGAAACAAGTTGGATAGAGACATACGAAAATCTACTAATTAAATGTGATGGGGAGTAGCTATTGGCAGTATACGTCTACAAATATTACATTAAAAAAAAAAAATTAATACTAAACATAAACGTCTACGAATTAATAATTTTCTTTGAATGTGCACTACTAACTAGAACTATTACTGTTGTGTGGGAAAATTCATACGGACACGTGGGACAATGACCATGCTCCATGTGGTTCAATGTCTGTCACGCCAGGTAGCTCTTGACGCCTGAGAACCTCTGGATGATATGAGAGCCAAAGTGCATAAGAAGGCCGATACCGTCGACCCTATATACTCGGTCAAGGCTTGCGAGTACTATGTCAAGTACCACGATAGGATCCACCGAGAGAGACTCCACTCGTGGCATCTTTTGGCGTAAGCGCAGAGGTCAAGGCGCGAGCAACTGAACCCATATCCCAAGGAAGAATCCTGAATGGCAACCTGGATGAGCGCATTTAGATGGCTCAACCAGATGGATTTATTGAAAAGGGTCAAGAAGAAAAGGTTTGTGAACTACAAAAGTCCATTTATGGACTAAAGCAGGCATCCAGATCATGGAATATCAGATTCGATGAGATTGTTAAAACTTATGGTTTTATTCAGTCGTTAGATGAGCCTTGTGTGTATAAGTTGATACAAGAAGGCAAATTGGTTTTCTTAGTCTTATATGTGGATGACATACTGCTCATTGGGAATGATGTAGGAAGACTGACTGAGGTTAAGCTCTGGCTTGCAAAGCAGTTTGATATGAAGGATCTCAGAGAAGCTGCCTATGTTCTGGGAATTCAAATCTTTCGAGATCAGAAGAACAGACAATTGGCACTGTCCCAAGCATCCTATATCGATAAGGTAATGGACCGATTCACCATGCAGAACTCTAAGAAAGGCTATTTATCCTTCAGACATGGAGTGTCCTTCTCAAAGGAGCAGTCTCCCAAAACTCCACATGAAGAGGAAGTCATGAGCTGAGTTCCTTACGCTTCAGCCGTAGGAAGCCTCATGTATGCGATGCTTTGCACCAGGCCTGATATATGCTACGCGGTAGGCATGGTGAGTAGATTCCAGTCTAACCTTAGACCCGAGCATTGGGTTGCTGTCAAGCATATCCTCAAGTATCTTAGGAGAATGAGGAACTACATGCTTGTATACTCAGGTACTGACCTGACTATGACGGGATACACCGACTCTGATTTCCAATCAGATAAGGATTCCAAGAAATCCACTTTAGGATCAATGTTTGTCCTGAATGGAGGTTCAGTGGTATGGAGGAGCATTAAGCAAACTTGCATAGCTGACTCCACCATGGAGGCCGAATATGTGGCAGCTTGTGAAGCTGCAAAAGAGGCCGTATGGCTTAAGAAGTTCCTTATATCACTGGAAGTTGTTCCGGATGCTGATAGGCCCATGGTATTGTATTGCGATAACAGTGGGGCTGTACCAAACTCTAAGGAGCCTAGAAGCCATAAGAGGTCCAAGCACATAGAGCGGAAGTTCCACCTCATCCGGGAGATTGTACAAAGAGGCGATGTTGAAGTGACAAAGATATCAACACATGACAATTTGGTTGATCCATTCACAAAGGCTTTATCTGGTAAAGTCTTCGATAGTCATCTAGAGGGTTTGGGGATGCGAGATTGTACACACCTACTTTAAGTTCAAGTGGGAGTTTGTTGGAAATGTGTCCATAAAGTAGGGTGTAATTTGTTATTTATGAAATGGCAAATATCGGACATCATTATTTTGCTGACATTTATAAATAAAATAAAGTTATGTTTTGATTCATACTCAAGGGTGTTAGTAATATTGCTTAGTCCATAGACTGTTATCAATGAAAGAAGAGTCAGGGAATCCCTGCCGAACAAGCTCTTCTGATATAGTTTAAAATTGATATTCGGAGTCTTAGGATCGATTGGGCAATCGAATCCGATTATGACTGTTAGATTGAACCATGTGATGCTGGTCTTAGGGCATGGGAGTTGGACTCTATGGTTGATCTAGACATGTTCACAACATGATGAATAGACCATGTAACTAATTAGGTTAGAACAAAAACCGTTTACAGAGCTCTAAACCTAATTATTACAACTTAAGTATATTTACGTAATTATCTCAATCCTGAAGTGAATACATAACTCGACTTAATTTCTCATGGTCTTTGATTCACCAATGAGATTAGTTCATAGCTTTTGAACAACATCTCAGCTATTGGGATCATGACATAATTAATTTGGAGTTGTGTGATTCACAAATATGGAATTTGTAAGCGATAATATCACCTCATGCTTTATTGATGGGTGTGTGAATAAATGAACCAGGCCTGGTATTCATTGATTAAGACATCATGACATGTGCGAGACATCTTACGAACATATGTCTTTCTTATTCACAATCATATAAAGGAGTTGAGGAAATAATGACTGGAATGGTAAAACGGTAATTTTCTATACCATTGTAGTCACTGCTATTTACAAAGGATAATAGTGCATTTATTCTGTAGACCGTGTGATAAATTGTATTAACACTATCAAAAAAATAGCACATATGAATCGAGAGATTAGTTGGCATCGAACCTTTAGTGGAGTCGTACGATGTCGGAATTAAATACATCGATAACTTATCGGGATAAATTAGTTGAGCATTGTAATTCCATAGATTTGTTCATATGGGTCCATTCTGTGTCAAGGCTAGCTCTAATAAGTGGGAAAATGAAACTAATGTTTTCTTACATAATTATGTTTAAATAAATTCATTATGTTATTTTTCATTTATTTGATAATTGAAAAATAAAAGGAATGAATTTGAATTTTGAAATTAATGGTGATTAATTTAAAATTCAAAATAAAATTTGAACATGATTTTATTTGGCAACAAAAGGAGAGAGAGAGAGTTGATTTTATTTTTGAAAAATTCAGAAATCCCTTGGCAAGTGGGAATTCGGATTTTGATCCAAAAATGAAGGGGAAAATTGTAACACCCTGAAGAATTAATTGACATTAATTAAGGTAATTGAGATTATTAGTGTGCCTAATCATATTTAATTAATTGAGTTTAAGTAATTCCAAGGTATTTAAATTATTCACAGTAATTTATTTTAATCCAGAAGTGTGTATGGGCGCATTTCTGGACTATTATTTTAAAATATTGTGCACATGTCATTTTCTTTTATTTTTCTTTCTTTTCTTTTTCTTCTCTTTTTCTTTTCTTTTCTTTTCTTTCCTTTTCTTTTTCTCTCCCGTGCGTTCCTCTCTCACTCTCACTTTCACTCCTGTACTCTCTCTCTCTCTCTCTCTCTCTCGTTTTGTCTCAAATCAAGACCGGATTCGAACCAAGAGTGATTTCAAAGAGTTTTCAACATCAAGAGAAGGATTCAAGGTAAGATTACTGAAAGAACCTCTCTTAAATTTCAAGTTTTTCAGATTCAAAACTTACTTTTGGTTCAAAATGGATTTTGATGGATTTTGAGTGAAGAAATTGGAGATCTTGGGTTCTTTGGACTTGTTTCAGTACCTAGAACCTGGATCTAGTGGTTGTCCCTTTAAATTTTGTGATTTGGGATTGGATTTGCAGGTTTTTGAACTGATTTCCGTGAGTTTTTGCAAACTGGAGTTCTCCACCAGTCGACTGCATCAGTCGACCAGATCTTGCTATGGTCACCGGCCGACCGGTCCGGTCGACCGGATGCACACCACCGGCCGACCGGTGGTGATGCACTTCTCTGTCACCGGTCAACCGGTGTACACGGGGTTTGATCCTGTTTGGCCTGAAATTGTTGATTTGATCTCTGTTTTCGGGGAGAACCCAAATTAGCTTCATTTGGGGACTTGGGATAAAAGGATTAGCATCTTTAATCCTTGTTTTGAGACTGAAAACCCTTCGAATTGATTATTGAAAGATGAAATTTGATTAGGGCACACTAACAGGAAATCTCGGTATATGATTGAGATTGGATTACTTTCGGACTAAGAATTGATCCTAAAGTGGCGTTTTGTATCAGTGATAGCTGAGGATTCAGACTGAAGGGGCTTGAGGAAGCGGAAGCCGGAATAGGGCAACGCTAGTCTCAGGTTTGATAATTCGAGGTAGGATTTCTATCTCTTTTCCTTGTGAGCCTGTTTTCAAAAGGATTTTGGCCTTGAAAATGTTTTAAAGAAAAGAATTGGTTTGCGAAAGAAAAATGTTTTAAAAACCATGGCTTGTTAGTTATGGAATTACTTGGCTTGTCCTGTCCTTGGAATCCATAACTTGTCTAGTCATGGAACCTCATGGCTAAACCAGTCATGGGGCCCTCGGCTTGAGTAGTTCATGGGGTCATATGAACGATTTCATAATGTTAAATGGACGATTTCTTAAGATAAGAGATCTTGTGAACTGGTAGTAGAGTCTATTGCTGTAAGCCTAGATAGGATGTGAAGAGTGCATCCTCGGGGGCAGAACCCAAAACCAGTCCGGGTAGGCGAAACACTTGGTGAGGTGAGTAATTTGTACTAATTACTCGCTGAAACCTGTAATATGGATTATTTTCTGTTATATTTCCTTTGAGATTAAGGATGTGAGGTTCTGGCTACTCTGTCGGGACTGAATGTCTTATTTTATTTACTTATTTATTCATTACGTACTCATTTATTTTAAGTATTTTAAATTATATCCTACTGGGCCTTTCGCTCATGTTTCAAATGTTTAAACCCCTCCCAGGAGATTCGAGGAGCGGTGCATCGTAGCTGAGTCATGCTACGGATGAAGCAAGTGAGGATTGCATTCATCCTCTGTTATAAAATGTAAGGAATTGAGAAAAGCTATGTAAACTTATTTAATATTTGGATTTACTAGACTGTGGTTGATGACTGTGGTTGATGTCTGTTGTAATGATTATTTACATGAGCATGTATGTACGATATTGTATGTCCTGTGGGGTGGAGCCCTATGTGTCAGAGGCTCCTGGATTATGTAATTTATTTATATTTTAATGCAGACAAGTGTGGGACCCAGTTGGGGATCTGCTTTATTAATTCCTAATCGAGCTCGATGTCACCCACTCCGGTTGGGGGGCGTGACAGAGTGGTATCGAAGCTTGAAGTTAAGAACCCCAGGATTGTACATACATGTGTGACATCTGTTATCCACTGACCAGTCTAGTTTTATTTCAGCTGAAGGAAATGGCGCCTCACCGCAGACTAGGCACCCAGCCGGAACAACGGAATCAAGGGTTCTTGGATGCCATGTATGCTGCCTTTCAAGGCATGGCCACTAGAGCTTGGAATGAGTGACCTGCTGAGGATCGAAAATAAGGGTATTTCTGAGAATTCAGGCGAGCGTCTATCCCCTCGTTTAACAGTGAGGGAGGACCCCAGGAAGCAGAGTTCTGGATTGACTCCATAGTCAAGCACTTGAGTACTATGGGAGTTCCAGATGAATACTGGGTGGAATTTGCGGTATATAAGATGGAAGGGTTAGCAAACACGTGGTGGAAACAGGTCAAGAGGAGAATGGATGTCATAGGGATGACCTGGGGAGCAATTTGAGACGCTTTGTTCAATGACCCGGTACTTCCCTCGAGTTAAGGGGGAAGAAAGAGCACTAGAATTCATGTCGCTGCAGTAAGGTGACATGTCTATAAGGCAATATGAGGTCAAGTTTAATGATTTATCCCGGTTTGCGCCATCTCTAGTGGAGTCTGAACACATGAGATGTCTTAAGTTTGACAAGGGCCTCAAGAACTCTGTGAGGAGATCCTTGGCATATCGCCAAAGCAAATAAGAAGAGGCGAATCGAGTTTTCGTCTCTGGTAGACCTTCTGTTTCAGGTGGACCACAGCGGAGTGGTAGAAGAAACCGCAACTGTGATGATGGTCGGGGAAATGGCAAGCCAGGGCGTAGTTCGTCCGGGAGTGACAGAAATGCTCCATACGGGCCTGTGTGTCACCATTGTGGGCAGGTGGGCCATATTAGGAGGAATTGTCCAAATCGCCGCCACCAACAAGCCCAAAGTAACGCCCTCCAAACCAAGAAGGGTCACATAAAGACATGCCACCATATTAGCCGCAACATTACATACCTTTCTTCACCGACCTATCAGTCCGCCTCTACAAGATACGCCCGCCTCAAGCGTCCAAGACCGGCACAACCGCCTCCACCACAATAGTATAGGCGCCCGGCTCAGTGCCTAATTTGGTGACAGAGGAAAAGGAAAAGTACATGGACAAGCTTATGCCCCGGTAGGAGGCGGGTTCGGGAGGTCGACCAAAGAACGCGGTGGTTGAGGGTATGATCCTAATCTCTCATTCTTTTGCTCACATGTTATTTGATACAGGTGCCACACACTCATTTATATCAAGTTCTTTTGTTCGGACTTTGAAACTAAAGAGTGAGAATTTAGAAGACCCGATGACTTTGAACTCCCCACTGGGATGTGTGGAGGTAATGAGTGTGTGTAAGTCGTGTGAAATCACGATTGGTGGTGAGCGATTGAGAGCAGATTTGATTATCCTTCCGATGACCCTGTTTGATGTGGTACTCGAAATGGATTGGCTGTCAAGGCACGGAGCAATTGTTGATTGCTACCGTAGGAAAGTGACCTTGCCTTGGAAGGTGAATCTGAATCGATCGGAGATAGTGTGAGAATCTCTGTAGTGGATGAGTTCACAGATGTATTTCCTGATGAGCTACCTGGTTTACCGCCAAATCGAGAGATTGAATTCTGTATTGATTTGGTTCCGGGAACGGCAGCTATCTCCATTCCTCCATACCGGATGGCTCCGGCGGAGATGAAGGAATTAAGAACACAACTTGAAGAGCTGGCAGAGAAGGGATATATATGGAATAGTACTTCCCCTTGGGGTGCACCGGTGCTATTTGTGAAAAAGCATGACGGATCTCTTCGGTTATGCATTGATTACCGTCAATTAAACAACAGGTATTTGAAGAACAAGTACCCACCGCCAAGGATCGGCGAATTGTTCGATCGGTTGGGTGGATCACGATTTACTCTAAGATTGATTTGAGATCCGGGTACCACCAGCTTGCAAATCAGGAGGAAGACGCTCAAGACCGCCGTAACTTGGTATGGGCACTTCGAGTTTCGGTAATGTCGTTTGGGTTGACAAATGCCCTTCCGCATTCATGGATCTAATGAACCATGTTTTTTACCGTACTTGGATCGGTTCGTGATCGTCTTCATTGACGACATCTTGGTTTACTCGAAGACTTGGGAAGAACATGCAAAAGCACCTTAGAATTGTTCTTGGACTCTTGAGAACACCCGGTTGTATGCGAAGAAGGAGAAGTGTGACTTATGGTCGGCAGAGGTGAAGTTCCTTGGCCATGTGATTTACGGACGGGGAATTTCTATAGATCCTTCAAGATTGAGGCGTGTTATGGGGAAAGGCCAAAGAATGTGGCGGAAATCGAAGCTTTCTCGGACTGAGGGGGTATTACTAGCGTTTTGTAAAGGTTTTCTCAAGTATGTTTGCACCGATGACTCGGTTAACCAAGAAAGAAGTCGATTCGAGTGGGATTTGAATGTGAACATGCCTTTCGGGGAATTGAAGGTAAGGTTGACAAGTGCACCGATTTTGACAATTCCTAATCCGAGGGAGCCATCGAGGTGTACGACGCCTCGGGGTTGGACTTGGTTGTGTCTTGATGCAAGGCAGACACGTAGTAGCTATGTGTATCTCACCAATCGAGACCAAGACGAGGAACTACCCCACGATGACTTGGAGTTAGCAGCGGTAATATTTGCTCTGAAGATATGGAGATGTTATCTCTATGGAGAAAGGTTTCAGGTCTTCTCTGATCATAAGAGCCTGAAGTACTTGTTTACTCAGAAAGATCTGAACCTCACAGAGGAGATGAGTAGAGTACATGGAAGATTATGACTTCATTCTGCAGTATCATCCTGGAAAAGCTAATGTGGTGGCTGATGCCCTTAGCAGGAAAACGTCAGGGACTATGGCGTCATTAGCTTTGGAGGATTGGAAGAGGACTAAGGTAGTGAGTGAGTATGATCTTCAGTACCATGAGGATTATAACCAGGCTGTGGTGTATAATCTGATCTCCGCACCAGCTCTTGTGCAACAAGTCAAGCAGAATCAATGGCAGGATCCACACCTCCAAGGAATTTGGATTTGGATCCAGAATGGGGAACAATTTGAGGATTGGAGAACCCGGGAGGATGGAGCCTTGAATTTTTGCAATCGCCTCGCTATTCCTAAGGTGGGTGAGGTAAAGAAGATGATTCTGCATGAAGCTCACAAATCGAGGTACGCCATTCATCCGTGTGGTACCAAGATGTACCAGGGCTTGAAGAGACAGTACTGGTGGAGAGGCATGAAGAAAGATGTTCATGAGTACGTATCGGAATGCGTGGCTTTTCTCCAAGTTAAAGCTGAACATAAAAAGCTCCAGTTGCAGTCTCTACCTATATCGGGATGGAAGTGGGAGCACATCACGATGGATTTTCTGATGGGACTACCGAGAACTAAGCATAGGCACGATGCCATCTGGGTGGTAGTAGATCAGTTGACGAAATCTGAACATTTCATGTCGTTCCATGCGACCTATTCTCGGAAGGTTCTGGCAGAACTGTACCTGGAACATGTCCTGAAGTTCCACGGAGTACCATTGTCGATCACGTCCGATCATGATATGCATTTCAATGAAAGGTATTGGAAAAGTTTCCAGGAAGCCATGGGAACAGAATTGAACTTCAAAACAACATTTCATCCTCAAACTAATGGACAATCTGAAAGAGTTATTCAGATTCTGGAGGATATGCTTCATGCTTGTGTTCTAGAATTTGGTGGAAACTGGAAGAAATATCTGCATCTTGCTGAGTTTGCGTACAACAACAGCTATCAGGCTAGTATTGGAATGGCACCGTTTGAAGCACTGTATGGTCGTCCTTGTAGGTCACCTGTGTGTTGGTTGGAACCAGAGGATCGACTGAGCACTGGACCGGAAGTCATTCAAGAGAATAATGAGAAGATAGCTGTGATTCGAGAACATCTGTTGACAGCTCAAAGTCGTCAGAAAAGTTATACGGATAGAAGGCATCGGCCTTTGTAATTCCAAGATGGTGACTTTGTCTTGCTGAAGGTTTCCCCACACAAGGGAGTTGTTCGGTTCGGTGTGAAAGGAAAACTCGCACCAAGGTATGTGGGACCATTCCCGATCGTGCAACGAGTCGGAGTGGTGGCGTACCGGTTGGCTTTACCGCCTGAGTTATCTCATGTGCATGATGTATTCCATGTCTCCATGCTTCAAAAATGTCAACCTGACCCGGAAGCTATAGTGCAATGGTATGACGTTCTGATACAGGAGGACACGACGTACGGTGAGGTACCGGTCCAGATTATTGACCGGAAGATGAAGAGTCTGCGTCATCATGAGATCCCATTAGTGAAAGTACTGTGGCAGCACCATGGTATTGAGGAAGCAACATGGGAGATTGAAACGATGATGCAGGAACGTGATTCGTATCTATTTGCACTTTGCGGTGAGTTTTAATTTCAGGGACGAAATTGCCTAAGGGGGGTGGACCTGTAACACCCTGAAAAATTAATTGAGATTAATTAAGGTAATTGAGATTATTAGTGTGCCGAATCTGATTTAATTAATTGAGTTTAAGTAATTCCAAGGTATTTAAATTATTCACAGTAATTTATTTTAATCCAGAAGTGTGTATGGGCGCATTTCTGGACTATTATTTTAAAATATTGTGCACATGTCGTCTTCTTTTATTTTTCTTTTCTTTTTCTTTTCTTTTCTTTCCTTTTCTTTTTCTCTCCCGTGCGTTCCTCTCTCGCTCTCACTCTCACTCCTGTACTCTCTTTCTCTCTCTCTCTCTCTCTCTCTCTCTCTCTCTCTCTCTCTCTCTCTCTCTCGTTTTGTCTCAAATCAAGACCAGATTCGAACCAAGAGTGATTTCAACACCAAGAGAAGGATTCAAGGTAAGATTATTGAAAGAACCTCTCTTGAATTTCAAGTTTTTCGGATTCACAACTTACTTTTGGTTCAAAACGGATTTTGATGAATTTTGAGTGAAACTAGGGTAGAAATTGGAGATCTTGGGTTCTTTGGACTTGTTTTAGTACCTAGAACCCGGATCTAGTAGTTGTCTCTTGAAATTTTGTGATTTGGGATTGGATTTGCAGGTTTTTGAACTGATTTCCGTGAGTTTTCACGAACTGGAGTTCTCCACCGGTCGACCGCATCTTGCTATGGCCACCGGCCGACCAGTCCGGTCGACCGGATGCACACCACCAGCCGACCGGTAGTGATGCACTTCTCTGTCACCAGTCGACCGGTGTACAAGGGGTTTGACCATGTTTGGCCAGAAATTGTTGTTTTGACCCCTGTTTTCCGGGAGAACCCAAATTAGCTTCATTTGGGGACTTAGGATAAAAGGATTAGCATCTTTAATCCTTGTTTTGAGATTGAAAACCCTTGGAATTGATTATTGAAACATGAAATTTGATTAGGGCACACTAATAGGAAATCTTGGTATATGATTGAGATTGGATTACTTTAGGACTGAGAATTGATCCTAAAGTGGCGTTTTGTATCAGTGATAGTTCAGGATTCATATTGAAGGGGCTTAAGGAAGCGAAAGCCAGAATAGGGCAACACTAGTCCCAGGTTTGACAATTCGAGGTAGGATTCCTATCCCTTTTCCTTGTGAGCCTGTTTTCAAAAGGATTTTGGCCTTGAAAATATTTTAAAGAAAGGGATTGGTTTGTGAAAGAAAAATGTTTTAAAAACCATGGCTTGTTAGTTATGGAATTCCTTGGCTTGTCCTATCCTTGGAATCCATAACTTGTCTAGTCATGGAACCTCTTGGCTTGCCCAGTCATGGGGCCCGTGGCTTGAGTAGTTCGTGGGGTCATATGAACGATTTCATAATGTTAAATGGATGATTTCTTAAGATAAGAGATCTTGTGAACTGGTAATAGAGTCTATTGCTGTAAGCCTAGATAGGATGCGGAGAGCGCATCCTCAGGGGCAGAACCCAGAACCGTTCCGGGTAGGCGAGACACTTTGTGAGGTGAGTAATTTGTACTAATTACTCGTTGAAGCCTGTAATATGGATTATTTTCTGTTATATTTCCTTTGAGAAAAAGGATGTGAGGTTTCGGCTGCTCTGTCAGGACTGAATGTCTTATTTTATTTATTTATTTATTTATTCATTACACACTCATTTATTTTAAGTATTTTAAATTATATGCTACTGGGCCTTTCACTCATGTTTCAAGTGTTTAAACCCCTCCCAGGAGATTCGAGGAACGGTGCATTGTAGCTGAGTCGTGCTACAGATCGAGCAAGTGAGGATCGCATTCATCCTCTGTTATAAAATGTAAGGAATTGAGAAAAGCTATGTAAACTTATTTAATATTTGGATTTACTAGACTGTGGTTGATGTCTGTTGTAATGATTATTTACATTAGCATGTATGTACGATACTGTATGTCCTGTGGGGTGGAGCCCTGTGTGTCAGAAGCTCCTGGATTATGTAATTTATTTATATTTTAATGCAGACAAGTGTGGGGCCCGGTTAGGGATATGCTTTATTAATTCCTAATGGAGCTCCACGTCACCCACCCCAGTTAGGGGGTGTGACAAAAATTTAGAAATCGCATCTAGGGTTAAGTTTTCGAATTTCCTCCTATAAAGAGATATTATTGTAACCCCAAGTGGTGGCTAAGAAAGAAAAAAAATATCTCACTCTCATTCTCTCCCTAGGGTGGCCGGATTTTGTAACAAAAAAATAGAAGGAAAATTGTCTCCTTAGGTTTTTGAAAAAGAGCCCACTCTCTTCTCCCAAAACACTTAAAGTCATAGTCTTGAATCAACGAGTGGTTTTTGGTGTGATCGTGTTCATAAATCAACGGTCTTGTTTCACGGCAATTCTCCATCTCAGAACGTGAGATAGTGAGACAAGATCCTTGCAGCCATATTTGACCCAATCGTCATAAAGGTATGATTGTCATTTTATTCCTTTGTCCATAAACATATATCATGCATGTACCTCTCGTTGTGATTTGTGTTTAATTTGGAATTAAAAGATATGTGAAAATTTTTGAAATTTCCACCTACAACTTTGTTGTTATTTAAATGTTTTTTTAGTAAAAAATCACAACGTGATCCTACATGGGAAAATTCACACGGACACGTGGGACAACGACCATGCTCCACATAGTTCAATGCCTGTCACGCCTGGTAGCTCTCGACGCCTAAGAAGATTTTCCCCCTCTGCATGATATGAGAGTCGAGTGCATAAGGAGGCCGATACCGTTGACCCTATATACTCGGTCGAGGCTTGCGAGTACTATGTCAAGTACCACGATAGGATCCATCGAGAGAGACTCCACGCGTGGCATCTTTTAGCGTAACTGCTGAGGTCAAGGCATGAGCAACTAAACCCATATCCCAAGGAAGAATCCTGAGGTGACCAGTTGGGTATCCCCAAGTTGCGTCTAGGTTTGGAGAAGGTCAGTTGCACAGGGAATGATTACAAGTCCCTTAAACCGCTTGGAACAGATCAATAGGTATTATAGAGGATCTACAAAGCCGTAATGAGGGGACAAATTGGATGAGTGAACAGTCCAAAGGGCGCTGACAGGCTACAGATTAGACAGATAAAATGGTAGCTAACTCGAGTGGATGGACCACTTGGAACCGTCAAAAAGTCCTAAAAGCAGCCCACCATTGGATGGGTTCAAGAGGGAACTTCTCAGCTATAAAAGGGGAAAAGCCCCCGTGAGAGAGGGACTGATTCTCCATTTTTTATGTAATTTGTAAGAGTCATACAAGAGAAATATAATACAGTAGATCTAGCTCTTTTTCATAAGGGTGAACCACTATAAAACCTCTGTGCGTCTTTATTTATGTGAGCATCATAACATTTTCTTCACAAAACATCCAAAACACCAATATAAACTCTAGCATATTCAGTTACAATACAAGTTTCAAACCGGTAACCCAATGGGATACCGCAGAGTAATCCAGTACGGTCTTGTTGGCGAAATTTGACCGTCAACAATTACTATTAGTAGTAGTACGTGTTTTTGGAGGGAAAAAAATACCAGTACATGTTTTCCAACGTGAGAATAAACTAGGATGATTTTTTCTTTAAAGGTTTTAAAAGAGGGTTTCTATAACATAGCATTTTGAAAATATTTAATAAGATCAAGTTTTGAACCGTTAAGTGTTGGGAATAGTGTCCGGAAAGCATGAGATGTAAAAGGATATTTATTATTTATTTAATAAAATAGTTTATTCATCATTTTATGTGCATATATTTATGAATATTTTATGAATATCAAATAAAATTCCTTGATTATTTATGTAACCTTAAACATTGTATATAAGTGTTATATACAAGAGGATAATGTTTAAGGATAATAATCAAAAGTAATCGTTCATAATGAATTTAATTAAAGTTCGGAATCTTTAATTAAAATATTATTAATACATGTCATTCCCATTTAGAATGGAGCGGTGTTATCCGCGACTTTGTTAATATGGCGAGATATTGAATGAGTGTATTTCGCATAATGAGATTATGTGGAACATGGGCCTTGAGACACAATATGAATTTCTAATAATTTCCGTTAAGCATAGAAATTCTAATTGAGTCTACCGATGGTCATATATAGAACGATCTTAATCCCGAGTTCTTAACAAACTCCTATTTATAGATTTATGTCTTTTGATTTTACTCGGTACGGATTCGAGACCCTGAATCCTATTCCTTGGATTTTGGAGACATAATGAAATAGGTAGCTGGGAATGTTATTATACGAGATGGAATCCATTCCTTCTTGAGAAAGAAGCAGATAAATAATTCTCTTGAGTGTTGATTCGGTACTTGGATTAGTAAGAGCGCTCTGGTTCATGAATGTGTTTTATGAATCACTATCCATTAGAGAATCAATGGTACTCAAGGATAGAGATGTAATTAGAGAGGTTAACGGATTCTACCTGACTCTAATTATGAATTATTTATGGAGGATCGATCTATATGCAATGACTATATCAAATGGACACTTCACAGTTTAGAAGTAATTAATGTCTATATTTCCGAGAGTGCAATTCCAAGTTTATAGTGGAGTAACTATTGGAATTAATAGAATTAATTAATTAATTAAAGTGTTTAATTAATTATTAATTTTATTGGAGCTCGTAATTATAGGTCCATTAGTCCCGCGTCGTCCTTGTAATTCTACCGACACACAAAGGGCAAAATGGGAATTTTAGAATTACGAATTCTAAAATTAAATACTCGAAGAATAATTAATTCTGAATTAATTATTATTTAAATAATGAGATTATTTAAATTTGAATTTGAACATATCTAGATTTATCCATTTAAACTTATTTGATAAGTTGTTTAATTTAGAATTCAAATTAATTTAAGTTTAATTCGAATTTGAATCTGAATTAAAATTGGACTACTGGATAAAGGATAAAATATCTTCTCCTTCCCTATCTTATCTAGGAGCCATACATAGGGATAAAACCCTAGTGTGTGGCCGGCCACCTAAGGGATAAGGGGAAGGGATTTTTTGTTCCAAATTCAAAATTGGAGATAAGGATTTGATCCTATTTTGAAGTTTGACTTCTTCTCTTTAAATATGAGATAAATGAAAAATTGTGAGACAATTTTTTGAAATCACTTTCAGCCCTAGTTCCCCTAGTGCTGGCCGAAATTCCTCATAGCAAAGAGAGAGAAAATATTTTTCTCCAAAAATTCCACATCGTGCATGCGTTGGTGTTTGTGGGAAATCGAAAGTGTTTTTGAAACCTATTTTGTCTCACGTGTGCCCACACACACGTCTCACGTGGAATTAAGGAATTGACGTGGAAGACTTTGGTGTTCTAAACACAAAGCTTGGAGCTAGGACTGTTAAGTGGTCAAAGAAAATCAAGATATCATCCGAGTCGGCTACAAGGTATTTTTTTTCGGTTGATCCTTGAATCTTATAAATTAATGAGATTAATTTATTGGTGCATAAATTAATATAATCTATAGAGTATCTCAAAATTTTTATGAAAATTTTAGTGATACACAATCCACTATTCCGCTTGCGTTTTCGCCACCGAATTCGATTCGCAACCAACAATTGGTATCGAGGCGGTCTATAGAAGAAGATATTAATTTATGCTTCGATTATTTGATAATTGAATATGTATGTATGTGATGAGTAGGCACTTGCATTTATGGATGTTTATTTTTATTCATGATGATGAATGTATGGATGATGGATTTGGTCGTTAATTATATGGTTCCATGGATCGGTTATATTCATTCGTTAACAAAATTATTTGTAATTTAATTCGGGATTAGAATTATTGTAATTCTAGGATTTGGGTAGAATTAGGGTTTAAGATTTTGAATCAAGAAGGAGGCCTTGAAGATCATATTTGAAGCCTTCAAAGAAGCCCAGAAACCGCCCAAAAAATTCTCGAAAATCGCGGCCCGACGCAGCGTCCAGACGCGCCCAGCGCGGCCCCGGACGCTGCCCAGCGCGGCCGGGACGCGGCCCAGCGCGCCCGGACGCTGCCCAGACGCAGGGCCGGGACGCCGCCCAGCGCATCCCGCCGCGGCCCAGGCGTGTCCAGGCCGCGCGGGGTGGCGCTGGCGGCCCAAGTCGGGATTTGATCCGAATGGGCCGAAAAGGTTTCGAAACCCTCGAAAAAAGCGTCGGCCGATGAGCCGGAAAAGTTCCGGATCCCAAGGAAGGTGAAATCCAACCGGAGACAAAGAATGAAGCCGAAGAATAAAGAATTCAAGAATCGAAGACCCGTTGATGTAACGGAAGAATATAATTATTGTAATTATTTATTTATTCGATTCGATTGAGTTGTAATTTATTTTTCCATGGGAGCGGTCAAATCCATCTCAATAGTTGATTGCATATATTTATATTTTATGTTGATAATTATATATTATATATGTCCATGCATATAACATGCCATTTAGATATAATGTGCCTACTCATATGTTTTTATAATATGCCATGCATACAGCATAATTGTTATTATTTATTTTATTTATTATAAAAGTGTTTTAGAAAAATAAAATAAAATAAGAACCATGCGCTAAAAAATTGATTTAATATGATTAAATTGATTTAAGTTGCAAAATTGATTTGCAAAATAATGTTACATGTGAAATTGAATTTAAAAGTTAAATTTTTGAATTTCACATATCCAAAAAAAATAAATTGTTCATTTTTCGATTTGAAAATCATGAGATGTTTTTCAAATAAAATACATATTGCAAAATAATGAGTGGGAGAGGGTTGTATGGCAATCGACCCACTAGTCTCCGCCGTTAAGCGCAACACCGTGAGATCCGGAAAGGGGCTTTCGGCGACATTGAATCGCCCTCCTAAAGGAGAGTGTCCTTGCCGGATCAATAACAAGGTTGGCTTCCTAGAGATAAGATTTTGGGATGTATTTCGAATTGACTACCCAAAGGTAGCAATCCGGAGTTAAGTCTATGGGATCGAAAGCGGTGGGTTACACTTATAAAATATAATCAAATCTGTTGGTTATATTTTTGGTTGCTCTTGGTAGTTAATAAATATGAAAATATGAGATATTTTGACTATATTTATTAAGCGAGAAGAGTCTCGGTCTAATTGGCATATAACTTGACTACCCAAAGGTACACTTTATATGTGGAAAATTGGATTATCGTTGGCACCTAAAATTAAAACATGATTTATGTATTTTTCATGTGCATCATGCATCATATTTAATTGTGCCTAAATACATGCCTTGATATTCATGCACATAAATTGATTAGATGAATATTCTATTTATTTCAACAATATGTCGAATCCCATTATCACACTACTAAATTTGAAAAAATTAGACGGTGATAATTATGCTAAGTGGAAAAGTAACATGAACATACTATTGGTCCGAAGACTATAAGTTTGTCCTAGTGGAGGAATGTCCTCCCGAACCCTTTGGCAATGCATCCAAAACCGCAAGGAGCCTTTTGATCGTTGGATCAAGGCCAACAATAAAGCAAAGTGCTTTATCTTTGGCCAACATGAGCGATATTGCCCAAGAAGCATGAGAGGAGATGGAGACCGCTTATGAGATAATGGAGTCTCTAGAAGTCATGTTCGCGCTCCTTCCGAAAAAGGCTCGTTTGGATGCCGTAAGGGCTTTCATGAGCGACAAGATGAAGAAAGGTTCTTGGTCAAGGCACATGTTCGAACATGATTGATCACCCCACGATGCGGAGCTCAATGGTGCCAAAATCGATGAAGCCACCCAAGTTGGCATCATCCCGGAAAGCTTCGTCCTCGACTTTCATGAGTTCGTGAACAATTTTGTTATGACCAAAAGAAGTGCAATCTCACTGAACTCATGAATGACCTGCAAAACTTCGAATCCACCAACAAAAGAAGGGGAGGAGAAGCAAATGTTGTAGTTGCAGGAAGTTCTGGTAAAAACAAAAGGAAAAACCAGAACCAGGGAAGAGGAAAAAAGGGAAAGAACAAGAGACCCAAGAAAGCAAAGGGCCCCGTCCAGAAACCTGAAGGAAAGTGTTTCCACTGCAATGGCAAAGGGCACTGGAAGAGAAACTGTCACAAGTATCTCGAGGAGCTGAAAAAGAAAAAGGAACAAGGTAAATCAGATTTACTAGTCCTTGAAACATGTTTAGTAGAGGGTGATACCTCAGCCTGGATAATTGATTCAGGAGCGACTAATCATGTTTGTTTCTCTTTGCAGAGTCTTAGTTCTTACACCGAGCTAGCCGATGGGGACTACACGATGAAAGTAGGCAATGGCGCAAGAGTTTCGGCAAAAGCAGTGGGAGAAGTTAGACTTCGTTTTAGGAAAAATAAATTTTAGTTTTCAACAATGTTTATTTTATTCCGGACATTCGTAGAAATTTGATTTACGTGGCTAAGTTATTTGAACAATTATTTAAAGTTTATTTTGATAATGAATTTGTTCATATTTCTCGAAATAGTTTAAATATTTGTTCGGACGTCTGGATGATGGTTTATATTGTATAAAACCAATACCTAACTCTTCGCTTAAACTTTGAAATGTTCAGAGTTGCCGAACCTAAGAATACAAAGCAAAAGATTTCTCACGATAACAATACATATCTGTGGCATCTTAGGCTTGGTCATATTAACCTAAATAGGATTGAAAGACGGTAAAGGATGGTCCTTTGCGTGAGCTAAAAGTTGGCGAGCTTCGATGCTGTGAATCTTGTTTGGAAGGTAAAATGACCAAGAGACCTTTTACAACCTTAAAAAGGAGAAAGAGCTACGGAACCCCTTGGTTGATACATTCGGATGTATGTGGACCGTTAAACGTCCAAGCTAGAGGAGGTTACGAATATTACGTCACTTTTATTGACGACTATTCGAGATATGGTTATGTTTACTCGATGCAACGGAAATCAAACTTTTGGAAAGTTTAGAGAATTCGGCGGTTGAAAACAATTAGGTAAACCAATCAACACACTTCGATCGGATCGAGGGGGTGAATACCGGACCAAGAGTTCCGGGATTTCTTGATTGAAGAAGGTGTGGTATCCCAATTGATGGACCCAAGACAGACACCACGCAGTAATGGTGTGGCGAAAGGAGAAATCGGACTTTGCTTGACATGATGAGATCAATGTTAAGTTATTCATCACCGCCTACCTCATTCTGGGGTTATGCCTAAAAATAGCTACTTACATTCTGAATAGAGTACCATCTAAGTCGCACCTATGACACCCTTAGAGTTGTGGTGCGGTCAAAAACCTAGTTTGAGACACGTGCGCATATGGGGGGGGTGTCCAAAGACATGTTTGAAGGGAAAGGCGGGAAGTTGGAACCCAAGTCAAGTATGTATGTTTGTAGGATATCCCGATGGGACAAAGGGAGGTTTCTTTTATAGTCCCGAAGATCAAAAGGTGTTTGTATCAACAAATGCCACATTTTCGAGCATGACTATATGATAGATTTTAAGCCCGAAGTAAGATAGTGTTAGAAGAGTTACTTTCCGATGAGATCGGACAACAATCGACAAGAGTTGTCGGACCACTCGAGAGAAAAGACCACGGTTCCTAATCGGACTCCGCCAAGACTCGTCGTAGTGGGAGGGTAAGCACGTTCGACCGACCGTTATACAAAGGAAGCCCAAATCATCACCGCCGATGACGGTAAGGGAGGATCCATCGACCTTTAAGGATGCAATGGACGATTCGATAAGGAAGAATGGCAAGCGGCTATGAGACTCGAGATGGAGTCTATGCACTCTAACTCGGTCGGCAACTTGTAGATCTACCCAAGGGTAAAACCCATTGGATGCAAGTGGATCTTCAAGAGAAAAGAGGAGCGGATGGAAAAGTAGAGACTTTTAAAGCAAGGCTAGTGGCTAAGGGTTATACCCAAAAGGAGGGAGTTGACTATGAGGAAACTTTCTCGCCAAGAGCCATGCTTAAGTCCATCCGGATACTCCTGGCCATTGCAAAGATATTTTGACTATGAGATATGGCGGATGGACGTCAAGATGACTTTTTCCGAATGGCTATCTTGATGAAACCATCTATATGGATCAGCCGGAGGGTTACATAGTGGAAGGCCAACAACAGAAAGTCTCAGAACCGCAAGGTCCATTTATGGATGCTGTGCTTCTAGATCATGGAACATCGGGTTTGATGAGGTGTAAAGTCTTATGGATTTGATCAAAACATTGATGAACCATGCGTCTACAAGTATAAGAAAGAAGAGAAAGTGGTCTTCTTTACTTCTTTACGTCGATGACATCCTACTCATAGGGAATGATGTGGGAATGATGAAAGATGTAAAGGAGTGGTTAGTGACCAATTCAAATGAAAGATTTAGGGAGAGGCAAGCTATGTTCTTGGGATCAAGATTATTCGAGATCGCAAGAAAAAGCTTTTGGCGTTATCACAAGCATCTTATATAGACAAAGTGTTGTCTAGGTATTCGATGCAAAACTCCAAGAAAGGGAATTTGCCTTCTAGGCATGGTATTCATCTTTCTAAGGAGAAATGTCCAAAGACCCCAAGAAATAGAAGAAGATATGAGAAGGTATCCCCACGCCGGCCGTGGGAAGCCTTATGTATGCCATGTTGTGTACAAGACCCGGATATCGCTGCTATGGGTGGGGAGTAGTCGATCGCTACCGGTCCAACCCGGATTGGATCATTGGGTTTGCGATGAAGTGTATTCTCAAGTATCTTAGGAGAGCGAGAAACTATATGTTAGTATATTCGGAGAAGATACATCTCTCACGGATACCGATTCGATTTCCAATCGAGATAGAGATAATCGACGGTCGACATCTGGATCTGTGTTCACTCTTAATGGAGGAGCCGTGGTATGGAAGTATAAAGCAAAAGTGTGTTCTTGACTCTACCATGGGGCGAATATGTTGCGACTTGTGAAGCCGCAAAAAAGCTACATGGCTCGGGAAGTTCTTAACCGATCACGGAAGTTGTTCGAGATATGGATAAGCCAATTAAGCTCTCTTTTGTGACAACAGTGGGCGGTGGCTAATTCAAAAAGAACCTAGAAGCCATAAGAGTGCGAAACATATAGAAAAGGAAATATCACCTGATCGGAGACATTGTGGATAGGGCGATGTAGCGGTTCAAGATCGCGTCGAGAGGACAACCTTGTCGACCCGTTCACCAAGACATTGCCATTGAATGTTTTTGATCGGCACTTAGATGGATTTGGGATTAGAGACATGACACACACCTGCTTTAGGACAAGTGGGAGATTGTTGGGAATAGTGTCCCGAAAGCATGAGATGTAATAGGATATTTATTATTTATTTAATAAAATAGTTTATTCATCATTTTATGTGCATATATTTATGAATATTTTATGAATATCAAATAAAATTCCTTGATTATTTATGTAACCTTAAACATTGTATATAAGTGTTATATACAAGAGGATAATGTTTAAGGATAATAATCAAAAGTAATCGTTTCATAATGAATTTAATTAAAGTTCGGAATCTTTAATTAAAACATTATTAATACATGTCATTCCATTTAGAATGGAACGGTGTTATCCCGACTTTGTTAATATGGCGAGATATTGAATGAGTGTATTTCGCATAATGAGATTATGTGGAACATGGACGCAGACACAATATGAATTTCTAATAATTTCCGTTAAGCATAGAAATTCTAATTGAGTCTACCGATGGTCATATATAGAACGATCTTAATCCTGAGTTCTTAACAAACTCCTATTTATAGATTTATGTCTTTTGATTTACTCGGTATGGATTCCGAGACCCTGAATCCTATTCCTTGGATTTTGGAGACATAATGAAATAGGTAGCTGGGAATGTTATTATACGAGATGGAATCCATTCCTTCTTGAGAAAGAAGCAGATAAATAATTCTCTTGAGTGTTGATTCGGTACTTGGATTAGTAAGAGCACTCTGGTTCATGAATGTATTTTATGAATCACTATCCATTAGAGAATCAATGGTACTCAAGGATAGAGATGTAATTAGAGAGGTTAACGGATTCTACCTGACTCTAATTATGAATTATTTATGGAGGATCGATCTATATGCAATGACTATATCAAATGGACACTTCACAGTTTAGAAGTAATTAATGTCTATATTTCCGAGAGTGCAATTCCAAGTTTATAGTGGAGTAACTATTGGAATTAATAGAATTAATTAATTAATTAAAGTGTTTAATTAATTATTAATTTTATTGGAGCTCAGAATTATAGGTCCATTAGTCCCCGCGTCGTCCTTGTAATTCTACCAGACACAAAGGGCAAAATGGGAATTTTAGAATTACGGAATTCTAAAATTAAATACTCGAAGAATAATTAATTCTGAATTAATTATTATTTAAATAATGAGATTATTTAAATTTGAATTTGAACATATCTAGATTTATCCATTTAAACTTATTTGATAAGTTGTTTAATTTAGAATTCAAATTAATTTAAGTTTGACTTAAATTCGAATTTGAATCGAATTAAAAATTGACTACTTTGGATAAAGGATAAAATATCTTCTCCTTCCCTATCTTATCTAGGCGCCACACACGGGGATAAAACCTAGTGTGTGGCCGGCCACCCAAGGGATAAGGGAAGGATTTTTTTGTTCCAAATTCAAAATTGGAGATAAGGATTTGATCCTATTTTGAAGTTTGACTTCTTCTCTTTAAATATGAGATAAATGAAAAATTGTGAGACAATTTTTGAAATCACTTTCAGCCCTAGTTCCCCTAGTCTTTGGCGAAATTCCTCATAGCAAAGAGAGAGAAAATATTTTTCTCCAAAAATTCCACATCGTGCATGCGTTGGTGTTTGTGGAAATTCGAAAGTGTTTGAAACCTATTTTGTCTCACGTGTGCCCACACACACGTCTCACGTGGAATCAAGGAATTGACGTGGAAGACTTTGGTGTTCTAAACACAAAGCTTGGAGCTAGGACTGTTTCGTGGTCAAAGAAAATCAAGATATCATCCGAGTCGGCTACAAGGTATTTTTTCGGTTGATCCTTGAATCTTATAAATTAATGAGATTAATTTATTGGTGCATAAATTAATATAATCTATAGAGTATCTCAAAAGTTTTATGAAAATTTTTGTGATACACGATCCGCTATTCCGCTGCGTTTCCGCCGCTGAATTCGATTCGGCAACCAACATTAAGGTACGTCTTTCAATGCATCTAAAACACTTTAGTATACAATAAAAACCCATTAATAAAATGCTAGTTAAAAGAAATATATAAATTGTAGTAATTAAATACCAGTTCAAACCATATTCTTTGTCTGAGTTCATATCATAATTTAAACATTAAATATTCTTAACTACCAGCTCAATATATAAAAATTCAAAAGTACCTAACTATTTGAACAGTGAAAGAAATGGAATCTTAGTTTATATTTTAATATTCCCTAATATATAGTTCATAATCATTAAAAGTGATTTTCACCCTAAAAAAAAATCATTAAAAGCAATAATTTTGCATACTCCACTAAAGAATCAAAGAATTGTGCTTAACCAAAATGTGCATACAGCTAAGAGAAATGTGAAGGTTTTAAATTGCGTTGAGGATAAGAAGGATGGATGGTTCTTTCTTTCTTTCTTTGTTAAAGATTGTATTTTCTGGAGAAAGAAGCTTAGGGTTTGTTATTTTAATATTTTTGAGTTAGGTAATTTAAGTGTAGATTTTGATTTGAGTTTAAGTTATAATTTGAATTGAAGTTATAATTTGAGTTTGTGTTTGGTTGTGTACATTTGAGTTATGGTTTGAAATAAGAATCTCTTTTGAGTTTGTGTTTGAGTAAGTCAAAACATAAATTTGTATTTAGATAGTATTTTAATAAAAACTCAATACTGATGAAAAATTTTAATAGGATATATAGGTCTAGTTTTATTCGTCCTTTCATTGTCAACGCATAGAAAAAAAATCATCTCATTCAGAATTAAAACGAAAAAGTTATAGCATTTTTAAGAATAAAAAAAATACTGTTTATTAACTTGAGTTCGAGTTTCTGAACTCAAGTTAAAAGTGAAACTTGAACTCAATTTTTAATTTTAAACTCGAATTTCAACTTAAAAAAATATAAATTTAAATAAAGTTATAACTCGAATTATTTTTTTAATTTTTCACTTAAAAATCACTCTACCCAAACAAGACCTTAGAGTCACATGGATTTCCCTGCAGATTGTCTGACAGCGTGGACCAAGGTCCAAGGTCGACAATCCTCCACCTCTCCTTTCATGTTCCCATTTTTCAGACAAGGCAAAAAAGTTTTCCACACCATCTCTCTCTCTCTCACTCTCTCTCTCTCTAATAAGGGTGTACGTACGAACCTTGGCATTGGAAAACAAAACATACTCTCTCTCTCTCTAATAAGAGTGTACTTACGAACCCCTCTCTCTCTCTCTCTCTTTCTCTCATTATTGGCATTGAAAAACAAAACATATTAGGCCGTTCATTTTAACTGGTGAGTTTAAAATTTAAATTTTATTATATTAAAAAAATTTATATATAATAAAATTTAATTTTTTATTATAATAAAAAATTATCACGTAAAATTAAATTTTAATTTAAATTAAAATTTTAAATTAGTGAACTAAATAGATCATCTCTTTCTAATAAGAGGGTACCTACGAACCCACTATTGGTATCGAAAAACAAAACATATTGGGTCTGTTTGTTATTGTTTTCGTTTTCGTTTTTCACGTTTTTCGAAGCTAAAAAATGAAAACGCACTCTGAAAACGTGTTTGGCATAAAAATTTTTAAAAAACAAAAACGAAAACGTTTTTGTCTTTTTGTGAAAAAATGAAAACGAAAAAAAGGTGTTTTCATTTTCTCGTTTTCGTTTTCTGTTTTCTGAAAACGGATTTCACTTCTTTTTTTTTCCATTTTCTTCCCTCTTTTCTGAAATTGTTTTTGTATTATATATGTTTATTTAATATATTTATTTAATATATTATTATTTAATATATTTAATAATATTATTTATTTAATATATTTAATAATGTTATTTATTTAATAATATTATTATTTAATATATTTAATAATGTTATTTATTTAATAATATTATTATTTAATATATTTAATAATGTTATTTATTTAATAATATTATTATTTAATATATTTAATAATGTTATTTATTTAATATATTATTATTTACTATATTTAATAATGTTATTTATTTAATATATTATTATTTAATATATTTAATAATGTTATTTATTTAATATATTATTATTTAATATATTTAATAATGTTATTTATTTAATAATATTATTATTTAATAATGTTATTTATTTAATATATTATTATTTAATATATTTAATAATGTTATTTATTTAATATATTTAATAATATTATTTATATAATATATTTAATAATATTATTTATTTAATATATTATTTATTTAATATATTTAATAATATATTTATTTAATATATTATTATTTAATATATTATTACATGTTTTCAAAAATGAAACCACCAAACGCAGTTTCAGTTTTTTTTAAAACTGAAATCAATCTCTAAATAAAACTACCAAACGCATTCTCAGAAATAATTCAAAAATGAAACTAAAAACATTTTCATTTTCATTTTCGTACAGAAAACAAAAACGTTTTGGAATCAATTCCAAACGCACCCATTATAGAGTCTTTCTCTCTAATTAGGCATGTTTACTTTGTGAATTCGAATTAAGATATAATATTTTTTTAAAATTTTTTTACCGTAACAGAAAAAATTAGATATGATATTTTTTTAGAATTTTTTATTGTAAAAATTTAAAACTAAAAATTTAAATCGATTAAATAAATGGGAGCTTAGAGTGTACCTACAAACCCATTATTGGCATTGGAAAACAAAACATATTATAGAGTGTATATAACTATAAAATAGATGCAAATTAAGACGTACACAAATATTTTTTTTTCTTTTTATTAGCTTATTACAGTTGAGCGTTGTACGGTTGAATATTGATGTATATTGCATGTGGTCACTTCGTTTATTATTCGCCCAAATTTTCCATGCAGATGTTTACATTCAAATAATGGTAATGTTTTCCTTTATGAACAAAGTTGCTCTTCCTTTTCGATCAAGCATCGAGGCATCTATATTTGTGTGTGTGTGTGTGTGTGTGTATTATATACTATTATTGTTACTAACATAAGTTAATTATGTGACATGCATGGACTATGCTGTAAACTTCTGGGATTATGGAAGTAAGAGAGAGAGAAAGTGACAGGACGAGAGAGAGAAAGTGACAGGACGACAGGGCCAATGGAGGCTTATCATAGCCTAAGAGTGTACCTACAAACCCATGTGCTGAATTTGAGATATAGACAAGCATGTCTTGGTCACTTCACACAAAACGATAGACAACTGATGTAGCATTGACCTTCAATTGAATCCTTTTTGGTGTGCATAATCGATGCACATAATATTCGTAAAAAAGTTTTGCGGATTTTTCTATGTCGTTCTCTCTCTCTCTCTCTCTCTCTCTCTCTCTCTCTCTCTCTCTCTCTCTCTCTCTCTCTCTCTATATATATATATATATATATATTAATCTTGAAACGAAATCATTAGTTTTACCATGGGAATATATCTCTTACTATGTGGTTATAATCAAGCCGCTCACCCTTAAATTAGTTAGTGTTTAAATTACGCGACTGAAATTCAAAAGAAAGAAACATATTTCTAATTATTCTTCTTGTTAGGCTTGCTAAAGTATCATTCCTCATTGTTGTTATTATTATATGTTCTTGCTGCGCCCTACAAACCAGATCCACCGTTAGATTTAGAGAGTATTAATCTGATAAACGGCCACAGATGAGCACAAATGTCAGAATACTTGAATTACAAAGTGTAGATAGGTAATTTGACAAGTGTAATGTACGATGGGTTGTCAAGCACATGTCATAGTTTTCTAGTTAAATTAATCATGGTAGTATATAGTACATGGTGATTTATCTGGTAGGTCACGAAAAAATTAACTATTAAAAAGTTTTTATTTGTAGTATTCAGATGTGTATAAAAAATAATCTATGTTTAGATATTTTTTTATTTTAATATGATGTTGATTATATTTAACTGTCAAATCCTACTAGAAAAAGTCGAGATTCTAATCTAGGGTATGTGAGATAGGGCAGCAGCAGCAAAACCCAACACAGATTTGAATGTGAGGAGTAGCTTTTACACAGCTCGTTGTGTTGTTTGTATGCATATTTCTATACAGATTTGGGTCCCCCACACTCCACCTCTCACTTTCTCTTGCAGAAAAACTTTGGCGGAAGAGAAAGGAAAACCCAAAATATGAACCCCTCTTTCTTTTGATTTCTTATTTCTATTTTCACTTGCCTTCAATTTCATCGGCAGAAAAAGGTTTTACAACTTTTTTGTCCCTCTCACGTGCATCTCATCCTTCCGCGCTTTACTTCCACACAATTTTTTTGGGTCAAGGGAATAAAGTAAGTTTACGTTCCGTTCCGTAAACAAAAGCATTACAGTATGATGTTTTATCAAACTGATGTTGGCGCCTTTCTGTAATTAATCTTAAAAATTAGTGAGCAATCTTCTGAATGATTGATGAAAACTGTAAAAATATGATTTTTGTTTATAGGAAAATATAGCTTTAATGGAAAAGGATGGCACTCTTGTTAATAGGAACGAAAAGAGTGACATATTATTAAGTGTGTCAATTTCAGAAAATAAAAATGACAATTGTCAAAAGCATTATAAAGATGTGGTGTTTGAAAAAGAGTAGAATATTAGAGTCTGTATTTAACCTTTCTCGACATAAAAATATATAGTAAGTGAGACGGTTGGTTCGAGTCATAGATTAAGGGTCCGTTTGGTTCAGGGATTCGAATCATGTGATTTGAACCATTTTCGATTTACGTGTATTTTTTGTGAGAGAAATCACTGTAGCGAACCACGAATCATGATTCGAATCGGGGGACGAATCCCCCAACCAAACGGACCCTAATTGATTTGAACTCGCGTGATTCAAAATTCATTTACCAGTACAAGATAAAACATCCATCTAAGAGGTACTGAATAAAATGTGAGTTAGTGATTCTTAATTTTGGATAAAAATTTAAGTCTATTGCAAGCTTCAGCACATCTTTCATATAGTAAGAAATTAAGGCTCCATTCATTTCGCTGATTTGAGTTTAGAATTTGAGTTTTGCTACAGTAAAAAGCTCTCACAAACAATCACATCTAACTTTTGCTACAGTAAAAAGCCCTCACATAAAGTCACATCTTAACTCAAATTAAAAATTCGAATCAGCGAACTATACGGACCCTAAGTATAATATAACAGCTAAAATAACATTATACTTTAGACTACAAAATAAAACAACAAAAAAGAAAAGTACATGATATGCCACGTTTTTATAAAAATCTGTTATTTATATAATTCTAAATAATTAAGTGTCATTGTGACTTATTACTTTTTAAAAAAAATAATTAAATAATAATTATTTATTTTTTTTATCAGAGTGATATAAATAATACTTTTTACCTACTTGTAGTATTTTTAATTTGTTTTTTTTTCCTCTATAGCATCACGCGGCGAGGGTAGGTATGCTTACTTATCCATACTATTTTCAATTACAACATGCTTCATGAGGTTTTACGTAAACTTTTGTTTTTGTAGTGATCAAGAGATAAAATAAAATAAAACAAAATTGCACAAATAACAATATTACAAAAAATAACGGGATTATTCTTTTGGAGTGTAACTTGAGTATAGTTTTTGAGTTGAATTTGAGTTATAATTTGAGTTGAAGTTAAAATTTAAATAAAACTGAGTAAAATTTAATGAACTTAAAACTTAAAAGAACGTAAATTTAAATAAAATTAAAATTTAAATTATTTTTTTTTAAGTTTTATGTGTAAAAGAACATGCCCAACGTTTTGCGAGTTGCATTGCATGTATGTGATCATCCTGTGTATTCAAATCGTTCTCACTCTCGAAAATCATTTTAAAAGATTATTGACGTGAAAAGGACGTACAAACGATATAACAACAGACACCTGTTGTCTGCGGCTCCGCTCAGAAAAGGTATGATTGAAAAGGTGAAAAAAAAGGGTTCAGTACTGAAAGAAAAAAAACAGAAAAGGTTCAGTACTGAAAGACAAAAAAAATGTGCAGAAAGGGACAAAAATTACAATTAAAGATTAAAATGTATTAAAAATTATGCTGTCCGGCGTGTCACCTATCTGTCACGATCAACACAGCAATGATGCAAAGGGTGTGTTTGATTGGAGAAGGATTGCACCATTCTTTCACAATTTATTTTATCAATTTTAAAATTTAAATTTACATTTGTACAGTTAACAAATTTTAAAAAATATCATATTGAATTTTTTATTATATTTAAAAAATTTTAAAAATATAAAATTTCATTTTGAATTAAAAATTTAAATTTACATAGTAAATAAGACTTTTTAATTTTAAATTTTTATAAGTAAAATCACTCAAAAAGTATGACATATAACTTTTTTTGTTATAGTTAAAATCAATATTTTCCTTACTATTTCTTTCCAAAACCAAACAAATAAGATAATAACCATAATAATTATTTTCTATTATACAAAATAACTTTAAAAAACTTAAATTTATTATTTTCTTGATATTCCTCTTCCCTCTTTATTCATTCTTTGGTCATGTTCTTTTGTCTATAAAACTCAAAAAAAAAAAACAACTCAAATTTTAATTTTATTTAAGTTTATGTTCTTTTAAGTTTTAACTTTATTCAATTTTACTCAGCTTTATTCAAGTTCTAACTTCAACTCAAGTTATAACTTAAATTCAACTCAAAAACTACATTCAAGTTACACTCTAAAAGAACAACCCCTTTATTTCTTTCATCCCTCTCACTGGACACACCTTGATAGTGTGCTTAATTGGAGAGTGAGGAATAGAAAGAGAGATGTAGAGAGAGGTCTAAGCCATTATTTGGTTGGATTGTGAAAAGGGAAATTAGGTGTATGGATGTAGTCTTGCTCTTAATCTACCAAACAAACAATGAATTAGAGCTGTTTCCCATCTCTCTCCGGCAAAACACCTTCAAAAATCAAATGCCTTGCAATATATATATATATATATATATATATATATATATCTAAATTTTATAATTGCAGTTTTTATGAACCTTTTCTATGAAAATAATGATATTATGCTTCCAATGGCGGTTCACATGTTTAATATTATAAAAATTAAAATCCCACTTTATACAATCGTTTCACCTTATCACTCGCGACAAATTTACAAAGTACTATAGGACAACGTTTCTATTTTTTAGGAAAATCAAAAATAAAAAAAATCAACGTTATTATTATTACAGTTTTCTTTTTTTTAAACTTAGGTACGGGGGCAGCGGTGAAGCTAGAAATTTTTATTAAAGGGACTAATAACTACAACAAATACTTAAACAAAACAAATAATTACTAATGCGATTGTCCCCAACATGTTTTCAAGCCTAAAATTTTGTCATCAGGTCATTGACTATGTCGTTTTCAATATACACAATTAAATTGTATATCCACTATTTTGTTCGTTCAATTTTTTTTATCAGCAAGATAAAAAGTAGAAGAACTTATGAAGATATCTTTAACAAATCCCAACAACACTAATACTTAATCTCTATTCGATTGTACAGTTGATTGCTAACAATATTCATACTAAAGATATGCACTGTCAAATATGGCAATTATAACAAGTGTTGACGGTAGGATTTCATCAACAATAAACCTGTCGGATTATCTTGGGGTTACTCTCTGGATTACCGGCTTACGGATGTAATGAAAGTAAGATTTGGTTTGGTTATTTGTGTGTTTGAATGAACTATATGTAAATACACAAGGGAAATTTTATAATGGTCCACTCTATAGAATCAGAGCTACATCCACTGTGTGTGTATTCTATTTCTTTTGAGGGGATTACAATTTGCACAAAGTGTTCTCTCTCACTCATTCTTTTTCTTCTGGAAAATCTGGCCCCCTTCTCTATTGGGGGTCCTTCTTCTTTTATACTTGGGCATCCTTCATTTGGGGGTTTCCTTCGTAGGTAGATGCACTCGAAAGTGCTTCCCCTTTTTAGGCTCGGTCATAGCCCACTAATCAATCTTTGTTCACTCAACTAGTTAGTCTTCTATTACGGCTCTGCGAGTCTCGTAATGCTTTTACATCCCACAATAGGACGGTTTGTAAACTGCCATTAATCTTTGTCGGTCTCTCACTTTTCGCCGCGTTTCATTTGTGTCTTGATGGAAGGCTCCCCTCGCCAACAACATCTAGCCTCTTTCGTCCTTTCGGTGAACTTGCTGCGGTCGAGGATCTGCGCCTTAATCAGGCGGTTTGCATCGTCGGCGCCACATGGGGTCATCGCCCTAATCCGGACTTGACGGGGCTCTGCGGTGATCTTGAGGAACAGGCGTCGAGGGTTGTGTGCTTGGCGGAGAGCAAATATTGCCACGTGTCGCGGTGTTGTTGGTCCAGGTCTCCATCACATTTTCCCACACAACAGCTACCCTGCAGGTCGAGGGCTCCTTTTTTAGGCAGCCTCGAGCTCTAGGTTTAGTTGTCCTTGTTAGCGTTTATGCGCTTAGGAATAAATGTAATAATTTTCTTCGAGACATTTTGACTATTAATAAAGATTTGTTTATTTCATATATCTATGTAATGTCCTCTTTATGTTCATAATAGTTGAATGTATGATAAGTAAACTGAAAGTCTGAGACTGTCATTCTAAATCTTTAGATCATGCATGTAATGTGAAGAACATGCGGAAGACAAGAATCTAAAGATGATAGTCTAAATCTTATGATCCACAATCGAGGGAATAAAGTTGGGCGCTTTATTCATGTTAAGATTGTTATGTTGTCTACTTCTTAACGGAGACAGCTTGTCTTGGTTGTCGGAGGTGGGACTCCATGGGTTGAGACATTGATATAGTTTCTAATGGTGAAATCTATATTGGGTCGGACCAAAAATGAATTGTTTTAATTAATAATTCTGTTTGAATAAAACAATTCACTTTTTGATTTAATTATATGTTGTCATCTTAATCCCGAGATGGATGATGAACCCGTATACTTGACTTGTATCCTTTGATGTACTAAAGGGAGACATCGACATTATGTAAAGGTACGCTTGCGATTGCATTGGGGGTATGACTCGTGTATGCGTAGATTCGTTATTCATAGATAGTGGAATCCATAGCTCCTATAAAGAGTCAATGATATCCTCTTATGCATTATCAGTGGGTTGGAAAATACAAGCGCTCGGCCATTAGACTACTCTGTGTTATCTAATGGTTTACTGTTTGTAATAGTATGAATAGTGTTTTTCCAATGGTTTGATAATGGAACATAAGATAAATGTAATCGGGAAGGTAAAACGGAACTTGACCTCAAGTCGATTATGGATATCCTATGGCGATGATATACTAATATATTGAGTCATGGACTAGAGCTAATCAGAGCTTTGTAAATACGCTATATAAATCGAGAGTGCAGCTCTAGGCTTTTAGTGGAATAGCGCTAGAGTTTTATAATCATGAGACGGACTTGTTGGTTTACAAGTATCGTTGTGATTATAGGAGCTTGATTTATATATGTCCATCGGGCCCCTTTGCTAGCTCACATAATTTCTTGTAACGATACGGTGTATTTCCTACATATTGGTAACTTGTATTATTTCCGTAAAAGAGGTTCAAAGTTAATTCATGAGTGATTTATCGGGTGAATTAATTGATAAATTGATTCTAGATAAATTGGTCGAATTATTGTTTTAAGAGTTGTTTAATATGGGAAGACTATTATATGACTATTTTGATCAGGCAATTTCTCTATTGGGTTGCTTGAATCAAAACTGAGGCTCTATGCAAGTTTCCCATGTTGAAGAACTAGGAAAACAACTTTCGTCAGTGCAGACAGGTCGACTGGTGGGTAGACCAGTACAGGTCGACCGGTCCGGTCGACCGGTACAGGTTGACCGGTGAGTTATAACGTCTCTGTCACCGGTCGACCGGTTGCAACGTAAAATGCATGTTGACGTGGCAAAATCGACTCTGGATGCGATTAGAACTTTGTGAAACCTAATTGTTACGGAAGTATGACTTCCTAAATAGTATAAATAGCCTATTAAGTCAGATTACTCATTAGATCACTTGAGAGACTTTTTAGAGGCTATTGATAAGAGATTCCAAGCGGACAAATTGTTTAATTATCAAGAACAATTTTTCTTTGGCTCTCTTGTGATTGGAAGGAGATTAAGAATACCAAGAGGAGATTAAACGAAGTGTGCCCACCCGCACACCAATCGTGGAAACAAGAATAGTAAAGAAGACCAGTTGGTTGAAGCTCTTCTGGTTGCTGTTTGGAACACTTTGATCTGTCAGACGTGCAATTTCCTGAAATCTCAAAAGGTATGATTTAGATCTTTAGTATTTATGTTATATAGCATCATGAACATGTTCTTGTTTGGCTTTGACGTTGATTAAAATTTTTTAAATTCCGCTGCGCACTCGATGCCATTATTTTCCAATAGTCCTTTCGTGCTTCGGGTGTGGAAAACCGGTCTCGAGCCTTCGTCCGTAATGAGTGCCTGGGTGCTTCGGGAGTGTAACCGTCGCATCGATCGATCTGGCCTAATGATGGGTATCGATTTTCCGAGAGGACGAGCCTTGACCGTTAGATTCGCGTCCCTTCGATTTCCCGCCCTACTTTATGACCGTTAGATCTAGGCAGAAATCCCTTACCATTGGATTTTGAAATTTTCATCCAACGGCTGGTGTCGAGGATGTCTTTCCCTATAAATACCCTTCGAAAACCTGAGAGCCATTTTTTCCATTTTCAAAACTTCGAACTCTTTGCTGCTTTTTTGCCGAGATATTTGCATTATGCTGGAATTCCATTTGCTGAACTTCTGATGTTGTTCTCCTGATTCTCCGTGGTGCGCCACGAAACCGACCCGGACATACTTCTTTCTCCGGTGAGTTTTTGAATCTCTTCTCACTTTGTGTACTCGCGGGCTCTTCCCCATTGTACACCTGGAATATACAAATATATATACAGAAAATGAAAATATACATTAGTTTAAAGAGACTTACTTTGTTGTGTTCTGTCTTTTATACAAATATACTTGGCTTTTATATACGCGTAGTTTTTGTCTGTTTGTCTTCGGTTTCTGGGTTCTGGGGAGCTCGTGGTTCCTATGAACACTCTTCGTTTCCATTCTTATATGAATGGTCGACGTTTAACCAGTCGTCGCTTAGAGTAGTCGTCGTTTATTCCTCTCGATGTTAGGGTTTTAACTTAGCTTTTTATCCTTTGCATTACCAGAACAATGGCCCAAAGTTCTCGATCGAGAGGATTCTTCTTACATTGTCCTTCGACCCCCCTTGATGGTGGAAATCTCAAGGACCTCTTCGTCTTCTAGTGTAAGCTCGTGCTTAGGGACATCGAGGGCGTCGGGAAGTTTCGGCAGGTCGACGACTTCAGAAGTGAATTCGGTAGCGTCGAGGGGCTAATAGATCAGGTGGTCGAGCGGATCCCTTTCACGGGGGGGCAACGTAAGCGGGGTAGCTGCCATGATGGTGGACACCCCCCTGGCCCCCATGAGCGGTGATCCAGATAGGCCTTCCTTCACAGCTGACGATGTGGCGTCGAGGGTCCGAAATAAGGACATTATCCGGGCTATGAAGGAGGGATGCATTGACGGCAGGTGGTTCGAGTACCTCCTCCCGGACAAGCATTTTAGGACTAGCATGCCGCCGACCGAATACTTTCCGGTCTACACAAGAGCGGTAATTGCAGGGATGACACTCCCGATTCATCCCTTTGTAAAAGACTACAGCCATTTCTACGGCATCTCTCCTGCCCAATTGGCACCGAACTTCTAGTACTACTTTGTGGGGGCATGGATTCTATGGAACCAGAAGTTTAACATGGAACTCCCCCTGGATGAGTTCCGTTTTATGTACAAGTTGTGCCACGTTGCCAAGTGCGATAGGTGGTACTTCCTGAGCGGCCACGGGAGGGCTCGGCCTAGGTTTGGGAAGCTCATTGCAGGCATTCCTCGTCGTCACATGGGTGGAAGCCCATGTTTTTTATGATTCATGGGCCCTTTAACTTTCATCCCAACGACTGCCGGGCCCGCCGAAGGCTGGTGCAGGCGGCGTTTGGAAATATGAGTAAACCCCTCAATTATCTTTTTATCTAACTTTGCTCCTTCTTTCTCTCTCTTTTTTTATGTTGATGAAGAGTCTTTCATTCTGCAGTTAATTAGGACCTGCCGAAGTTCTCTGGCAATAGTTTGGAGAGAACTGAGGAGGCTTTTTCCTTTCCGTCGAAGGTTCGCCACATCGACACACTTCTGACCAAAGAGAACCTTCGTGCGTCCGGCCTGATTCTTGACCTCCCCGACCCTTCAGATCTTGACACCACATCCCTTTAGACGATGAGGGTAACTTATTTCTCTCGATGCCTTGTAGAATTAAGATTCATGTTCTCCTAACACTGACGATATCTTCTTTTCATCATCAGAGATGGCATCATTGAGGATCCAACTTCCAGGGGCCAACGGCCGGCACCGAGCCAACAGCCAGCATCGAGTTAATAGTCGTCGTCCACCCCGCAGCCCTCGCCATGCCAACAGCCTTCGGCAAAGGGGAAAGAGAGGGCCAACCCTTCCCGCCCTGCACCAAAGGGCAAAAAAGGCAAGAATAAGAGGAGGCGCACTGAGGAGTCGGCTCCTGCCCAGGCGTCGACCGCTAAGACCTAGACACCAGTGGTGCCCAGTCCTGATGTTCGCGCTCCCTCGGGGCCAAGAGAGCACGTACTGATCCCAGGGCAGGGAAGATCATGGACGGGAATTTTTAGGTCTCGGATATTTCTAATGCCGAGGTCGGGGCGATGCTGAAACTCCCTCCTCATTTTTCCCTCATCTTCCAGACTTTATACGAGTCGTTCCTTAAGCCGCATTGGGTTGCTGCATCTCAGTCTTCCATGGTCGATCGGCAACGAAAGCAGATCTCCTTCCAGATTCACGTAAGGTTTTTTAACCTTTTCTGACTTTTTGCAATTTTCCAGAGCCTCGTCCTCTCCCTCCTTAACCTCCTTGACCTAGTCAAGGTGGAGGAGCCTAAGGATGAGATGGTCGACTTGGAGGCCAAGCTCAAGTCCCTCGTCAACGAGGCCCAGAAGGACAGGGATGACGCCGTCGAGGAGAGGGATGTAGCGAGGGCCCAGCTGACAAGCTTGGAAGGCAACTTGGCCAAGCTGATGGCCAAGGTTGCGGACCTTACTCTGCGCATAGACTCGTCTGAGAAGAAGTTGGCTGAGGCGATTGTGGATGCCGAGAATCGCTATACCGAGGGAAAAGTCGACAGGAAGATGGAGGCTGAAGCCGACGCTGCCGCATCTTTTGATGCCAGACGGGCAGAGATCATTGAGGAGTTCAAGGCTTCTTAGGAGCTCCTGGATATCCGTAACAGGGATTTCCAGTCGGCGGGTCAACAAATTGTTGACCTGATCAAGAAGGAGCGTCCTGAGTGGGACTTGGGCTTCCTTTACAACTCTCCTACTCCTGCTGGCGACGTGGGATTGTCCCCACCTACGGGTGATGAAGAGAATGCTCCCTCCCTTGGTGGTGGCAAGGAGCCAGCAGCTGGTGGCGAGGAGCCAGCGGTTGGTGGCGACGACGCTTGAGGAGCCATCTTTTGCTTTTCTTTTTTTGTTATCTCTTTTGGAAATTTCTTTGTAACTAAATATTTCCTTTCAGACAATTTTTATGTATACCTGCATTTTGATATATTTATATAGAGGCAATGGATTTTGTTCATACCTCAATTCATAGTCATTACTTTTTTTTTAGAAAATTCCTTGGAATTCACTAAGTGTTGTCTCTCCTCCTTGGAGGATCTGACGTCGAGTTTACCCCTTGGGGTCGTCATCTTAGGAAATTCCTTAGAATTTCACTAAGTGTTTTGCCTTTGCTCCTTGAAGGATCTGACGTTCAGCTTACCCCTTGGGGTCGTCGTCTTAGGAAATTCCTTAGAATTTCACTAAGTGTTTCGTCTGTCCTCCCTGGAGGATTTGAAGTCGAGCTTACCCCTTGGGGTCGTCGCCTTAGGAAATTCCTTAGAATTTCACTAAGTGTTTTGTCTTTCCTTCTTAAAGGATTTGACGTCGAGCTCCTTCATTCCCCCCGAGTCTGTTAAATATACCCTTGGCTTTTCTTTTAAGCAGACACGTTATTAAGGGGTCAATCTTTTTCATGCTGTAAACATATCAATTTATTCTATTTGCAAAGAATGTACAATTGAAATGCATAAAAAACTTCATACATTATTGGTAGTATAGTCTCAGTTGCTCAGCATTCCATGGGTGCTGAACCTTTTTACCGTCGAGATTTTCTAATATGTAGGTGCCAGGTCGTAGTGTTTCCCTTATGCGATAAGGCCCTTCCCAAGTTGGGCCCAAGGGACCAGTATTCTTGGGTTTCGTGCTTTGTGTTACCCTTTTTAATACTAGGTCTCCCGGGATGAACCTTCTTTGCCGAACTTTCTTATTGTAGTATCGCGCCATTTGTTGCTGATAAGTGGTGAAACGTAGTTGGGAGTCGAGTTGCTTTTCTTCCAATAAATCGAGTACTCTGTCGTCGTTGTGAACAACGGTTCTTAGAGTCAGCGTCGCAATTTCTATAGGAAGTACAGCCTCAACGCCATATGCCATAGAGAAAGGGGTTTCTCCTGTTGTAGTTCAGCTTGTTGTTCTGTATGCCCACAAAACTTTGGGAAGCTCCTCGGCCCATCTCCCTTTCAAGTCACCGAGTCTCTTTTTGAGGGTATATTTGAGTATTTTATTGACCGCTTCGACCTGCCCATTTGATTGTGGATGGATCAGTACCCATGAAACATGTCGCTAAGGAGTCATCAGGTTGCTCAAAGAAGATAAGACTCGAAAAGGAAGTAGTGAGGCGGGACCATCCCTAGATGGATCGCTAGTTCATAACAACCTCTAGAGTCGATTAGTCGGTTAAACACTTAGACTAAAGATCATTGTAACTTCCCATAGGAGCTAGGCAATGGATCTGAGGTGACCAAAAGAGATGGTGATTGGTTGCACTAGATGTGGAGACATCTTGTGAAGTGGACCAAACGAGAGGAGTCTCAATGCAATAGGAGGCTTCACGGACGCCACCCCTATCTGGGATGTGTTGCCGTTTATGATCGTAACACCATAGATGAAACATTTTTTTAAGGATTTTATTTATGTTTAAGTACTTGCATTCATGCATCATACTTTTCTTAAATATAAGCAAATTGCCAACGCCGCTTTATTTTATTTTTTCAGCAATTATGTCTTTATCCCTGATCACACAAATTCTTAGTACGAACAAATTAGTGGGTGAAAATTACGTTGACTGGAAACGTAACCTCGATATTGTGTTGACGGTAGACAAGCACAGGCATGTGCTCACCACCCCCTGTCCTCTTGAGCCGAATGATGATTCCACTCAAGAGGAGGTATACGCATACACTGCTTGGATGCATTCCGATGAGATTGCTAGGTGCTATATCATAGCATCAATTAGAATGTGTTGGAATAGCAACATCGGAACATGCTGACGGCTGCAGATATGATCTATAGCATCTCTAAAATGTTTGGAAGCCAAGGCCGTCAAGCTAAGCAAGCTGCGGTGCGTAACTTCATGAACTGTCGGATGAAATCCGACACTCCTATTCGGGACCATATGCTACTGATCATAAGTCACCTGAATGAGATGGAGCTCATGGGAGCTGAAATAGATGGAGAGACTCAGGTGGATATGATCCTAGAGACTATCCCGAAGATGTTTGACAACTTCAAACTCAACTACTCAATGAAAAAGTTGAGCTATTCACTCCCAGAACTCATGAAGGAGCTTCAAACTGCGGAAACTCTACTACTTAAAGGCAAGAAGAGGAACGGAGAGGCAAACCTTGCTGAAGCGAAGCCTTCCACCTCTGTAGCCAAGAAACAGAAGAAAACCCGTAGCAACAAGAAGAAGCCGGCTGCAAAAGGCAAAAACATTGCAAAGGTGGACAAGAGTAATGAAAAATGTCACCATTGCGGAGTAGCTGGCCACTGGAAATGTAACTGTCCTACATACCTCAAGGCGGTTAAAGCTAAAGGTACATTACTTGTTACCGAAGCCTGTTTTGTGGCTGACTCTACTTTCTCTTGGATTGTAGACTCTGGAGCCACTAATCATGTTTGTTGGTCTCTGCAGGGGTTCAGGGAAAACAAAAGGCTTAGCAAGGATGAGTTCAACTTCCGCTAGGAATGGAGCATCAATATCAGCGAAATCTGTTGGAAGTATTAAATTAGTTTTTGAGAACATTTTTATTGTTTTGAACAATGTTTATTATGTCCCGGTTTTTGGGAAAAACCTTATTTCTGTAGCTCATTTGATTGAGCAAGGATATTCTTTGGATTTTAATAATGATTTAATTCGAATTCTTAAGAATGACTTCATGATTACTTCTACAGTCACGATAAACAATCTGTTCTACGTCACACCAAATATTCCAATGATTTATGATACTGAATTGAACGATGGTTCGATAAGGGATAGTAAAAGATTGAGGTTACACCCAATTGATCAAACCTATAAATGGCATCTACATCTTGGACACATTAGCCTTGACAGGATTAAAAAGTTGGTAAGAGACGGTCCCTTACAAACCTGAAGTGTAGGCTCACTACCTACATGTGAATCCTGCATAGAAGGAAAAATGACCAAGAGACCCTTTTCAGCAAAGGGTAATAGAGCTGATGAATGCCTAGAACTCGTACATAGTGATGTATGTGGGCCATTTAATATCCAAGCAAGAGGAGGATATGAATATTTCATAACCTTCATTGATGACAATTCTCATTTTGGTCACATTTATCTAATGCGTCAAAAGTCTGAAACGTTTGAAAAGTTCAAAGAGTTCAAGGCCTTGGTTGAAAAGCAATTAGACAAACAGACCAAAACACTACGATCTTATCGTGGTGGTGAATACTTGCTGGGAGAGTTCGACGACTTTCTTAAGGAAGAAGGTATATTTTCTCAACTAACTGCGCCAGGTACTCCTCAGCAATGGCGTGTCAGAAAGAAGGAATCAAACTCTGTTAGACATGGTTAGATCAATGATGAGTTACTCATCTCTTCCAGATTCCTTTTGGGGATATGCTTTGGAAACAGCAGCATACATTCTGAACCAAGTTCCATCTAAAGCAGTGCCTGGAACTCCATATGAAAGATGGAGTGGCAAGAAGTCATCTCTTGGCCACACCAGAATATGGGGTTGTCCAGCACATGTGCTTAGAAAGAAGACTGGTAAGCTAACCAGTCGTTCAGAACTATGCCTGTTTGTAGGATATCCTAAAGGAACAAAAGGCTACATCTTCTATAGTCCTACTGATCAGAAAACATTCGTCAGCACGAATGCTCGTTTTCTGGAAGAGGATTTTATAAAGAATATGAAGCCTAGAAGCAGGCTTGTACTTGAGGAATTGACTGGTGAAAATGTTCAGGCAACATGTCCGCGGTCTATTCCTGAATCGACAACAGATGAACCACAACAAGAACTAACACCAATAGAGCCTCGACGTAGTGGGAGGGTTATGAGACAACCTGATAGGTACATGTCTTATGGAGATACATTGAATGCAGTCTCAGATTTGAACATCGACGAACCTATCTCCTATTCGCAGGCTATGGAAAGTTCTAAAGCAAACTTATGGCGTGAAGCCATGAACGCTGAAATACAATCGATGTATAAAAATGGCGTATGGACTCTGGTTGATCCTCCTGAAGGGGTAAAACCCGTAGGGTTTAAATGGATCTACAAGAAGAAAAGGGGTCCAGATGGGAATGTAGAGACATTTAAGGCAAGGCTAGTAGCCAAGGGCTACACCCAGAAAGAAGGCATTGACTATGAGGATACCTTCTCTCCGGTAGCCATGCTTAAATCCATCCGCATTCTTCTATCCATTGTTGCTGCTTTAGATTATGAAATCTGGTAGATGGATGTGAAGACAGCTTTTCTGAATGGCAATCTGGATGAGCGCATTTATATGGCACAACCAGATGGATTCATCGAAAAGGGTCAAGAAGAAAAGGTTTGCGAATTGCAAAAGTCAATGTATGGACTAAAGCAGGCATCCAGATCATGGAATATCAGATTCGATGAGGTTGTTAAAACTTACAGTTTTGTTTAGTCAATGGATAAGCTTTATGTGTATAAGCTGATACAAGAAGGCAAAGTGGTTTTCTTAGTCTTATATGTAGATGACATACTACTCATTGGGAATGACGTAGGAAGACTGACTGAGGTTAAGCTCTGGCTGGCAAAGCAGTTTGACATGAAGGATTTAGGAGAAGCTGCCTATGTTCTGGGAATTCAGATCTTTCGAGATTGGAAGAACAAACAATTGGCACTATCTCAAGCATCCTATATCGATAAGGTAATGGACCGATTCGCCATGCAAAACTCCAAAAAGGGTTATCTACCCTTCAGACATGGAGTATCCCTCTCAAAGGAGCACTATCCCAAGACTTCTCAAGAAGAGGAAGACATGAGCCGAGCTCCTTATGCTTCAGCCATAGGAAGCCTCATGTATGTAATGCTTTGCACCAGACCTGATATATGCTACGCATTAGGCGTGGTGAGTAGATGCCAGTCAAATCCTGGACCCAAGCACTGGGTTGCTGTCAAGCATATCCTCAAGTATCTTAGGAGAACGAGGAACTATATGCTTGTTTATTCAGGTACTGACCTGACTATGACGGGATACACCGACTCTGATTTCCAATCGGATAAAGATTCTAGGAAATCCACTTCACGATCTGTGTTTATCCTGAATGGAGGTTCGGTGGTATGGAGGAGTATTAAACAGACTTGCATAGCTGACTCCACCATGGAGGCTGAATATGTGGCAGCTTGTGAAGCTGCGAAAGAGGCCGGATGGCTTAAGAAGTTTCTTGTTTCACTGGAAGTTGTTCCGGAAGCTGATAGGCCCATGGTACAGTATTACGATAACAGTGGGGCTGTAACAAACTCTAAGGAGCCTAGAAGCCACAAAAGGTCTAAGCACATAGAGCGGAAATACCACCTCATCCAAGAGATTGTACAAAGAGGCGATGTTGAAGTGAAAAAGATATCAACACATGACAACTTGGCCGATCCGTTCACAAAGGCTTTATCTGGTAAAGTCTTCAATAGCCATCTGGAAGGTTTGGGCATGCAAGATTGTACACACCTACTTTAAGTCCAAGTGGGAGTTTGTTGGAAATGTGTCCATAAAGTGGGATGTAATTTGTTATTTGTGAAATGGCAAATGTCAGACATTATTGTTTTTACTGATTTTATAAAATGAAATAAAGTTCTGTTTTGACACATACTCAAGAGTGTTAGTGATGTTGCTTAGTCCATAGACTGTTATCAATGAAAGAAGAGTTAGGAAACTCTGCTGGACAAACTCTTCTGATACAGTTTAAAATAGATGTTCGCAGTCTTAGGATTGATTGGCCAATCGAATCCGATATGACACTTGGATCGAACCATGTGATGCTGGCATTGGGGCATAGGAGTTGGACTCTGTGGTTGATCTAGACATGCTCGTAACATGTTGAATAGACCATGTAACTGATTAGGTTAGAGTAAGAACTGTTTACAGAACTCTAAACCTAATTATCACAACTTAAGTATATTTGTGTAATTATCTTAATCCTGAAGTGAATGAGATTAGTTCACAGTTTTAAAAAAAAGAAAATATATTGGGGGGTTTTAAAAAAAAGAAAATACATTTCAACTTAATATCTCATGATCTTTGATTTACCAATGAGATTAGTTCACAGTTTTTGAACGACATCTCGGTCATTGGGATCATGACATTATTGAGTTGGAGTTATGTGATTCACAGATATAGAATTCGTAAAAAATAATATCACCTCATGCTTTATTGACGGGTGTGTGAATAAATAAACTAGGCCTGGTATTCAATGATGATATTCATTGATTAAGACATCGTGACATGTGCGAGACATCTTACGAACATATGTCTTTCTTATTCACAGTCATATAAAGGAGTTGAGGAAATAATGATTGGAATGGTAAAACGGTAATATTTTATACCATTCTGATCACTGATATTTATGAAGGATAATAATGCATTTACACTGTGGACCGTGTGATAAATTGTATCAACACCATTAGAAAAAATAGCGTACATGAATCGAGAGATTATTCAGCATCGAACTTTTAGTGGAGTCGTGCGATGTCGGAATTAAATATGTCGATAACTTATTGGGATAAGTTAGTCGAATATTGTAATTCCATAGCTTTGTTCATGTGGGTCCATTCGGTCTCAAGGCTAGCTCTGATAAATGGGAAAATAGAAACTGATGTTTTGTTATATATAATTATGTTTAAAATTCATTATGTTATTTTTCATTTATTTTATAATTGAAAAATAAAAGGAATCAATTTTCAATTTTGAAATTAATAGTGATTAATTTAAAATTCAAAATAAAATTTAAACACGATTTGATTTAGCAACTAAAGGAGAGAGAAAGTTGATTTTTTTTTTGGGAAAATTAAGATATCCCTTGCCATAAGAGGATTTCGAATTTTGCTCCAAAATGAGAAAGAAAATTCAGAAATCCCTAGCCATGTGGGGATTTTCGGATTTTAATCCAAGGGTGAAGGGGAAATTCAAAAATCCCATCTAGGGTTTGAGTTTTTGAATTTCCTCCTATATAAGGATATTTATTAAAAAACCTAACAATGAGTTTTTTGAGAAAAAAAAAATATCACATACTTTTCTCTCCTGGGGTGGCCGAATTTTAGAGACAAAATAGAAAGAAAATTGTTTCCTTAGGTTTCGAAAAAGAGCCCACTCTCTCATCCCAAATACCATAGAGTCATTGCCTTAAATCAACGAGTGGTTTTTGGTGTGATCGTGTCGATAGATCAACGATCTTCTTTCACGGATTCTCCATCTTGGAATGTGAGATAGTGAGACAAGATCCTTGCAGTCATTTAATTCAATCGTCACAAAGCTATGTGTATTATTCTAATCCTTTGTCTATAAACATATTTCATGCATGTATCTATCGTTGTGGTTTACGTTTAATTTGGAATTAAATGGATATGATAAAATTTTTTGAAATTCCGCCTACAATGTTGTTGTTGTTCAAATGATTTTTCTTCTATAAATCACAACAAGATCCTATAGCCCAAACCTTCCAGATGGCTATCGAAGACTTTACCAGATAAAGCCTTTGTGAACGGATCGGCCAAGTTGTCATGTGTTGATATCTTTGTTACTTCAACATCGCCTCTTTGTACAATCTCTCAGATGAGGTGGTATTTCCGCTCTCTGTGCTTGGACCTTTTGTGGCTTCTAGGCTCCTTAGAGTTTGCTACAGCCCCACTATTATCGCAATACAGTACCATGGGCCTATCAGCTTCCAGAACAACTTCCAGTGAAACAAGGAACTTCTTAAGCCATCCGGCCTCTTTCGGAGCTTCACAAGCTGCCACATATTCGGCCTCCATGGTTGAGTCAGCTATGCAAGTCTGCTTAACACTCCTCCATACCACCGAACCACCATTCAGGACAAACACAGATCCTAAAGTGGATTTCCTGGAATCCTTATCCGATTGGAAATCAGAGTCGATGTATCCCATCATAGTCAGGTCAATACCTGAATAAACAAGCATATAGTTCCTCATTCTCCTAAGATACTTGAGGATATGCTTGACAGCAACCCAGTGCTTGGGTCCAGGGTTTGACTGGAACCTACTCACCACGCCTACTGCGTAGCATATATCAAGTCTGGAACAAAGCATTGCATACATGAGGCTTCCTACGGCTGAAGCGAAAGGAACTCGGCTCATATCTTCCTCTTCTTGAGGAGTCTTGGGACATTGCTCCTTTGAGAAGGATACTCCATGTCTGAAGGGTAGATAACCCTTTTTGGAGTTTTACATGGCGAATCAGTCCATTAGCTTATCGATATAGGATGCTTCAGATAGTGCCAATTGTTTCAACCAAGGCCTTGAACTCCTTAAATAAATATGACCAAAACGAGAATAGTCATCTATGAAGGTTATGAAATATTCATATCCTCCTCTTGCTTGGATATAAAATGGCCCAGATACATCACTATGTACGAGTTCTTGGCATTCATCAGCTCTATTACCCTTTGCTGAAAAGGGTCTCTTGGTCATTTTTCCTTCCATGCAGCATTCGCATGTAGGTAGTGAGCCTACACTTAAGGTTTGTAAGAGACCGTCTCTTACCAACCTTTTAATCCTGTCAAGGCCAATATGTCCAAGACGTAGAGGCCATTAATAGGTTTGATCAATTGGGTCTAACCTCAATCTTTTACTATCCCTTATTGAATTATCATTCAATTCAGTATCATAAATCATTGGAATAATTGGTTTGACGTGGAACAGATTGTTTATCATTATTGTAGAAGTAATCATGAAGCCATTCTTAAGAATTCGAATAACATCATTATTAAAATCCAAAGAATATCCTTGCTCAATCAAACGACCCTTGCCTGGGCAACCCCAGCGCCAGGGCATACGACCCCTGCCTGGGCAGGCCCTGCAGGCCCGCTAGGGGGCCGCGGCCCTTGCCTGGGCAAGGGTAGCGGCAGGGCCTGCAGGCCCACTAGGGTTTCAGAAAACCCTAGCGCACTCCTAAACCCTAGTGTGCCGCACAACCAAACCCAGGGAAGGGGCTGGCGGTTGGGCTTGTGGCGGAGGCTGGGACTCGTGCAACAGCGACAGTGGCGGCGGCACCAAAGAAAAATTTCTGGGAATTTTAAATTACAAAATTTCCTACACCCTTTAATGGCTTACATTATTTTCTAGAGAAAAACATAAACCACCAATTTGGTGTAATCAAAACCTATAGCCAATCGATCGGAATCCAATCACATATATAATCAAAACAATTTTGAATTCATTACATATTCATGCAAGATGCCAATATCAACACATATCATACACTCAATCGCATAAACATAAATCATGCATGATCATAAGCCCTAGGCTCTGATACCAATTGTAGGATCTAGTTGTGATTTATAGATGAAAAATCATTTGAACAACAACAACATTGTAGGCGGAATTTCAAAATTTTATCATATCCATTTAATTCCAAATTAAACGTAAACCACAACGATAGATACATGCATGATATATGTTTATAGACAACGGATTAGAATAATACACATACCTTTGTGACGATTGAATTAAATGACCGCAAGGATCTTGTCTCACTATCTCACGTTCTGAGATGGCGAATTGTCGTGAAACAAGATCGTTGATCTATCGATACGATCACACCAAAAACCACTCGTTGATTCAAGGCTATGACTCTATGGTATTTGGGATGAGAGAGTGGGCTCTTTTTCATAAACCTAAGGAAACAATTTTTCTTCTATTTTTTGTCTCTAAAATCCGACCACCCTAGGAGAGAAAAGTGTGTGATATTTTTTCTTCTCAAAAATCATTTTTAGGGTTTTCAATAAATATCCTTATATAGGAGGAAATTCAAAAACTCAAACCCTAGATGGGATTTTCGAATTTCCCCTTCACCCTTGGATTAAAATCCGAAAATCCCTACATGGCTAGGGATTTCTGAATTTTTCTTCCCCTTTTGGAGCAAAATTCGAAATCCTCTTATGGCAAGGGATTTCCGAATTTTCCCAAAAAAATATATCAACTTTCTCTCTCCTTTAGTAGCCAAATAAAATCATGTTTAAATTTTATTTTGAATTTTAAATTAATCACTACTAATTTTGAAATTCAATATTCATTCCTTTTATTTTTCAATTATCAAATAAATGATAAATAACATAATGAATTTTAAACATAATTATATAACAAAACATCAATTTCTATTTTCCCATTTATCAGAGCTAGCCTTGAGACCGAATGGACCCACATGAACAAAGCTATTTAATTACAATATTCGACTAACTTATCCCGATAAGTTATCGACATATTTAATTCTGACATCGCACAACTCCACTAAAAGTCTGATGCCGAATAATCTCTCGATTCATGTGCGCTATTTTTTCTGATGGTGTTGATACAATTTATCACACGGTCCATAGTGTAAATGCATTATTATCCTTTGTAAATATCAGTGATCAGAACGGTATAAAATATTACTGTTTTACCATTCCAATCATTATTTCCTTAACTCCTTTATATGACTGTGAATAAGAAAGACATATGTTCGTAAGATGTCTCGCACATGTCACGATGTCTTAATCAATGAATATCATCATTGAATACCAGGCCTACTTTATTTATTCACACACCCGTCAATAAAGCATGAGGTGATATTATTTCTTACGAATTCCATATCTGTGAATCACATAACTCCAACTCAATAATGTCATGATCCCAATGACCGAGATGTCGCTCAAAAACTGTGAACTAATCTCATTGGTGAATCAAAGATGATGAGATATTAAGTGGAGCTATGCATTCACTTCAGGATTAAGATAATTACACAAATATACTTAAGTTGTGATAATTAGGTTTACAGTTGTGTAAACGGTTTTTTACTCTAACCTAATCAGTCACATGGTCTATTCAACATGTTGCGAGCATGTCTAGATTAACCACAGAGTCCAACTCCCATGCCCCGAGACCAGCATCACATGGTTCAATCTAATAGTCATAATCGGATTCGATTGGCCAATCAATCCTAAGACTGCGAATATATATTTTAAACTGTATCAGAAGAGTTTGTCCGGCAGGGTTCCCCTGACTCTTCTTTCGTTGGTAACAGTCTATGGACTAAGCAATATCGCTAACACTCTTGAGTATGTGTGAAAACATAACTTTATTTCATTTTATAAAATCAACAAAAACAATAATGTCTGACATTTGTCATTTCACAAATAACAAATTACATCCCACATTATGGACACATTTCCAACAAACGCTAGTCCCAGGTTTGAAAATTCGAGGTAGGCTTTCTATCCCTTTTCCTTGTGAGCCTGTTTTCAAAAAGGATTTTGGCCTTGAAAATGTTTTAAAGAAAGGGATTGGTTTTCGAAAGAAAAGTGTTTTAAAAACCAAGGCTTGTTAGTTTATGGAAATCCTTGGCTTGTCCTATCCATGGAATCCATAGCTTGTCCTGTCATGGAACCTCATGGCTTGCCCAGTCATGGGGCCCGCGGCTTGAGTAGTTCGTGGGGTCATATGAACGATTTCTTAGTGTTAAAATGAATGATTTCTTAAGATAAGAGATCTTGTGAACTATTAATAGAGTCTATTGCTGCAAGCCTAGATAGGATGCGGAGAGTGCATCCTCGGGGGCAGAACCCGAAACCGGTCTGGTAGGCGAGGCACTCCATGAGGTGAGTAGTTTATACTAATTACTTGCTGAAGCCTGTAATATGGTTATTTTCAGTTATATTTTCCTTTGAGAAAAAGGATGTGAGGTTCCAGCTGTTCTGTCGGGACTGAATGTCTTATTTTATTCAGTTATTCATTTATACACTCATTTATTTTCAGTATTTCAAATTATATCCTACTGGGCCTTTTGCTCACGTTTTATGTTTCAAATGTTTAAAACCCCTCCCAGGAGACTCTAAGAGCGGGGCACAGTAGCGGAAGTAGCTGAGTGGTGCTATGGAATGATCAAGTGAGGATTCTGTTCATCCTCTGACATAAAGTGTAAGGAATATGTAAGAATTTGTAATAAATGACATCTAGATTTACTAGACTGTGGATGATGTCTATTGTAATTGATTATTTACATGTGCATGTATGTATGATACTGTATATCCTGTGGGTAGAGCCCTATGTGTTGTCAGAGGCTCGGGATTTTGTAGTTTATTTATTTATTTTAATACAGGCAGGTGGGGCCGCTTGGGGAATCTGCTTTGTCAATCCCTAATCGAGCTCCACGTCACCCACCCCGTTTGGGGAACGTGATAGAGTGGTATCAGAGCCCTAGGTTAAGAATCCACTAGATTGTACATACATGTGTGACATCAGGAATCCACTGAATGGTCTAGTTTCTTTTCAGATAAAGGAGATGCCGCCAAGGCGTAGATCAGTTAACAACCCGGCTCCACAAAACCAAGAGTTCCAGGATGCCATGTATGCCGCTTTCCAAGGCATGGCCACTCAGGCTCAGAATGAGTGGCCGGCAGGAGATAGGATGCAAGGTTACTTCTGAGAATTTAGGTGGGCACCTATCCCCTCGTTTAACAGTGAGGGAGGACCCCAAGAAGCGGAGTTCTAGATGGACTCCATAGTGAAACATTTGGATACTATGGGAGTTCCGGAAGAGTACCGGATAGAATTTGCCGTGTATAAAATAGAAGATCATGCCAGCAACTGGTGGAAGCATGTTAGAAGAAGACTTAATGTTGCTGAGATGACTTGGGAACAATTTTAAACTCTCTTTGATGAGCATTATTTTCCTGAGAGTTATAGAGAACAAAAGGCATTGGAATTTATGACCTTGCAACAGAGGGATATGACAGTAAGAGAGTATGAGGCTAAGTTTAATGACCTGTCTCGCTTCGCGCCATCTATGGTAGAGTCAGAGCATCTGAAATGTATGAAGTTTGAAAAGGGCCTGAAAGCTAACGTAAGGAGACCCTTAGTGCCTCTAAGGATCCGGGAGTTTCGAGGCCTAGTGGATGCTGCTACCAGTGTGGAGCAAGACAACTTGGCCTATTACCAGAGTAAGGAAGCAGCTGCACGAGCCTCTGCTTCTGGCAGACCTACCGCTTCGGGTGGACCCCAGCAGAGTGGAAGAAGAAATCGTAACTAGGGACAAGCGGTTGGGGAAATGATTAGTGGTGGTAGCAGTTCATCAGGGAGTGACAGAAGTGCTCCTTATGGACCCAAGTGTCACCATTACGGGCAGGTGGGCCATATTAGGAGGAATTGTCCTAATCGGCCACCGGCTCAACAAGCCCAAGGTGATACTTCATACAGCTAGGGGAGGCCACCACAGTTCATGCCGCCTTACCAGCCGCAAATGCAAATGCAAATGCCCACATACTATCCTCCTGTGCTAGCCTACTGACCGCCTCAATACCAACAATTTCGGCCTCAGGCGCCGGGACCGGTACAAATACCTCCTCCACAACAGTATAGGCCACAGACTCAAAGGCCTAATGTTGGTGACAAAGGGAAGGGGAAAGCGCATGCACAAGCTTATACCCTAACAGGAGGCAGTTCTGATGGTGAGGCCAGCAACACGGTGGTCAAGGGTATGATTCTAATCTCTCCCTCTTTTGCTCACGTGTTGTTTGATACAGTGCCACATACTCATTTATATCAAATTCTTTTGTTCGGACTTTGAAACTGAAATCTGAGAATTTAGAAGTCCCGATGAATTTAAACTCTCCACTAGGGTGTGTGTGGAGGTAATGAGTATGTGTAGATCGTGTGAAGTCACAATTGGGGGTGAGCAATTGAGAGCGGATTTGATTATCCTTCCGATGAGCCTGTTTGATGTGGTACTCGCAATGGATTGGTTGTCAAAATTTGGAGCAGTTGTTGATTGCTACCCTAGGAGAGTGACCCTGATGACTAAGTCAGGAGCGGTGATCGCGTATCAGGTAGATATGAACCCAGTCCTGGAAGAACGACTGTTGAAGTACAGTGTTGGGGGACAGAGGAATCTGGCCTGCTTTTCTTCCCTTTTTGCTTTGGAGGGTGAACCTGAGGTAATCGAGGATAATATGGGAATTCCAGTGGTGGATGAGTTTACAGATGTATTTCCTGATGATGTACCTGGTTTACCGCTAGATCGGGAGATTGAATTCTGTATTGATTTGGTTCCGGGAACGACACCTATTTCTTTTCCCCCATACTGGATGGCACCTGCTTAAATGAGAGAGTTAAGAAAGCAGCTTGAAGAGCTAGCAGAAAAGGGATACATCCAGAATAGTACTTCCCCTTGGGGTGCACCGGTGCTATTTGTGAAAAAGCATGACGGATCTCTTCGGTTGTGCATCGACTACCGTCAACTGAATAGGGTAACTGTGAAGAATAAGTATCCATTGCCAAGGATCGATGAGTTATTCGATCAGTTGGGTGGATCATAGTTTTACTCAAGATTAACATGAGGTCCGGATACCACCAATTGAAAATCAGGGAAGAAGATATCCCGAAGATTGCTTTTCAGACTCGGTATGGACACTTCGAGTTCTTGGTGATGTCGTTCGGGTTGACAAATGCCCCTGCTGCATTTATGGATTTGATGAATTGTGTTTTCCGGTTGTACTTGGATCGGTTCGTTATTGTCTTCATTGATGACATCCTGGTGTATTCGAAGACTTGGGAAGAACATGAACAACATTTGAGGATTGTTCTTCAGACTCTTAGTGAGCACCAGTTATATGCAAATAAGGAGAAGTGTGACTTCTGGCTGACAGAGGTGAAGTTCTTGGCCATGTAATTTCAGGACAAGGAATTTCAGTGGACCCATCCAAGATTGAAACTGTGTTACAGTGGGAAAGGCCGAAGAATGTGGCAGAGATTCGAAGCTTTCTCAGGCTCGCGGGGCATTACTGGCGTTTTGTAAAGGATTTCTCGAGTATCGCTACACCGATGACTTGGTTGACCAAGAAAGATGTCAGATTCGAGTGGGATGCTGAATGTGAACATGCCTTTCAGGAATTGAAGGTAAGGTTGACAAGTGCACCGATTCTGACGATTCCTAATATCGAGGAGCCATATGAGGTGTACTCTGACGCCTCAGGGGTTGGGCTTGGTTGTGTCTTGATGCAAGGCAGACACGTAGTAGCGTACACATCTCGCCAACTGAGACCGTATGAGCAGAACTACCCCACGCATGACTTGGAGTTAGCAGCGGTAATATTTGCTCTGAAGATATGGAGATGTTATCTCTATGGAGCAAAGTTTCAGGTCTTCTCTGATCATAAGAGCCTGAAGTACTTGTTTACCCAGAAAAATCTGAACCTCAGACAGAGGAGATGGGTAGAGTACATGGAAGATTATGACTTCACTCTGCAGTATCATCCTGGAAAAGCTAATGTGGTGGCTGATGCCCTTAGCAGGAAAACGTCAGGGACTCTGGCGTCATTAGCTTTGGAGGATTGGAAGAGGACTAAAGTAGTGAGTGAGTATGATCTTCAGTACCATGAGGATTATAACTAGGCTGTGGTGTATAATCTGATCTCCGCACCAGCTCTTGTGCAGCAAGTCAAGCAGAATTAGTGGCAAGATTCTCATCTTCAAGGAATCTGGACTCGAATCCAAAATGGAGAACAGTTTGAGGATTTGAGAATCCGAGAAGACGGGACACTGTACTTCGGCGACCGCCTCGCTATTCCTAAAGTGGGTGAGATCAAGAAAGCGATTCTGAATGAAGCTCACAAATCAATGTACTCCATTCATCCGGGTAATACCAAGATGTACCAGGACTTGAAGAGACAGTATTGGTGGAGAGGCATGAAGAAAGATGTTTGTGAGTATGTCTCAGAATGCGTGACTTGCCTCCAAGTTAAAGCTGAACATAAGAAGCCAGCTGGAGAGTTGCACTCTCTACCTGTACCGGGATGAAAATGGGAGCACATCACGATGGATTTTCTGATGGGACTACCGAGAACTGAGCATAGGCACGATGCCATCAGGGTGGTCGTAGATCGGTTGACGAAATCTGCGCATTTCATACCGTTCCGTGCGACTTATTCTCGGAAGGTTCTGGCAAAATTGTACCTGGAACATGTCGTGAAGTTCCATGGAGTACCATTGTTGATCGTGTCTGATCGTGATACGCATTTCAATGCAAGGTATTGGAGAAGTTTCCAGGAAGCCATGGGAACAGAATTGAATTTCAGCACAACATTTCATCCTCAGACTAATGGACAATTTAAAAGAGTTATTCAGATTCTGGAGGATATGCTTCGTGCTTGTGTTCTAGATTTTTACGAGAACTGGAAGAAATACCTGCACCTTGCTGAATTCGCTTACAATAACAGCTATTAGACCAGTATCGGTATGGCACCGTTCGAGGCGTTGTATGGTCGTCCTTGTAGGTCACCTGTTTGTTGGTTGGAACCAGAGGATAGACTTACAACTCGACTGGATGTCATTCAAGAGAATAACGAGAAGATAGTTGTGATTCGGGAACGACTATCGACAGCTCAAAGTTGACAGAAGAGCTATGCTGGTAGAAGGCATAGGCCTTTGGAATTCAAAGAAGGCAACATTGTTCTGTTGAAGGTTTCCCCACGTAAGGGAGTTACTTTGTTTGGTGTGAAAGGGAAGCTTGCGCCAAGGTATATTGGACCATTCCCGATCGTGCAGCGAGTTGGTCTTGTGGCGTATCATCTTGCCCTGCCGCCTGAATTATCTCATGTGAATGACGTGTTCCATGTCTCCATCGTCGAAAATGTCAACCTGATTCGGAAGCTGTAGTGCAATGGTATGACGTTCCGATACAGGAGGACACGACGTACGATGAGGTACTGGTCCAGATTAATGACCGGAAGATGAAGAGTCTGCGTCATCGTGAGATCCCGTTAGTGAAAGTGTTGTGGCAGCACCATGGTGTTGTGGAAGCAACATGGGCGCTTGAAACGACAATGTAGGAATGTTATCCGCATCTGCTTGCACTTTGAGGTGAGTTTTAATTTTGGGGACGAAATTACCCAAGAGGGGTAGAGTTGTAACGTCTCAAAGAATTAAATGTGCTTAATTAAGATAATTGAGATTATTAGTGTGCCTAATTTGAATTTATTAATTGGTTATTAATAAATAAATGTTTCTGACACGTGTAGATTTAAATAATTCTAAGGTATTTAAATATTCTGAGTAATTTTATTCTAAACCAGAAGTGTGTATGTGCGCATTTCTGGACTGTCAGTTTTTTAAATATTGTGACACATGTCCATTTTTCCTTTTCTTTTTCTTTTTCCTTCCTTCCTTCCCGTGCATACACTCTCTCTCTCTCACTCTTACTCCCGTGCTCTCTCTCTCTCTCTCTCTCTCTCTCACTCATTTTTGTCTCAAATCAAGACCGGATTCGAGCCAAGAGTGATTTCAAAAAGTTTTCAACATCAAGAGAAGGATTCAAGGTAAGATTACTGAAAGAACCTCTCTTGAATTTCAAGTTTTTTGGATTAAAAACTTACTTTTGTTGGGAATAGTGTCCTGAAAGCATGAGATGTAAAAGGATATTTATTATTTATTTAATAAAATAGTTTATTCATCATTTTATGTGCATATATTTATGAATATTTTATGAATATCAAATAAAATTCCTTGATTATTTATGTAACCTTAAACATAGTATATAAGTGTTATATACAAGAGGATAATGTTTAAGGATAATAATCAAAAGTAACTGTTCATAATGAATTTAATTAAAGTTTGGAATCTTTAATTAAAACATTATTAATACATGTCATTCCATTTAGAATGGAGCAGTGTTATCCGCCTTTGTTAATATGGCGAGATATTGAATGAGTGTATTTCGCATAATGAGATTATGTGGAACATGGGCCTTGAGACACAATATGAATTTCTAATAATTTCCGTTAAGCATAGAAATTCTAATTGAGTCTACTGATGGTCATATATAGAATGATCTTAATCATGAGTTCTTAACAAACTCCTATTTATGGATTTATGTCCTTTGATTTACTCGGTACGGATTCTGAAACCCTGAATCCTATTCCTTGTATTTTGGAGACATAATGAAATAGGTAGCTGGGAATGTTATTATACGAGATGGAATCCATTCCTTCTTGAGAGAGAAGCAGATAAATAATTCTCTTGAGTGTTGATTCGGTACTTGGATTAGTAAGAGCGCTCTGGTTCATGAATGTGTTTTATGAATCACTATCCATTAGAGAATCAATGGTACTCAAGGATAAAGATGTAATTAGAGAGGTTAACGGATTCTACCTGACTCTAATTATGAATTATTTATGGAGGATCGATCTATATGCAATGACTATATCAAATGGACACTTCATAGTTTAGAAGTAATTAATGTCTATAATTCCGAGAGTGCAATTCCAAGTTTATAGTGGAGTAACTATTGGAATTAATAGAATTAATTAATTAATTAAAGTGTTTAATTAATTATTAATTTTATTGGAGCTCAAAATTATAGGTCCATTAGTCCCCGCGTCGTCCTTGTAATTCTACCAGACACAAAGGGCAAAATGGGAATTTTAGAATTACGGAATTCTAAAATTAAATACTCGAAGAATAATTAATTGAGAATTAATTATTATTTAAATAATGAGATTATTTAAATTTGAATTTGAACATATCTAGATTTATCCATTTAAACTTATTTGATAAGTTGTTCAATTTAGAATTCAAATTAATTTAAGTTTGACTTAAATTCGAATTTGAATCTGAATTAAAATTGAACTACTGGATAATGGATAAAATATCTTCCTTCCTTATCTTATTTAGGTGCCACACATCAAAGGGATAAGGTGAAGGGATTTTTGTTCTAAAATTCAAAATTGGAGATAAGGATTTGATCCTATTTTGAAGTTTGGAATCAAGGAATTGACGTGGAAGACTTTGGTGTTCTAAACACAAAAGCTTGGACTTAGGACTGTTCGTGGTCAAAGAAAATCAAGATATCATCCGAGTCGGCTACAAGGTATTTTTTCGGTTGATCCTTGAATCTTATAAATTAATGAGATTATTTTATTGGTGCATAAATTAATATAATCTATAGAGTATCTCAAAAGTTTTATGAAAATTTTTGTTATACACGATCCGCCTTTCAGTTTTTGTGTTTCGCCGCCGAATTCGATTCGGCAACCAACAATTGGTATCGGAGGCGGTCTATAGGCGATATTAATTTATGCTTCAATTAAATATGTGATATTTAAATATGTATGTATGTGATGAGTAGGCACTTGCATTTATGGATGTTTATTTTTATTCATGATGATGAATGTATGGATGATGGATTTGGTCGTTAATTATATGGTTCCATGGATCTGTTATATTCATTCGTTAATAAATTATTTCTAATTTAATTCGGGATTAGAATTATTGTAATTCTAGGATTTGGGTAGAATTAGGGTTTATGATTTTGAATCAAGAAGGAGGCCATGAAGATCATATTTGAAGCCTTCAAAGAAGCCCAGAAACGAGAAAAAATTCCGGAAATCGCGGCCCAGACGCGTCGTCGGAATTGCCCAGGCGCGGCCAGGACGCGGCCCAGCTAGGGCTAGGACGCTGCCCAGCGCGCGTCCCGGACGCGGCCCAGCGGCCCGGCGTCAGGGCCGCGCCAGGCGCGTCCGGGCGCGCGCCCAGGGCGGCCGGCCGCGGGCCGTGGGCCAGGCCGCTGCCCGGCGCGCTGGCGGCCCAAGTTCGGGATTTGATCCCGAAGGTTTCAAAACCCTCGTGAAGGCGTGCGGCGGGCCCAAAAAGTTCGGATCCCAAGGAAGGTGAAATCCAACCCGGAGACAAAGAATGAAGCCGAAGAATGAAGAATTCAAGAATCGAAGTCCCGTTGATGTAACGGAAGAATATAATTATTGTAATTATTTATTTATTCGATTCGATTGAGTTGTAATTTATTTTTCCATGGGACCCGGTCAAATCCATCTCAATAGTTGATTGCATATATTTATATTTTATGTTGATAATTATATATTATATATGTCCATGCATATAACATGCCATGTAGATATAATGTGCCTACTCATATGTTTTTTTATAACATGCCATGCATACAGCATAATTGTTATTATTTATTTTATTTATTATAAAAGGGTTTTAGAAAAATAAAATAAAATAAGAACCATCTTATTTGAAAATTGATTTAATATGATTAAATTGATTTAAGTTGCAAAATTGATTTGCAAAATAATGTTACATGTGAAATTGAATTTAAAAGTTAAATTTTTGAATTTCACATATCCAAAAAATAAATTGTTTATTTTTCGATTTGAAAATCATGAGATGTTTTTCAAACGAAATACATGTTTGCAAAATAATGAGTGGGAGAGGGTTGTATGACAATACGACCCACTGGTCTCCATCATTAGTTCAACACCGTGAGATTCGAAAGGGGCTTCGCGGCGGCACCGATTCCGCACTCCCTACGGAAAGTGTTCTTTCGGATCAATAACAAGGTTGACTTCCTAGCGATAGGATTCAAGGATGTACTTCCGGTTTGACCTACCCTACAGCGGCACTCCGGAGTTAAGTCTGCAGAAGAATCGAAATGATGGGTTACACTCATGGAGATATAATCAAATTGTTGATTATATTTTTGACCAAAATTAATGGTAGTTGATAAATATGAAAATATGAGATATTTTGATTATATTTATTAATTGAGAAGGTCTCGGTTCAATTTGCGATATTTTGACCTACCCTACGGCGGCACTATATTCGTGGTAAATTGAATTATCGTTGCACATAAAATTAAAACATGATTTATGTATTTTCATGTGCATCATGCATCATATTTAATTGTGCCAAAATTAACATGCCTTGATATTCATGCACATAAATTGATTAGATGAATATTCTATTTATTCCCAACAATATGTCGAATCCCATTATCACACTACTACTAGCGATTGAAAAATTAGGCGGTGATAATTATGCTAAGTGGAAAAGTAACATGAACATACTATTGGTCTGCGAAGACTATAAGTTTGTCCTAGCGGAGGAATGTCCTCCCCGAACCCCCTGACAATTGCATCCAAAACCGCAAGGGAGCCTTTTGATCGGTGGATCAAGGCCAACAATAAAGCAAAGTGCTTTATCTTTGGCCAACATGAGCGATGTAGCCAGAAGAAGCATGAGGAGATGGAGGCGCTTATGAGATAATGGAGTCTCTAGAAGCCATGTTCGGCGCTCCCTCCGAAAAAGGCTCGTTTGGATGCCGTAAGGGCTTTCATGAATGACAAAATGAAGAAAGGTTCTTGGTCAAGGCACATGTTCTGAACATGATTGATCACCTCCACGATACGGAGCTCAATGGTGCGAATCGATGAAGCCACCCAAGTTGGCATCATCCGGAAAGCCTATCCCGACTTTCATGAGTTCGTGAACAACTTTGTTATGAACAAAAGGAAGTGCAATCTCACCGAACTCATGAATGACCTGCAAAACTTGAATCCACTAACAAAAGAAGGGAGGAGAAGCAAATGTTGTAGTTGCGAGGAAGTTCTGATAAAAACAAAAGGAAAAACCAGAACTAGGGAAAAGCGAAGGAGAAAAAGGAACAAGGTGAATCAGATTTACTAGCTCTTGAAACATGTTTAGTAGAGGGTGATACCTCAGCCTGGATAATTGATTCGGGAGCAACTAATCATGTTTGTTTTTCTTTGAAAAGTCTTAGTTCTTATACTGAGTTAGCCGATGGGGACTACACGATGAAAGTAGGCAATGGCGCAAGAGTTTCGGCAAAAGCAGTGGGAGAAGTTAGACTTCGTTTTAGGGAAAATAAATTTTTAGTTTTGAACAATGTTTATTTTATTCCAGACATTCGCAGAAATTTGATTTCTGTGGCCAAATTATTTGAACAATTATTTAAAGTTTATTTTGATAATGAATTTGTTCATATTTCTCAAAATGGTTTAAATATTTGTTCTGGACGTCTGGATGATGGTTTATATTGTATAAAACCAATCCCTAATTCTTTGCTTAACTTTTTGAAATGTTCGGAGTTGCGAACCTAAGAATAAAAAGCAAAAAAGATTTCTCACGAAAATAACACATATCTGTGGCACCTTAGACTTGGTCACATTAACCTAAATAGGATTGAAAGGCGGTAAAGGATGGTCCTTTAGCGTGAGCTAAAAGTTGGCGAGCTTCGAGTCTGTGAATCTTGTTTGGAAGGTAAAATGACCAAGAGACCTTTTCTGACAAAAGGGTAAGAGCTACAGAACCCCTACGGTGATACATTCAGATGTATGTGGACCGTTAAACGTCCAAGCTAGAGGAGGTTACGAATATTCGTCACCTTTATTGACGACTATTCGAGATATGGTTATGTTTACGATGCAGCGGAAATCGAAACTTTTGGAAAGTTTAGAGAATTCGAGCGAAGTTGAAAAACAATTAGGTAAACCAATCAAGACACTTGATCGGATCGAGGGGTGAATACGGACCAAGAGTTCCGGGATTTCTTGATTGAAGAAGGTGTGGTATCCCAATTGTTGCACCGGTACACCACAACAGAATGGTGTGGCGAAAGGAGAAATCGGACTTTGCTCGACATGATAAGATCAATGTTGAGTTATTCTTCATTGCCTACTTCTTTTTGGGGTTATGCCCTAAAAACCGCTATGTATATTCTGAATCTAGTTCCATCTAAATCTATACCTAAGACACCCCTAGAGTTGTGGAATGGTCAAAACCTAGTTTGAGACACATTCGCATATGGGGGAGTCCAGCACACGTGCTGAGGCAAAAGACCGGGAAGTTGGAACCAAGGTCAGAAGTATGCATCTTTGTGGGATACCCACAAGGGACAAGAGGAGGACTGTTTTATAGTCAAGCGGATCAAAAAGGTGTTTATATCGACAAATGCCACATTTACGGAGCATGACTATATGATAGATTTCAAGCCCGAAGTAAGATAGTATTAGAAGAGTTACTTTCCGATGAGATCGGACCACAATCGACAAGAGTTATCGAACCAATCGGAGAAAAGACCACGGTTCCTAATCGGACTCGGTGGCACCTCGTCGTAGTGGGAAGGTAAGCGGGTTACCCGACCGTTATACCGGGAAGCCCAAATCGTCCTGGCGATGACGGTAAGGAGGATCCATCAACCTTTAAGGATGCAATGGATGATTCGATAAGGAAGAATGGCAAGCGACTATGAAACTTGAGATGGAGTCTATGCACTCTAACTTTCGATCGGCAACTTGTAGATCTACCCGAAGGGGTAAAACCCATTGGATGCAAGTGGATCTTCAAGAGAAAGAGAGGGCGGATGGAAAAGTAGAGACTTTTAAAGCAAGGCTAGTGGCTAAGGGTTATACCCAAAAGGAGGGAGTTGACTATGAGGAAACTTTCTCGCGGTAGCCATGCTTAAGTCCATCCGGATACTCCTGGCCATTGCGACATATTTTGACTATGAGATATGGCAGATGGACGTCAAGGCGACTTTTTACGAATGGCTATCTTGATGAAACCATCTATATGGATCAGCCAGGAGGGTTACATAGTGGAAAGCCAACAAAGAGAAAGTCGCAAACTGCAAAGGTCCATTTATGGACTGAAGCGAGCTTCTAGATCATGGAACATCAGGTTTGATGAGGCTGTAAAGTCTTATGGATTTGATCAAAACATTGATGAACCATCGTCTACAAGTATAAGAAAGAAGAGAAAGTGGTCTTCATAATTCTTTACGTCGATGACATCCTACTCATAGGGAATGATGTGGGAATGATGACGGATGTAAAGGAGTGGTTAGTGACCAATTCCAAATGAAAGATTTAGGAGAGGCAAGCTATGTTCTTGGGATCAAGATTATTCGAGATCGCAAGAAAAAGCTTTAAGCGTTATCACAAGCATCTTATATAGACAAAGTGTTGTCTAGGTATTCGATGCAAAACTCCAAGAAAGGAATTTGCCTTCTAGGCATGGTATTCATCTTTCTAAGGAGCGATGTCCAAAGACCCCGCAGCAGGAAGAAGATATGAGAAGGTATCCCTACGCTTGGCCGTGGGAAGCCTTATGTATGCCATGTTGTGTACAAGACCGGATATATACGCTATGCGGTGGGAGTAGTCGATCGCTACCGGTCCAACCCAGGATTAGATCATTGGGTTGCGGTGAAGTGTATTCTCAAGTATCTTAGGAGAACGAGAAACTATATGTTAGTATATTCGGAGAAGATATGTCTCTCACCGGATACACAGATTCGATTTCTAATCGAGATAGAGATAGTCGACAGTCGACATACGGATCTGTGTTCACTCTTAATGGAGGAGCCGTGGTATGGAAGTATAAAGCAAAAGTGTGTTCTTGACTCTACCATGGAAGCTGAATATGTTGCGACTTGTGAAGCCGCAAAACAAGCTACATGGCTCGAGAAAGTTCTTAAGCGATCTAGAAGTTGTTCGAGATATGGATAAGCCAATTAAGCTCTCTTTGTGACAACGGTGGGCGGTGGCTAATTCAAAAAAGAACCTAGAAGCCATAATAGTGCGAAACATATAGAAAGGAAATATCACTGATCGAGACATTGTGGATAGGCGATGTAAGCGGTTACGAAGATCGCGTCGAGAGGACAACCTTGGCGACCCGTTCACCAAGACATTGCCATTGAGCGTTTTTGATCGGCACTTAGATGGATTTGGGATTAGAGACATGACACACCTGATTTAGGACAAGTGGGAGATTGTTGGGAATAGTGTCACGAAAGCATGAGATGTAAAAGGATATTTATTATTTATTTAATAAAATAGTTTATTCATCATTTTATGTGCATATATTTATGAATATTTTATGAATATCAAATAAAATTCCTTGATTATTTATGTAACCTTAAACATAGTATATAAGTGTTATATACAAGAGGATAATGTTTAAGGATAATAATCAAAAGTAATTGTTCATAATGAATTTAATTAAAGTTTGGAATCTTTAATTAAAACATTATTAATACATGTCATTCCATTTAGAATGGAGCAGTGTTATCCGCCTTTATTAATATGGCGAGATATTGAATGAGTGTATTTCGCATAATGAGATTATGTGGAACATGGGCCTTGAGACACAATATGAATTTCTAATAATTTCCGTTAAGCATAGAAATTCTAATTGAGTCTACCGATGGTCATATATAGAATGATCTTAATCACGAGTTCTTAACAAACTCCTATTTATGGATTTATGTCTTTTGATTTACTCGATGCGGTTCCGAAACCCTGAATCCTATTCCTTGTATTTTGGAGACATAATGAAATAGGTAGCTGGGAATGTTATTATACGAGATGGAATCCATTCCTTCTTGAGAGAGAAGCGAGATAAATAATTCTCTTGAGTGTTGATTCGGTACTTGGATTAGTAAGGCGCTACGGTTCATGAATTTGTTTTATGAATCACTATCCATTAGAGAATCAATGGTACTCAAGGATAAAGATGTAATTAGAGAGGTTAGCAGTTCTACGACTCTAATTATGAATTATTTATGGAGGATCGATCTATATGCAATGACTATATCAAATGGACACTTCACAGTTTAGAAGTAATTAATGTCTATAATTCCGAGAGTGCAATTCCAAGTTTATAGTGGAGTAACTATTGGAATTAATAGAATTAATTAATTAATTAAAGTGTTTAATTAATTATTAATTTTATTGGAGCTCAAATTATAGGTCCATTAGTCGCGTCGTCCTTGTAATTCTACCGGACACAAAAGAGCAAAATGGGAATTTTAGAAATACGAAATTCTAAAATTAAATACTAGAAGAATAATTAATTGAGAATTAATTATTATTTAAATAATGAGATTATTTAAATTTGAATTTGAACATATCTAGATTTATCCATTTAAACTTATTTGATAAGTTGTTCAATTTAGAATTCAAATTAATTTAAGTTTGACTTAAATTGAATTTTTGAATGAATTAAAATTGAACTCTTGGATAATGGATAAAATATCTTCCTTCCTTATCTTATTTAGGTGCCACACATCAAAGGGATAAGGTGAAGGGATTTTTGTTCTAAAATTCAAAATTGGAGATAAGGATTTGATCCTATTTTGAAGTTTGACTTCTTCTCTTTAAATATGAGATAAATAGAAAATTGTAGGACAATTTTTGACATATTTTCAGCCCTAAGAAAGGTGGTGGCGAAATTTCTCATAGGGAAAAGAGTGAAAAATATTTTTCTCCAAAAATTCCACATCGTGCATGCGTTGGTGTTTGTGGAAATTCGAGTGTTTAAGAAACCGTTTTTGTCTCACGTGTGCCCACACACACGTCTCACGTGGAATCAAGGAATTGGCGTGGAAGACTTTGGTGTTCTAAACACAAAAGCTTGGACCTAGGACTGTTTAGGTGGTCAAAGAAAATCAAGATATCATCCGAGTCGGCTACAAGGTATTTTTTCGGTTGATCCTTGAATCTTATAAATTAATGAGATTAATTTATTGGTGCATAAATTAATATAATCTATAGAGTATCTCAAAAGTTTTATGAAAATTTTTGTTATACACGATCCGCCTTTCCGCTGCGTTTCCGCCGCCGAATTCGATTCGGCAACCAACAACTTTTGGTTCAAAACGGATTTTGAGTAAAACTAGGGTAAAAATTGGAGATCTTGGGTTCTTTGGACTTGTTTTAGTACCTAGAACCTAGATCTAGTGGTTGTCCCTTGAAATTTTATGAATTGGGACTGGATTTGCAGGTTTTTGAACTGATTTCTGTGAGTTTTCACAAACTGGTGTTCTCCACCGGTCAACCGCATCGGTCGACCGGATCTTGCTATGGCCACTAGCCGACCAGTCTGGTCGACCGGATACACACCACCAGCCGACCAGTGGTGATGCACTTCTCTGTCACCGGTCGACCGGTGTACACGGCTTTGACCCCGTTTGACCTAAATTTGCTGTTTTTAGGGCACACAAATAGGAAATCTTGGTATATGATTGAGATTGGATTACTTTAGGACTGAGAATTGATCCTAAAGTGGTGTTTTGTATCAGTGTTAGCTGAGGATTCAGACTGAAGGGGCTTGAGGAAGCGGAAGCCGGAATAGGGCAACTCTAGTCCTAGGTTTGAAAATTCGAGGTAGGATATCTATCCCTTTTCCTTATGAGCCTGTTTTCAAAAAGGATTTTGGCCTTGAAAATGTTTTAAAGAAAGGGATTGGTTTTCGAAAGAAAAATGTTTTAAAAACCATGGCTTGTCAGTTTATGGAAATCCTTCGCTTGTCCTGTCCATGGAGTCCATAGCTGTTGGTTGCCGAATCGAATTCGGCGGCGGAAACGCAGCGGAAAGGCGGATCGTGTATAACAAAAATTTTCATAAAACTTTTGAGATACTCTATAGACTATATTAATTTATGCACCAATAAATTAATCTCATTAATTTATAAGATTCAAGGATCAACCGAAAAAATACCTTGTAGCCGACTCGGATGATATCTTGGTTTTCTTTGACCACGAACAGTCCTAGCTCCAAGCTTTTGTGTTTAGAACACCAAAGTCTTCCACGTCAATTCCTTGATTCCACGTAGACGTGTGTGTGGGCACACGTGAGACAAAACGGTTTCTAAAAAACACTCGAATTTCCACAAACACCAACGCATGCACGATGTGGAATTTTTGGAGAGAAAAATTTTCACTCTCTTTTTTGCTATATGAGAATTCCGGCCACCTCTTTCTCTAGGGCTGAAAAGTGTTTCAAAATTGTCTCACAATTTTTCATTTATCTCATATTTAAAGAGAAGAAGTCAAACTTCAAAATAGGATCAAATCCTTATCTCCAATTTTGAATTTGGAACAAAAAAATCCCTTCCCATTATCCTCTTAATGGCCGGCCACCCTAGGGTTTTATCCCTTTGTGTGTGGCACCTAAATAAGATAAGGAAGGAAGATATTTTATCCATAATCCAGTAGTCCAATTTTAATTCAGATTCAAATTCGAATTTAAGTCAAACTTAAATTTATTTGAATTCTAAATTAAACAACTTATCAAATAAGTTTAAATGGATAAATCTAGATATGTTCAAATTCAAATTTAAATAATCTCATTATTTAAATAATAATTAATTCTCAATTAATTATTTTTGAGTATTTAATTTTAGAATTCGTAATTCTAAAATTCCCATTTTGCCCTTTGTGTCCGGTAGAATTACAAGGACGACGCTGGGACTAATGAACCTATAATTTGAGCTCCAATAAAATTAATAATTAATTAAAAACTTTAATTAATTAATTAATTCTATTAATTCCAATAGTTACTCCACTATAAACTTGGAATTGCACTCTCGGAATTATAGACATTAATTACTTCTAAAGTGTGAAGTGTCCATTTGATATAGTCATTGCATATAGATCGATCCTCCATAAATAATTCATAATTAGAGTCGTAGAATCCATTAACCTCTAATTACATCTTTATCCTTGAGTACCATTGATTCTCTAATGGATAGTGATTCATAAAACAAATTCATGAACCGTAGCGCTCTTACTAATCCAAGTACCGAATCAACACTCAAGAGAATTATTTATCCGCTTCTTTCTCAAGAAGGAATGGATTCCATCTCATTATAATAACATTCCCAACTACCTATTTCATTATGTCTCCAAAATACAAGGAATAGGATTCAGGGGTCTCGAATGCATCGAGTAAATCAAAAGACATAAATCCATAAATAGGAGTTTGTTAAGAACTCAGGATTAAGATCATTCTATATATGACCATCGGTAGACTCAATTAGAATTTCTATGCTTAACGGAAATTATTAGAAATTCATATTGTGTCAAGGCGTCCATGTTCCACATAATCTCATTATCGAAATACACTCATTCAATATCTCACCATATTAATAAAGTCATGGATAACACTGTTCCATTCTAAATGGGAATGACATGTATTTATAATGTTTTAATTAAAGATTCCGAACTTTAATTAAATTCATTATGAATAGATTTTTGATTATTATCCTCAAACATTATCCTCTTGTATATAACACTTATATACAATGTTTAAGGTTACATAAATAATCAAGGAATTTTATTTGATATTCATAGAATATTCATAAATATATGCACATAAAATGATGAATAATCTATTTTATTAAATAAATAATAAATATCCTTTTACATCTCATGCTTTCAGGACACTATTCCCAACAATAGCTTGTCTAGTCATGGAACCTCATGGCTTGCCCAGTCATGGGGCCCGCGGCTTGAGTAGTTCGTGGGGTCATATGAACGATTTCTTAATGTTAAAATGAATGATTTCTTAAGATAAGAGATCTTGTGAACTGGTAATAGAGTCTATTCCTGTAAGCCTAGATAGGATGTAGAGAGTGCATCCTCGGGGGCAGAATCCGAAACCGGTCCGGTAGGCGAGGCACTTGGTGAGGTGAGTAATTTGTACTAATTACATGTTGAAGCCTGTAATATGGTTATTTTCAGTTATATTTTCCTTTTAGAAAAAGGATGTGAGGTTCCGGCTATTCTGTCGGGACTGAATGTCTTATTTTATTCAGTTATTCATTTACGTGCTCATTTACTTTCAGTATTTCAAATTATATCTTATGCAAATTAATTTTGTATAATAAATTTCTGCAAGCATACGGTGTCAAGTTTTGAGTATAAGGTGAGTGAGTATCATCTCCATAGGGATTGGGTTTAGAATTGCCATTAAATACCACAATTATTGTAACTTAACTTTATCTAGGCAACCTAATAAATTGACAATTAAGAAAATAAAACAAAATAAATATGACAAATCAAAAAATAAAGTGTTGGAAATGTGTCCATAAAGTGGGATGTAATTTGTTATTTATGAAATGACAAATGTAAGACATTATTATTTTGCTGATTTTATAAAATAAGATAAAGTTGTGTTTTGACACATACTCAAGAGTGTTAGTAATATTGCTTAGTCCATAAACTGTTACCAACGAAAGAAGAGTCAGGGGAACCCTGCCGGACAAACTCTTCTAATATAGTTTAACATAGATATTCGCAGTCTTAGGATTGATTGGGCAATCGAATCCGATTATGACGGTTAGATTGAACCATGTGATGCTGGTCTCGGGGCATGGGAGTTGGACTCTATGGTTGATCTAGACATGATCGCAACATGTTGAATAGACCATGTGACTGATTAGGTTAGAGCAAAAACCGTTTACACAACTCTAAACCTAATCATCACAACTTAAGTATATTTGTATAATTATCTTAATCCTGAAGTGAATGCATAGCTCAACTTAGTATCTCATGATCTTTGATTCGCCAATGAGATTAGTTCACAGTTATTGAACGACATCTCGGTCATTGGGATCATGACAATATTAAGTTGGAGTTATGTGATTCACAGATATGGAATTCGTAAAAATAATATCACCTCATGCTTTATTGACGGGTGTGTGAATAAATAAACCAGGCCTGGTATTCAATGATGATATTCATTGATTAAGACATCGTAACATGTGCGAGACATCTTAATAACGTTTGTCTTTCTTATTCACAGTCATATAAAGGAGTTGAGGAAATAATGGTTAGAATGGTAAAAGCGGTAATATTATATACCATTCGATCACCGATATTTCTGAAGGATAATAATGCATTTACTTTGTGGACCGTGTGATAAATTGTATCAACACCAAAAGAAAAATTAGCGCACATGAATCGAGAGATTATTCGGCATCAAACTTTTAGTGGGTTATGCGATGTCGGAATTAAATATGTCGATAACTTATAGAGATGAGTTAGTCGAATATTGTAATTCCATAGCTTTGTTCATGTGGGTCCATTCGGTCTCAAGGCTAGCTCTAATAAATGGGAAAAAGACAGAAAATGATGTTTATGTTTAAATTCCTTGTGTTATTTTTCATTTATTTGATAATTGAAAAATAAAAGGAATGAGTTTTGAATTTCGAAATTAATAGAGATTAATTTAAATTCAAAATAAAATTTAAACATGATTTTATTTGGCAACTAAAGGAAAGAGAAAAGTGATATATTATTTTGGGAAAATTCGGAAATCCCTTGCCATAAGGGATTTTTGAATTTTGCTCAAAAGGGAAGGAAATCGGAAATCCCTAATCCATGTAGGGATTTTTGGATTTCAATCAAGGGTTAAGGAGAAATTGAAAAATCCCATCTAGGGTTTGAGTTTTTGAATTTCCTCCTATATAAGGATATTATTGAAAACCCTAGAAGAGAGTTCTTTTAAAAAAAAAAAAAAAAATCACACTTTTCCTTAGGGTGGCCGGATTTTGTAGAGACAAAATAGAAGGAAATAGTTTCCTTAGGTTTTTGAAAAAGAGCCCACTCTCTCATCCTAAATATCGTAGAGTCATAGCCTTGAATCAACGAGTGGTTTTTGGTGTGATCGTGGCAATAAACAACGATCTTGTTTCACGGCAATTCTCCATCTTGGAACGTGAGATAGTGAGACAAGATCCTTGCGGTCAATTAATTCAATCGTCACAAAGGTATGTGAGATATTCTAATCCTTTGTCTATAAACATATATCATGCATGCATCTCTCGTTGTGGTTTACGTTTAATTTTGAATTAAATGGATATGATAAAATTTTTGAAATTCCGCCTACAATATTGTTGTTGTTCAAATGATTTTTCATATATAAATCACAATAAGATCCTACATATATCACATTTTTCCTTAGGGTGGCCGGATTTTGTAGAGACAAAATAGAAGGAAATAGTTTCCTTAGTTTTTTTAAAAAAAGGAGCCCACTCTCTCATCCCAAATACCATAGAGTCATAGCTTTGAATCAACGAGTGGTTTTGGTGTGATCGTGGCAGTAAAACAACGATTTTGTTTCACGGCAATTCTCCATCTTGGAACGTGAGATAGTGAGACAAGATCCTTGCGATCATTTAATTCAATCGTCACAAAGGTATGTGTGATATTCTAATCCTTTGTCTATAAACATATATCATGCATGCATCTCTCGTTGTGGTTTACGTTTAATTTTGAATTAAATGGATATGATAAATTTTTTGAAATTCCGCCTACAATATTGTTGTTGTTCAATTGATTTTTCATCTATAAATCACAACAAGATCCTACATAAAGTATCTATACACAAATGGTCTAGGGACTTGATTTCGCTTTATTATTCTTATGTTCATCCTATTATGTAATTGCTAATCAATTCCATTCAATTCATTAATCAAGGCTCTAATATCATCTTGCAACCTCTCCAGAGTGCCTCACAAGAAATTGTATTTAAATACCCAAAACAATATCCCTATTCTAAATGAACATTTAAACACAAATTAAGCTTCACCTTTAGAATTAGAAAATAGGAATATCGATCGCCTCCCGGCCTCACAACAACCTAAATCCTAATTTGATTATCTAAGCGTTGATCTCCTCTCGGTCTCACAACAACCTAGACTATGCTTCTCAAATCTAGATAAAGAATTCAATCTCTCCCAAGCATCAAATTCGTAATCTAAAAATCATCTAACTCATTGGGAAAATAGATTAAAAGCATTAAGCATAGAGAAACACAAATGAATTGCAAATGAAATTAAATTAACAATCAACAAAATATTCAAAACATAGTTCAAATAAAACTACATCAAGTCCTAGATTTAATGTCTAGCTCAACATGGAAAAATAGATGAAAGAAGATAAAACCCAATATCCATTGAAAAGCTTCCAAGGACCTCCAAGATGAAGGATTTTGGCCTCCTTTTGATGTTTTCTTCACTTTTCCGGGGCTCTCCCTCTCAAATGGCAACTCTTTTCCTTTTATAATACAACATTTCGACTAGGGTTTCATACAGCCAGCCTGATGAAGATGCGCTACAGTGGCCAGCGTTTGGCAGAGGATACCGTTGCGGGCTGGGGCGCGCTGCGCCCATCGGTGCACCTGCAGCGCGGAACAGCATTGGGCGCTGGCGCGCGAATTACCCTTGAGCCCGACACGCTGCTGGGCACGCTGTTGCCCCTTGGTGCATTGCGGTAGCGTGTTTCAAGGGCTGGACGCGCAGGCGCTGTTGTCTTGTTGCAGCCTGCGCTTTCCCGCTCTCTGGTCTTCTTTAACTTTCCTCATGCGGCTGAAGCTTCTGGGGTGCGCTGCATACCGCTTTCTACATTCCAAAGCCTCCCTTTTTGTGCCTTAAAATCCTCTTTTCACCTCCTCTTGCCATTGATTCACAAGTTAGGCAAATATTCTTCTTTTCTTCATGCAAAATATCCAAGTTGGCATTTATTTATAATTCCTATAAAAAACACACAAAAGACATTAAACTAACAAAAATGCTTGAAAACTTACAAATATCCAAGCTTAAAAGTACTTGATTTGTTGGTAAAAATACTCCTCACCAATATCCTATTGGGCCTTTCGCTCACGTTTTATGTTTCAAATGTTTAAAACCCCTCCCAGGAGACTCTAGGAGTGGGGCACAATAGCGGAAGTAGCTGAGTGGTGCTATGGAATGATCAAGTGAGGATTGTGTTCATCCTCTGACATTAAGTGTAAGGAATATGTAAGAATTTGTAATAATTGACATTTGGATTTACTAGACTGCGGATGATATCTGTTGTAATTGACTATTTACATGTGCATGTACGTACGATATTGTATATCCTGTGGGTAGAGCCCAATGTGTTGTCAGAGGCTCGGGATTTTGTAGTTTATTTATTTATTTTAATATAGGCAGGTGGGGCCGCTTGGGGAATCTGCTTTGTCAATCCCTAATTGAGCTCCACGTCACCCACCCCGTTTGGGGGATGTGACATGGGACTCCATTTCTGTCTAGACACAAATCTCCTTCCATCCCACTACTCTTTGGGTGGATGGCTGTTTGTAACTATACTTTCGGGGGTCGAACGCTTTCGGTCCCCAGCGGAGTCGCCAATTGTTGACGGTAGGATTTCATCAACAATAAACCTCCCAGATTACCTTGGGGTTACCCTTTGGATTACCGGCTTACGGATGTAATGAAAGTAGGATTCTTGTTTGATTTGGTTATTTGTGTGTTTGAATGAACTATATGTAAATACACAAGGGAAATTTTATAATGGCTCACTCTATAAAATCAGACTGTGTGTGTATTGTATTTCTTTTGAGGGGATTACAATTTGTACAAAGTGTTCTCTCTCACCCGTTCTTTTTCTTTTGGAAAATCTGGCCCCCTTCTATATTGGGGGTCGTTCTTCTTTTATACTTGGGCTTCCTTCACTGGGGGGGTTTCCTTCGTAGGTAGATGCACTCAAGTGCTTCCCCATTTTAGGCCCAGTCATAGCCCACTAATCAGTACTGTTCACTCAACTGGTTAGTCTTCTATTACAGCTCTGTGAGTCTTCGTAATGCTTTTCTGTCCCCTGTGAGGCGGTTTGTAAACTTACCATTAATGCTGTCAGGCATCCCTCACTTTCGCACGTAACCCGCTGTGTCTTGATGGAATGCTCCCCTCATCGCCAACGCTGTCTAGCCTCTTTCGTCCTTTCCAGCGACCTTTTCTGCAGTTGAGGGATCTTAACGCCTTAATCCAGGCGGTTTGCATTTATCAACGCCACATGGGGTCGTCGTCCTAATCTGGACTTCAGCTTTAAGCTCTGCAGCTGATCTTGAGGGAACGAAGCGTCGAGGGTTGTGTGCTTGGCGGAGAGTAAATATTGCCATGTGTCGTGATGTTGTTGGTCTAGGTCTCCATCACATTTTCCCACACAACAACAAGTATAATCATAAATCAAATATATAAATTATAATTAACAAGTACAATCACAAATAGAATGACAAACGAAAACAAAAGAAATAAAATGTTATAGACATATCACTAACTGATTACTTTGTTAATATGCTCCATTTTTTATATATATAAATATTGTGATGCATAATTTAGACAATACTCTTTATTTTTTGAAAGTGCATATATACATCAGTGGAAAAGAAAAGAACTAGAAAATGAGAGAAAAACTAAATAGAATTACTTTAACAAACAATCAAAACTATTATTGAGCGGAAAAGATCTTGCTAAGTAATTAGATTTGTGAGTTGGGGCAGAAAATTCTAACTCTTTACTTTATAGTAGAATTAAGAGTGAAATAACTGTTAAATTATTCTAACGACCACAAAAACCAACATTAATTTTGTTCGTATAATTACTCATTTATTTTTTCCGTCCTTCATGGAAGGGAATTAATTAATCAAATTAAGTGAACTTTTGGTTTATAGATTTACAATTATGATTCAGAATTATTTTTGTTTTACGTGTGTTTTTTATGAGAGAAAAATACTGTAAAAAATTATGAATCATGATTCAAAATTAAAAATAAATATAAAAAATAAATACTATTTAATTAATATGGCTCTTACTGCTAGCGAGTCAGGACGTGCTCATGATCTGCGGCCTTTCTTGTAATAATGCCGCAATAATCGTTTTTGTTTCTCTCTAATATCTTTTTAAGTACTAGCTCATAGCTAGAATCGTTGCAAACAAAGTACTAGCTAGAACAGTCAACAGTCTTTCACGGAGATTAATCACGGTCTACGATTTACATTAAAAGACTCTTGCTTATTGTTTTTCCTCCTCTGGTTATAGCGTTTAATATACTTTTACAAGTGTACAAGTGGTTTAGGTGATGTTATTTTATAGTGTAATTTGAATGTAATTTTGAGTTGAATTTAAGTTATAATTTGAGTTGAGTTGTAACTGTTGGGAATGGTGTCTTAAAGCATGAGATGTAATAGAATATTTATTATTTATTTAATAAAAGTGTTTATTCATTATTTTATGTGCATATATTTATGAATATTTTATAAATATTAATGAAAATTCTATGATTATTTATGTGATCTTAAACATTGTATATAAGTGTTATATACGAGAGGATAATGTTTAAGGATAATAAAAAAAAATAGTGTTCATAATAAATTTAATTAAAGTTTGGAATCTTTAATTAAAATATTATTGATACATGACATTCCCAGTTAAAATTGAAGGTAATACCGAATACATGAACATTATTGTATTTTGCAGAATAGCAAAAGTGCTAATTAAAAGGCCATGTTCTGTATTAACTATTGACGAAGGATAAACTGATCCATATGTAATCTCGCCAACCATCGATCTCCTCCGTGGACAAACAAAAATTTCCAAGTCTATTTTCAACAAAGGGGCAACCAAATAACAGTTGTTGCATCAACAATATTTGAAGACATCCAAGCTCGATTACCACCAAAGATTGTACTAACAACAACAATTTCTGATATACAAAGGCAAGTTAAATTTATTAATTTATATTAAATGTATAAATAAAGATTTTAACAGTCCCAAATAAATATATAAAGTGATTTTTTGTCCTCATTTCAGCCCTGAACAAACAAGTCCATCACTTATATCATCAGTAGCAACAATCGGTCCACAAACTCTAATTTTGAAAAGACAAGGCGCAAGGTAAAACATATTTACTATGAAAAATATTCTAAATGCTTCTAAATAGACATCTAAATAATGTTTCCTAATTTTAGCTCTGAATCAAAATCAACAGAACTTTCTACAAAGCGTCCAAAGAAAAGATAATAAAAATATTTTTAGATCTTCTATTATACACTATCTATATAAAAACTTTGTCAACCTATTTATATATTATATTGACCTATTATGATTTCTTTACATTTCTATCTTACAGTTAAAAAAGACAGCATAGTGCATCTAATAGGCGTTACTATATTTTTATGTATATATGTCTATATGTACATGTGTATATATTTATAACTATGTTTATAATAATAGCAAATCTTTTATTTATGTATCTATTTGTAACTATATTTATAATAATAACAAATCTTTTATGTGATACAACATTATATTCCGCAACAACGCGCAGAAATCCGACTCGTTTGGATCTAAAACAGTACAATGAATGAATAAAATTAGCCATGCATACATTCATATATATCGTTTTAGCTCAAGAAAAGAAACAAATAAATAAAAATCTAGAAGTAGCGTATTCGGTTCAACAAAGAACCGCAAGTGGAAACAAGTTGGATAGAGACGTACGAAAATCTACGAATTAAATGTGATGGGGAGTATCTATTGGCAGTATACATCTACGAATATTACATTAAAAAAATTAATACTAAACATAAACGTCTACGAATTAATAATTTTCTTTGGATGTGCACTACTAACTAGAACTATTATTGTTGTGTGGGAAAATTCACACGGACACGTGGGACAACAACCATGCTTTACGTGATTCAATGCCTATCACACTAGGTAGCTCTCGACACCTGAGAAGATTTCCCCCTCTGCATGATATGAGAGCCGAGTGCATAAGGAGGCCGATACTGTCAACCCTATATACTCGGTCGAGGCTTACGAGTACTGTGTCAAGTGCCACGATAGGATCCACCGAGAGAGACTCCACGCGTGGCATCTTTTGGCGTAAGCGCAGAGGTCAAGGCGCGAGCAATTGAACCCATATCCCGAGGAAGAACCCTGAGGTGACCAGCTGGGTATCCCAAAGTTGCGTCTAGGTTTGCAGAAGGTCAATTGCACAGGGAATGATTGCAAGTCCCTTAAACCGCCTGGAACAAATCAATAGGTATTGCAGAAGATCCGCATAGCCGTAATGAGGGGACAAATTGATGAGTGAACAGTCCAAAGGGTGCTGACAAACTACGTGTTAGACAGACGAGATGGTAGCTAACTCGAGTGGATTGACCACTTGCAACCGTCAGAAAACCTTAAAAGCAGCCCACCGTTGGATGGGTTCAAGAAGGAACTTCTCAGCTATAAAAGGGAAAAAGCCCCCGAGAGAGAGGGATTGATTCTCTATTTTTTATGTAATTTGTAAGAGTCATACAAGAGAAATATAATACAGTAGATGTAGCTATTTTTTATAAGGGTGAACCATTATAAAATCTCTGTGCGTCTTTATTTACGTGAGCATCATAACATTTTCTTCACAATACAGCCAAAACACCAATATAAACTCTAGTATATTTAGTTACAATACAAGTTTCAAACCGATAACCCAACGGGCTACCACAGAGTAATCCAGTACGGTATTGTTGACGAAATTTGACCGTCAACAATTACTATTAGTAGTAGTACGTGTTTTCGGAGGGAAAAAATAGTAGTATATGTTTTCCAACGTGAGAATAAACTAGAGATGATTTTTTTTAAAAGGTTTTAAAAGAGAGTTTCTATAACATAGCATTTTAAAAATATTTAATAAGATTGAGTTTTGAACCATTAAAGTACGTCTTTTAATGCATCTAAAACACTTAAGTATACAATAAAAACCCATTAATAAAATGCTACTTAAAAGAAATATATAAATTGTAGTAATTAAATACCAGTTCAAACCATATTTTTTTATCTGAGTTCAGATCATAATTTAAACATTTCTTAACTATTGACTCAAAATAAAAAAAATTCGAAACTACCTAACTATTTGAACAGTTTAAGAAATTGAATCTTAGTTTATATTTTAATATTTCCTAATATGTAGTTCATAATCATTAAAAGTGATTTTCACCCTAAAAAAAAAATCATTAAGAGCAATAATTTTGCATACTCCACTAAAGAATCACGGAATTGTACTTAACCAAAATGTGCATACAGCTGAGGGAAAAGTGAAGGTTTTAAATTGGGTTGAGGATAAGAAGGATGGATGGTTCTTTCTTTCTTTCTTTCTTTCTTAAAGATTGTATTTTCTCGAGAGACAAGCTTAGAGTCACATCGATTTCCCTGCAGATTGTCTGACAGCTTGGACCATGGTCCATGGTCGACAATCCTCCACCTCTCCGTCATGTTCCCATTTTTCAGATAAGGCAAAAAAGTTTTCCACACCATGTACCTACGAAACATTATTGGCATTGGAAAACAAAACATATTCTCTCTCTAATAAGAGTGTACTTACGAATCTATTATTGGCATAGGAAAACAAAACATATTAGGCCGTTCATTTTAATTTACGTGAGTTTATAATTTAAATTTTATTATAATAAATTTTTTTATAAATAATTATATTTAATATTTTTACATAAAATAACATTTAATTTAAATTAAAAATTTAAATTAAAAAATTATTAGGGTCATCTCTTTAATAAGAGAGTACTTACGAACCCATTATTGGCATTAGAAAACAAAACATACTGTAGAGTCTCTCTTTAATAAGGCATGTTCACTTTATAAATTTGAGTTTTTAATTTGAGTTGAGATGTAATATTTTTTAAAAGTTTTTTAACTGTAACAGAAAAAGTTAGATGTAATATTTTCTGAGAACTTTTTATTATAAAAACTTAAAATTGAAAACTTAAATCGATTAAATAAACGAGATCTAAGAGGATACCTACGAACCCATTATTGGCATCGGAAAACAAAACATATTATAGAGTGTATATATAACTATAAAATACGTGCAAATTAAGACGTACACAAATATATTTTTTTCTTTTTATTAGTTTATTACAGTTGAGCGTTGTGCGGTTGAATATTGATGTATATTGCATGTGGTCACTTCGTTTATTATTAGCCCAAATTTTCCATGCAGATGTTTATATTCAAATAATGGTAATGTTTTCCTTTATGAACAAAGTTGCTCTTCCTTTTCCTAAATTGTTACTAACATCAGTTAATTATGTGACTGCAAGGACTATGCCGTAAACTTCTGGGATTATTGAAGTAAGAGAGAGAGAAAGTGACAGGACTAGAGAGAGAAAGTGACTGGACGAGAGAGCCAATCGAGGCTTATCATAGCTCAGATTACGGGCAAATGTGCTGAATTTGAGTTATAGACAAGCATGTCTTGGTCACTTCACACAAAACGATAGACAAGGGTTCAGTACTGAAAAAAAAAAAACAGAATAGGTTCCGTACTGAAAGAGAAAAAAATGTGCAGAAAAAGACAAAAATTACAATTAAAAATTAAAATATATTAAAAAATGATGATGTACGGCGTGTCACCTATCTGCCACAATCAGCACAGAAGTGATGCAAATGGTGTGTTTGATTGAAGAAGGATTGCGTCATTCTTTCATAATTTAGGTTAATTTATTTTATCAATTTAAAATTTAAAATTTATATTTGTATAGTTAAAAATCTCAAAAAATTATTTAATTTTTGTTATTATAATTAAAAATTCTTAAAAAATATAAAATTTTAATTTAAATTAAAAATTTAAATTTATGTGAACAAGACCTTTTAATTTTAAATTTTTACAATTAAAATTACTCAAAAAGTATTACATCTAATTTTTTTCTCCTATAATTAATATTAATATTTTCGTATCTATTTCTTTCCAAAACCAAACAAATAAGAGGATAACCATAATATTTATTTTCTATTATACAAATTAACTTTAAAAAACTTTAATTTATTATTTTCTTGTGACTCCCCTTCTCTCTTATTTTATTCATTTTTTATTTCTTTCATCCCTCTTACTAAAGATATGCACTGTCAAATATGGCAATTATAACAAGTATAATCACAAATCAAATATAGCAATTATAATTAACAAGTATGATCACAAATAGAATGACAAACGAAAACAAAAGAAATACAATGTTATAGACATATCACTAATTGATTACTTTGTTAATATGCTCCATTTTTTATATATAAAAATATTTTGAAGCATAATTTAGACATTCTCGCCCAATAAATTATTGTATGCTCTTTATTTTTTGAAAGTGCATATATACATCAGTGGGAAAAAAAAGAACTATAAAATGAGAGAGACTAAATAGAATTACTTTAACAAACAATCAAAGCTATTATTGAGCGGAAAAGATCTTGCTAAGTAATTAGATATGTGAGCTGGGACAGAAAATTCTAACTCTTTACTTTATAGTAAAATTAAGAGTGAAATAACCGTTAAATTATTCTAACGACCACAAAAATCAATATTGTTCGCATAATTGTTCATTTGTTTTTTTCGTCTTTCGTGGAAGGGAATTAATTAATCAAATTAAGTAAATTTTTAATTTATAGATTTAAAATTATAATTTAAAATTATTTTTATTTTACGTGTATTTTTTATAAAAAAATATCATAAAAAATTATAAATTATGATAAAAATAAATATAAAAAATAAATACTAGACAATGTTTGAAATTAATTAATATGGCTCTTAGTACTAGCGAGTATGACAAGGACGTGCTCATGATCTGCTTCCTTTCCTGTAATAACGCCGCAATAATCATTTTCGTTTCTCTCTAATATCTTTTTAAGGACTAGCTAGTAGCTAGAATCGGAGCAAAAAGTGCACTAGCTAGAACACTCAACAGTCTTTCACGGAGATTAATCACGGTCTACGATGTACATTAAAAGAATCTTTCTTCTTGTTTTTTCTCCTATGTTTATAGCGTTTAATATACTTTTACAAGTGTACAAGTGTTTTACTAGTACAGGGATGTTTGATGGGCACAAATTAGAATTTTTTAAGAGATGTTTATGTTGACGGTGTATTTCTGACAACTCGTAATAATCTCACTTAATTATTCGTGATTACGTTAAACACAGGATAATGAAATGAACTGGAAGATAATACAGAAGAAACAATGATTTTATAGTGGTTCAGCAATAATATTGTGCCTAATCCACTTGTGCATGCACTATCTTTCTGAGTTGAGTACAAATGTTCTTTCTGTAATACAAATGGCATCCAACCCCCCTTTTGGGTTCTTTCCGTTCTATTTATAGAGGCTCTCATACGGTTGCACATTCCCGGTTCCCAAGATAGAAGCCATCTCCCGTCCTCGGTCTCCGTGAGGGTAGGTGAGAACTCATGATAGCTTATCCCTGAAAATTTGACGGATCTCCCCAGGCTGACACCTGATTTCCTGACTCCAAAAGTAGCCGTTGAATCAGTACTTCCCTCCTCTGGTTGACATGACCTCTGGTAGCCGACACTGATCGCTCGACGTCGCCTCATGTGCCCGTAGAGACCTTACCCGAGGCCCCTTCTCCTGTGGCCTTCCTCAACGCGGAGGGCATGTCCGCTGCCGCGTGGAGAGGAGCCTGCTTTGTGGTTGACAGCTATTTGCGGGTACTGTGATCATTGCGGTTGTTTCCTCAGGCAGTGGAGCGGTCTCGTCGACTGTACCAACCGTCACATCGCCACTTCAGGAATCGCCACGTGGATGGGGAAATGAATCCTCGCCGTCGGATGATGTCTCTTCCCGTAGCTCTCTCCCCAGCCGTTAGATCATGTCTTCTCGGATTCACCGTTGGATGGGACCGATTCAAATTCAACGGTCGAGATCGAGAGGCCTTTGGCTCCCGTACTGTGATCATGTCTTCCTCGAGGGCTCTCTGCCCCCTTTGCCCACGGGTATAAATACCTTGTCTCGGCATTCTCCACTCATCGATCGCCCAACCAAGCCGTTACTCTGCCGGATTTTCTCCCGAGCTTCCTCCGTGCTACGTGGATTCACCGCTTTCGACCCAAGCGTCCATCAACTCCGGTAAGTCTACTTTCTCCGTTTTCATTTCTTCAACTTCTCTCGAGTCGGTCGTCGCGGTTCCCGGCCATTGGGCCAAAAGCCAAATGCGCCCGCGGGAAGGGCAGACAGCACCTTTCTTTGGTATTTGCCGGCATCACGCCAACGTGTGGCTGGCGCGGTCCGACCTTTCGGGTGCCGTCGAAGCCACCGGACTTAGTTCTGGGCCTCCGTGGCTTGCGGCGTTGTCCGTCCTACAACCCGTCTCACGCTGGGCCTCTCGACCATTAGGAGTTGATTTCCTCTTGTCTTTTTCCTTTTCAGGAAATGCTGTCGAAGCAAATTAGAGGTCGAGAGGCTACCGAGGCTAGGGTCAGAGAGGATCCTGAGGATGTGGCCACCCCGAGCACGTCTTTGGGGAGTGGGGACTCCCTGCTCCGCCAAGTCGAGGAGTACACCGACAACTCGGCGTCGTCAAGTCAAGGCGACAAACTCGTCCTTCTCGACGACGAGGGTGCTGCCCCGGCGGTCAACCCCCAAGAGCGTCTAGGATACGGCGCTGCGCCTACGGATACTCTTTCGGGGTTGGTCACCGACCTCGACCCCTCAAAGATCCGAACCCATGCCGCCAGGAAGGCGTTTATGGACGCCGAGATAGATGCAAACCACTTCTATCTCATCCTCCCGACTCCTCACGATAGGGCTCACAACCCTCCTCGCGGTCATATGACCGTGTATACCCGGCGTTGACCTTCGGGCTCACCTTGCCCTTCCATCCTTTTCGTGAAGGCCCTCACCGCCTTCACAGAATTTCTCCTGCACAATTGTCACCTAATTGCTGGGTGACAATTAACTCCATGATTATACTCTGGAGGAAATTTTTGAGCCTCGACCTCAGCGTCGAGGAATTTTTGTATTGCTACTCCCTTCGGGCGTCTCCGAGGCAGAAAGGATTTTTCTGCGTCTCCTCCCACGCACAGTACAAACCATCGGTCCCACCCGTGGTCATCGGGAAGACTTCCAGTGCCCACGGGTGGAAACCGCAATTTTTCTTCGTTGGGGGGGACTTCAACTCGCACCCTCTCGACGTCGGGCGTCCGGTGGGGACACAAACAGTATTCAATAAATACTGTGGGTTTTCCTTCCCCTCTTTTTCTTTTTAAATCTCCGCATGGCCGTCGATCTATCTATCTGACCGGTTTGCGCTTGCAGGTGAAGTCGTCGACCGCCCAACACTTTCGGCGTCGGCGCTTGCTCGTGTTGAGAAGATCCTGTCACTCTCGCCCGACCGCAGGCGCGCCTCGGTTCTCAATACCAAGGCGAACCAATGCCTATACGGTATCCTGGTCAAGCTTCCTCCCCCGCGCGTGTCCATCGTCCCTCCGGCTGATCTCCTTAGCGGTGAGTCGCATCTCTCCTTCCTTACATTTTTATTGGCGGGCATGGTCGACGTGTACCCGAGTTAACCTGATTTTCTGAACAGTCGTGCCTCCCGGGATGAAGTTCAGCCTCCCCACCACGCAGAAGGAAAAGGCGCCAGCTTCGACGAGCACCGCGTCGAAGAAAAGAGTGGTCGAGGACACTCCGCCCGCCGACGTCGCTGCAACCCAGGGGGTTCTCGAGTGAGCCCTCCTCTAAGGCAAAAGTGGGCGACAGTGAGGCCCCACCCGTAGCCGAGGGCTGCTCCGGGCAAAGTCAGTCGGGAAAAACCGCCGCCACCGTGTGACCCGCCATGGCGGTGTCAAGTTCTCTTTCTCGCCGGGTCGAGGGTCGGCGATCCCAGCACCTCAACGACGTCATGACCTTGACCTCACCCATGGTCTGCGCCTACCGCCCAGCTTTCGCCCAGGCCATATATTCCTTCTTCATGGAGGAGCATCGAGGCTTACGAGGATCATGGATGGAGCCGGCAACTGCTAATCAGAAGCGCCCGGATCTCGGTAAGGCTCCCACTCTGTCGCCATTGCTTTTGTTTGGTCATCTGTACAGTTCCTCCTCGACCGCTCTGCTCTCTCTTTTTTTTTTTTTGTATTCAGGCCCTTAAGCTCGCTCTCCAGAACTATGTGGATCTAAAGATCCACTTCAAGGGGGAGAGGGCATCCGTGGCCGCCGAGCGGGAGATAACGGCCCTTCGCTCTATTCGGGATGAGCTCTCGACCGACTTGGAGGTCGAGAAGGCGAAGCTAAAGACCCTCGAGGACAGCGTCGAGGAAGTGAAGACTCGCAGCTTCGAGGCGGGCTTCAGCGAAGGGAACTCCAAAGGGGTCCAGGCCTACCTCTCGTCGTTGGAGTATCAACAGCGGCAAAGGGATGTGGCCGCCAAGGCCGTTGCAGATTTCTTGGCCTCCGGGACTTGACCCGCGGCCGCGCCCGAGTGGGAGGCCTTGGCATCCGAGAATTCAAGGGGTTGATCGCTGATTAAGTCGAGAGGTACAAATCCCTACGGAGTTTGAAGAGCCCACCACCGATGCAACCGGGGATCAAATCGACTGCCAAGAGGCGCCCAGACGCCGACTTGTCGTCTTTAGGATGAGTTGGACAAACAAGAGGTCGAGGTGGTCGAGCCAGTGCAAGGGACCGAGGACGCCGAGGAGGCAAACACGGCTACCACCGTGCCGCAGGGGGCATAAAGTGAGCTTTGAGTCAAGATGCCGAGGATCATTGCTTTTTGTTGTTATTGTTTTCAACAGCATAAAGGCCCAGCATAATGTTTATTCTATGTTTTGTACCGGCCATAAGGTCGAGACCGATATTTTCTTTATATATACTTTTTACGCTTTTCCCGCAGATAATAACGCTATCGCTTATATCTTTTCCGGGTTTTTTTTACAAGTGTGCGTGTGCGCCAGGTTGGTGTTCGACCTGCCTTAGTACCTCCGCCAGAGTTGAGTTCTTGAGGTCGACTCTGGCATATGGTCGGTGTCGATAGTAGATTAAGTAGAGCGTAGTTAGAGTACGGTCGAGCCAGGGCCCTGCCGTCTCTGCGAACTCATGGGGTCTCGTACCCCCTCGTGTTTTCGCTGCGTCGACGTATCGGTGTATTTCGGTCGACGTATCGATAATTTTTGGTAGATTATCAAACTCGGAGTGTAGAGAATCAGTCGACTTGTCGACATACATTTATTTCGATATGGGTTACAAAAGTGGCTCTTCAGCCTGTCAATAAGAAAATGAAAAATAATACAAGTATGGGGCTCCGATCTATCGTATCGACGTCCCTTGTAATCACTGGTAGTAGACCTTTAGCTGGTCTGCATTCCAGGTGTGCTTGATGTCTTGTCCATCGAGCTCTGCCAGCCGATATGAACCGTTTGCCACAACCTCTCGTATTCGATAGGGCCCCTCCCAAGTGGGACCCAAAACTCCGGAGTTCTTGGGCTTCGTATTGGGGGTTACGACATCGTAAGAACCAGGTCCCGACTCTCGGCGCTTCGTCTGACCCTCTTGTTGTAGTACCTGGCTGCCCTTGCCTGGTCGCGGCGAGCCTTAGCTGCGCGCGTCATGCGCCGTTCTTCAAGAGGTCGAGCTCTAAGGTCATCACTCGGCGTTCCTATCCTCCTCATACCAGGTTACCCGTCGGTCGACTGACACCTCTACTGATGACAGGGGCTTTCGAACCCGTAGGCCATGGAAAAAGGGGTCTCCCTATGGTAGATCTGATGGTTTGTTGGTAGGCCCATGTACCTTGACAACTCGTCGGCCCATTTCCCTTTGTAGGAGTCGAGGGCGTCTTTTTGAGGGTGACCTTGATGATCTTGTTGTTGCCAGACCTCGACCTGCCCGTTAGACTGGGGTAGACGACCGATGAGAAATTCTTGTGGATCCCGAGAAGCGTTCACAAACTGATTAGTGTTGTCGTTATTGAACTGCTTCCGTTATCGGACACAAGAGAGTGCGGAACAGGAATCGATTACCATCGATGTTGTTCCATATGAAATTCGCACTTCGCCTCTGAGATGGCTATTAATGGTTCAGCCCCTCGACCCACTTCGTAGAAGTAGTCGACGGCGACGATTGCAAACTTGTACCCCTGGTGTTTTGTGCAACGGGCCAATGAGGTTGACTCTACTTCGCCAGCTGCCGGGATATGGATGTAAGGTCCGAGTGCAGTCGAGGGTAAGCATACCTTCTGCTGGCAGCTTTCACCTTTCGCATATTCCTGCCGCATCCTTCCGAGGTTAGCCAGTAGTATCCTTGCTGCAATATTTTATAGGCTAAGGACCTGCCCCCTCCCCGCTGGTGGGTTCCCCGCAGAATTTCATCATGTACCCTCCGAGAGGACCTTCTTGCCTTCTCTGTGCCAAGGCATTTGAGCAAAGCGTCGAGTACCCTTTACGGTAAAGGAGGTTGTCGCATCGTGTACCTTTGCTGCTTAGTACTTAATCTTTTTGGCTTCTTTGTTTTCCTCCGCATTTCATGGTCGAACAAGTACACGATGATTAGATCCATCCACCGGGGTTGGAGTTCCACCGGTGTGACCTCGAAGTCGCTTCTCTATGGATGGGGCCTTTAACACCTCTAGAGGTACCACAGGTTCAAAGATCAGCTGCCCTCGACGTCGCCAACCGGGAAAGCGCGTGTAATTCTTATTTTTCGCCTCGGACCGGCCGTATCTCAAATGCAAGTGAATTTTTCCATAGCTTCCTTAACCTTCTTCGGATCGCCGCCATCTTCTCATCCCCGTCTGGCATCAACCTTTTACTTGATTCACAATGAGCTGGGAATCATCAAGATGTCGGCTTTCCGCCTTCAGGTGATCGCTAATCGGAGTCCAACAGTAAGGCCTCGTACTCGCCGTTGTTGGATGCGGGAATTGAACCTAATGGCCGGGTGACCTTGTGTCCTTAGGAGTGTGCGCGACCAGTCCCGCACCACTGCCATTATCGTTGGAGCTACCATCGACGTAGAGCTTCCACCCGTGTGGTTGGACCGCTTCGGCGCCATGGTAAGCCCGTGAATTCTACCACGGGTCGGCAAGGCTTGACCCTTGATCGCGTCCGGCGGTTTTGTAGTCGATGTCGAACTGGCTGAGCTCATTGACCACTTGAGAGCCGTCCAGGTGCGTCGGGCTTCGTAGCACCTGCCTTGAGGGGTGATTGGTCAAGACTTGATACCGTGGGTCCGGAAGTAGTGCCGTAACTTCCCTTGCTGTCACGACCAGCGCCGAGGCGAGCTTTTCCATCTGGGGATAATTTTCGTCTCTGCGTCGAGGAGACGCTTGTTGGCGTATAAATCGGCAATTGCACCTTCTTCTCTTCGCGGATTAACACTGAACTAACGGCGTGTTCGAGACATAGGGTAAAGGCTCAAAGACTTCCCGGTCACTGGTTTGGATAAGCATTGAGGCCTACCAAGGTGTTCCTTCACCGATGGAATGCCCGCTGCACTCTTCCATCCATAGAAAAACGACACTTCCCCTCAAGGTATTGAAGAATGGGACGCTTGTCCGTGGATTTGGAGATAAACCTACTCAGTCTTGACCACACAGCCGTCGACTTCTGGACCTCCCCTGGGCTTCCTTGGCGATGCCATGTCGGGAGGGCTTGAATCTTCATGGATTGGCCTCAATCCCTCGGCTGCCTCACCATGAAGCCCAAGAACTTCCTGACGGCCGGAAGGCTCACTTCATGTTCCGCTTCATCTGTGCGTTCGGCACATCGAACATCCTCCCGGGTCTTCTCATGGTCTTGATTCTCTTACTCTTCACCAGCATGTCATCGACGTAGACCTCCATTGACCTCCCAATTAACCCCGTGAACATTTTCTTGACGAGGCGTTGGTATGTCGCTCCAGCATTCTTGAGGCCAAAGGGCATCACCCTGTAGCAGTAGAGCCCTCTGTCCGTTATGAACGACGTATGCTCTTCATCGCGGTCGAGCATGGGTATTTGGTTGTATCCTAAGTAGGCATCCATGAAGCTCAGGAGCTCATGCCCTGTCGTGGCGTCGACCAGCTGGTCAATTCTGGGCAACAGAAAGCTGTCCTTGGGACATGCCTTGTTCAGATCACTGAAGTCGATGCATGTCCGCCACTCCCCATTTGGCTTTTTCACCAGGACTGGGTTGGACACCCACTCAGGGTATAGGACTTCTCGGATAAAGTTGTTGCGCGTGAGCTTGTCCACTTCCTTTTGCAGGGCCTCAGACCTCTCTGCGTTCATCAGCCGACGTTTTTGTCTCTTTGGTGAGAACTTGTCATCGATGTTCAGCCGATGACACATGACGTCGGGGCTTATCCCTTCCATGTCCTCCTGGGTCCAGGCAAACACGTCGAGGTTTCCCTTCAAAAATCCGACCAGCCTCCCCTGGTCCTGAGGTTCTAGTTCTCATCCAACTCTCAGCGTTCTGGTTGGGTCCCCTTCATCAACGGGGACCTCAACCAGCTCCTCGACTGGTCCCGCCTCAGACTCTTCTCTGGGGAATCTTGGATCCAAGTCGAGGCCTTCCGTCCTGGTTTCGACCATCCGCAGCTCTCTGCGTACCTGCGTTGGTTCGGCGTAGTGGCGGATCGTTTCTGAGTAAGTGAGCCTCGACTCATATTGGTTCCCTCTGGCTTTGCCGACCCCGCTCGGCGTGGGGAATTTCATCATCTGATGATAGATGGACGTCACTGCCCGCAAGGCCCTCAAGGTCGAGCGCCCGATGACCGCATTGTATTGGTTGCCTCCCTTCACCACCAGGAATTTTGACATCACGGTCGAGGTGTGCGGTCAGTCCCCAATGGTCATGGGTAGCTCAATGGCTCCTTCGGGATGACACTTGTCCCTCGCGGAATCCACATGCTGGTCGAGCACCGCTCGAGCCTGAGCGGGAATGCCCATCTTATCGAGGCAATCCGCACGAATGTCCATGGAGCTGCCATTATCGACCAGGATGCGGCATACCCGTGGTTGCCGATCATGGCCTCGACTACCAGGCGTCACTCTGGAAGTGCACACCGCTGGCCGACCTCCGGAGAAAGTGATCCGGGGGTCCTGAAGTATCGAGTGACCTTGATTCACGCTCGAGATGTGTATAAACCTCTGGTTGAATTTCTCCTTGGCCTCCCCGGGCGTATTCCTTCCCCACGTCGAGAGGTGCCGCCGAGGTATGGTCCCTAATATCGTCATATGACGCAACAGGGGGTTGTCGCCGGATATCCGCCTATTCTCGTCCGTCGGTCATCATTGGGCGCCTATTATTGTTTTCGGCGGTCGGCTCGATACTCGTTGAGTCTCCCTTCCCGGATGAGCCGCTTGACCTCGTCCCTCAGGTCATAGCACTCGGCCGTGGTGTGACCAGCCTCGCCGTGAAAGCGGCAGTATCTATTCGGATTTCTCCGTGTTGGGCCGCCCCTCATGGGTGGAGGTCGACGTAATACCTGGAGGTGGCTGATCTCGTGGTAGACGTCCTCGATCCCCATTGTCAAGGGGGTATAGGCGTCATATCGCTGCGGCTTGGGCCGCTTTGTTTCCCCCTGGCTCGTCGAGGCATTGCCGCCTCTATTATTCGGGCCGGGTTGTGGCAGCCTCGGCTTGCGCTCGGGGGGCCTGGCGCCTCTTGCCGTTGTTTTGATTCTTTGGCCTGGCCGGTCTCTTCCTTGACAGGGGCCACCACCTTGCTCTTGAGGGCCCTCTTGGCCTCCTCGGCATTGATGAACCCCTGGGCCCTCGTCAAGAATTCTTGATAAGTATGAGGCGGCCTCCGGTCGAGGTCCGTGCTGTAGGGGATGTCCTTTTACATACTGGACAGCGCCCTCATCAGAGCCAAAAAAATTTTCACATTCACATTCCTGAACACAATTTTCAACATAAAATGAACAACAACACTTTTTCTCCATTTCTAGGGTATTCCAGATTTTTTAGTGTTAATCCAAAAAAATTTGTTCAATCGTTTCCATACTTGCACGTTAAACTCCTATCAGAGTCCCCGACAAAACCTCAGTTTCGTTTTTCAGTTTTACAAATTTTTTCTGAGATGAGTTACAATTCATAAAAACGAAAAAGCAAGCAGTTTCTCATGAAAAATCCAAAATCTTACATTGAAAAGTTGAGATTCTCCGCTAGAATCCCGCGGGTTAGGTTTCTACCGGACTGAACGGAAGAAACTTCGGTGAAAACGGGTGATTCCTTGATTTTCCCTTGATTTTCTCTCTTTTCTCTCTCTCTCTTTCTTCTTGGTCGGCCACTCTTTACAAAATAGAACAATTTGTATTCTAATGTGCTTCCGTAGGCCACTTTTAATGTAATAATGAATATTATAATATTATTTTTAATAATATCTAATATTACTTTCTAAAATTAAATTAAAGAAATCACTTTAATTCCTATAATTTAATTTTACTAATTCTAATTGAGTTTGACACTTAATTTAAGTGGTTCCGTGTTCCCCACATTTTTCTTGTCGAGACCAAACTTTTTGTTTTTCAAAACGAGTCTCTTTCCGGTACTGATAATTTCACACTCGGTACAGGTTCTACATTTCTTTTTTGGAATGCCGAGCATCCTGGGTCAAATTTCACATATTCAACCAGCTTCTCTTGGGTATCTCAATAGTCAATTTCTTTTTCTGAAATTCTCATTCTAAATGATCCAGAATTGCCCAAAACGCGTACCCTCGCGATACTCGTTTTTTTTTTTTTTACAATTTCCCACTTTAACTAACTCGGGAAAATTCTGTTTCTAGAACTTTTGCCATTTTTCTTACTTCTAATATTTCTACTCTTTTTCTAACTGGTCATTTGGTCATTTACCAAATATTTCAGTTTTTCATAACTAAAATATACATGTTAAAATTTCTAACTTTTAACCGATATTTCACTATTCACAACTGATATTGACGAATTTTCTCTGTAAAAATATTCGTATTATCACTTTACACTTTTCGGGTGATTTTACCCCGTATATAAAGTTTCTACATAACACTTTCCTGATTACATCAATATTTCTTCTACTTTCTGTTCCGGGAAAAATTACGGTCAAATACCGGACTGTCTGAATTTGACTTAAAATTTTCCCAGTCATTACAATAATTTCGAGAGTGCAATTCCAAGTTTATAGTGGAGTAACTATTGGAATTAATATAATATAATTAATTAATTAATTAATTAAAGTGTTTAATTAATGATTAATTTTATTAGAGCTCAAAATTATAGGTCTATTAGTCCTTGCGTCGTTCTTCTAATTCTACCAGACACAAAAGGCAAAATGAGAATTTTTGAATTACAGAATTCTAAAATTAAATATTCAAAAAATAATTAATTGAGAATTAATTATTATTTATATAATGAGATTATTTAAATTTGAATTTGAACATATCTAGATTTATCCATTTAAACTTATTTGATAAGTTGTTCAATTTAGAATTCAAATTAATTTAAATTTGACTTAAATTCGAATTTGAATCTGAATTAAAATTGGACTGCTGGATAAATGATGAAATCTCTTCCTTCCCTATCTGATATAGGCACCACACACAAGGATAAAACCCTAGAGTGTGGCCGGCCACCTTGGTGATAAGGGGAAGGGATTTTTTTTCCAAATTCAAAATTGGACATAAAGATTTGATTCTATTTTGAAGTTTGACTTGTACTCTTTAAATATGAGAAAGATAGAAAATTGTATATACAATTTTGAAACATAATTTCAGCCCTAATTCCAGAGGTGGCCGAATTTCTCATAGGGAAAAAGAGTGAAAAATATTTTTCTCCAAAAATTTCACATCGTGCATGCGTTGGTGTTTGTGGAAATTTGAGTGTTTAAGAAACCTGTTTTGTCTCACGTATGCCCACACACACATCTACGTGGAATCAAGGAATTGACGTGGAAGACTTTGCTATTCTAAACACAAAGCTTGGAGCAAGGACTGTTCATGGTCAAAAAGAAATTCAAGTTATCATCCGAGTCGGCTACCGGTATTTTTCGGTTGATCCTTGAATGATGTAAATTAATGTGATTAATTTATTAGTGCATAAATTAATATAATCTATAGAGTATGTCAAAGTTTTATGACAATTTTTGTCATTCACGATCCGTTGTTCCCCACCAGCGTCTGGCAATTCGATTTGGCAACCAACAGTTCGCGGGGCCGATAGGGAAAGATGATGTAGGTTTATGTCGATGACATGCTAGTGAAGTGCAGGAAGACCGGGGACCCGTAGAGGACCTTGGGAGAATGTTGATTGTCCTCAAAACATACAAAATGAAGCTAAATCCCCGCAAGTGTGCCTTTGGCGTCACCTCAGGGAAATTCTAGGGTTTCATGATGAGTAGTCGAGGAATCAAGGCCAATCCAGAAAGATTCAGGCCCTCCTCGACATGGGATCAAGTAAGCACAAGGAGGTCCAAGGGGCAAAGGGCGGAGCACGAGGTTTATCTCAAAATGTATAGACATCTTTAGTGATTCATAGCTAATCGTGAATCAAGTGAAGTGCCGATGCAGACCGGGATGAGGAAGCAGGTCGCACCGGTGAACGGCAGCCCAGCTGGATGGACAAGTGCCCTGATTACGCCGAGGCTCTATTTGACTCGATTAATGAACTTAGTTCCCGTGAAGACCACAAGACAACAGGCTAAAAGATGAAGATTATCAAGTGGCAACTCCCTGAAGACAAGCAACGATGCATGACAAGATACGATCCAATCCTCCTCTATCGCAGGGGTACTCGACGCCCTTGCTCTCGGTGACTCGGTGCAGAGGAGGTAAAGAAAGTACTATCTAAAAGATTGCGGCGGGTTTTTAGAACCGTAGGAGGACAGCCCTCAGCCTACAAAGTACTATGACAGAGGTATTACTGGCCAAGTCTCAAGAAGGATGCAGCCAAGTATGCGAAAAGGTGCGAGAGCTGCCTGAGGTAACGACCCTGCCCTCGATTACACTCGGGGACCTTACATCCATGGTGTCTCCCTGGCCGTTTGCTAAATGGGGAATTGTATTGGTCCCTGCACAAAACCCAGGGGGTACAAGTTCGCTATTGTCACCGTCGACTATTTTATGAAGTGGGTCGGGCGAGCCATTGACGACCATCTCCGAGGGAAAATGCACAAAGTTCATATGGAACAACATAGTGTGCAGGTTTGGTGTGCCGCACTCTCTCGTGTCTGACAACGGGAAGCAGTTTAACAACGACAACACCAGCCAGTTTTGCGAGCTACTAGGGATCCATAAGAATTTTTCCTCTGTTATATACCCCTAGTCCAACGGGTAGGTCGAGGCGGTCAATAAGATAATCAAAATCACACTCAAACGGCGCCTCGATGCTAACAAAGGGAAATGGGCTGATGAGTTACCGAAAGTGCTGTGGGCCTACTGAACAACGAGTAGAACTACTACGGGGGAAACCCCATCCTCTGACCGCTACTGTAGAAGTTTAGGAAATCAGGTGGCAGATAGGAAGGATCAGCTACCCTCACACGGATCGAGGATAGAAGATGGCTTCCTCCTTAGGAATAGGGAACACGTAGTCACATGTAAAGGCCTATAAATAGAGCCAAGAAAACCCAGAAGAGGGTTAGACACCGTTTCATTATCAGGAGAAAAACTTGTAAATTAGTGCAAGCACAAGTGGATTAGGCGAAGAATTGCGAACCACTATAAAATTATTGTCTCATTTACATCACTTTCCTTTTATTTTTGATTCAGTCATTAGCGCAACCGTGGTGTTTTTGGAGAGGTAATTACGAGTTGTCGGAAAAAGCACCATCAACAATGTAGCTTTATATGATGTTTGTCGCAGTGACTGAGGGGGAGGTGGCAACACACCACGGGTTTGTGGGGCTTGTAACATTTCTGGGTGAGTAGAGCCATGTGAAGGATGGGGTCTATGATGCAGTTTGGGCTCCCAAGTGTACTAAAGGAGGTGGGTGTTTGTAAGATTTACTTGCATTTGGTGCCCGAGGAGGAATTTGCGTGAGGAGGCGACCAGGGTGCACAAATGTGGGAAGGGGAGGAAGACTATGCTGGTATAAGTGAGGACCTGGCTGATTTATCAGGGGTGGTACAGCAGGCGTAGCCTACTGAATTAGAGGAGGGGGTCGGGCCTGAGGACCTTGTTAGAATTGGAGGTTCGGAGGAGGAGGAACTGGTTGGTGCAGTTGGTATGCAGGCACTCTAGGCGCCTGAGGACCATAACCTTGACCATGCATTGAAGATGGTAAAACTTTATAAACACATCCTAATGCTAGGTTTTTGCCCTCATTAGCCCAATTCTCTTAGGTTTGGTCTTCAACTTAAGCTTCCACAGGAATTCATGGAATTCCTATGAAAGAGTTTAGAATTTCGCAAGTTTATACACCTCTACAATTTTTTCTCTCATTAATTTTTTTTTCTCTCGGGTTTTATCTAAGATGAGTATGGTAGAAATGCGTATGTTAAGATGGACGAGTGGCCATACGAGAATGGATCATATACAATGAAGTTATTCGTAGTAAAAGTGGATGTAACACCAATAGAAGATAAGGTGCGTGAAGGCCTCTTGAGGTGGTACGGGCATATCCAACGTATACCATTAGAACACTAGTTCGTGCTTGGAAAGACATTCTTATACCTAATACTATGAGAGGGAGGGGTAGACAAAGAATTACGTGGACCAAAATCATTAGGAAAGACATTCTAGATCTACGCATTCAGGAAAGTTTAATTTTGAACAGTGTTGTGTGAAAAAGTGAAATCTATATAGCCGACCCTAATTAAGTTGGGATTAAAGCTTGTCGTTGTTATTGTTCATTTGACATTAATAGAAGAAAACTATGCTTCAAATAAAGAACGTCCAATAAATATGTGCAAAAACTCCATCTTGACAACACAAAATAGTGGCCTAGACTAAAAAAAATACTGATAAATATCAACAAGTGAACACAGTTAGGTACAATCAACTACACTGCAATTAGAAAACTTTTCAAATGTTATTTAAACGATCAAACAATCTTTAACGAAACAATAAGTAATAACAACAAAAAAAGAAATGTAAAACGAAATTTCATTATACATACATAGTATACACAAACGCACACACACACACACACACACACAAACTAAAATCGACCCTAGCGCCACTCCTCACGGTATGAGAACCAGTTTCCAAAACTAAAAATTTGCAAGCTTTATCATTCAGTTCCATACCAAAATCTAACAACAAGTGAAGGAATTAACAATGCCCATTCAATGAAAAAGATATAAACTAGAGGAAGAATCAACAGAATCAAAGTCTACTACGTCACAGTAAGTTCAAATCCCCATTTCCCTCCCCGAGTCACAGTTATTTTCCCAGGAACCAAGCAGCCGAAATTCATTAGACAGTACAAAAGCTAAATCACCACGAAATCTGGGGCTGGACGCTGCTGGGTGTGCTGCAGCTCCCATTTGGTGCGCTGCAGACTGCGCTTCCCCTGTTCTCTGGTCTTCTTTGCGCGCTGTAGCCTATGAAGGCGCGCTGCAGCCCGCTTTCTTGCAATCAAAAGCCTCCTCTTTTGTGCCACAAAATCCTCTTTCACATCCTCTTTTCATTGATTCACAACTTAGGCAAATATTCTTCTTTTCTTCATGCAAAATCATCCAAGTTGGCATTTATTAATATTTCCTATACAAAACACAAAAAAGACATTAAATTAACAAAAATGCTTGAAAACTTACAAAAATTCAAGCTTAAAAGTACTTGATTTGTTGGTAGAAATACCTGTCATCAGGTGTCTAGCACATGTGCTGAAGGGAAAGACTGGGAAGTGGGAACCCAAGTCAGAAGTATGTATGTTTGTAGGATATCCCGACGGGACAAAGGGAGGTTTCTTTTATAGTCCTGAAGATCAAAAGGTGTTTGTATCGACAAATGCCACATTTCTGGAGCATGACTATATGATAGATTTTAAACCCAGAAGTAAAATAGTATTAGAAGAGTTACTTTCTGATGAGATCAGACCACAACCGACAAGAGTTGTCAGACCACTCAGAGAAAAGACCACAGTTCCTAATCAGACTCCTACGGCACCTCGTCGTAGTGGGAGGGGAAGCATGTTACCCGACCGTTATACCGGGGAAGCTCAAATCGTCACTGCTGATGACAGTAAGGAAGATCCATTGACCTTTAGGGATGCGATGGATGATTCTGATAAGGAAGAATGGCAAGCAGCTATGAAACTCGAGATGGAGTCTATGCACTCTAACTCAGTCTGGCAACTTGTAGATCTACTCGAAGGGGTAAAACCCATTGGATGCAAGTGGATCTTCAAGAGAAAGAGAGGAGCTGATGGAAAAGTAGAGACTTATAAAGCAAGGCTAGTGGCTAAGGGTTATACCCAAAAGGAGGGAGTTGACTATGAGGAAACTTTCTTGCCTGTAGCCATGCTTAAATCCATCCGGATACTCCTAGCCATTGTAGCATATTTTGACTATGAGATATGGCAGATGGATGTCAAGACAGCTTTTTTAATGGCTATCTTGATGAAACCATCTATATGAATTAGCTAGAGGGTTACATAGAGGAAGGCCAACAACAGAAAGTCTGCAAACTGCAAAGGTCCATTTATGGACTAAAGCAGGCTTCTAGATCATGGAACATCAGGTTTGATGAGGCTGTAAAGTCTTATGGATTTGATCAAAACATTGATGAACTATGCGTCTACAAGTACAAGAAAGAAGAGAAAGTGGTATTCTTAATTCTTTATGTCGATGACATCCTACTCATTGGGAATGATGTGGGAATGATGACAGATGTAAAGGAGTGGTTAGCCAGCCAATTCCAAATGAAAGATTTTGGAGAGGCAAGCTATGTTCTTGGGATCAAGATTATTGAGATCGCAAAAAAGCTTTAGCGTTATCACAAGCATCTTATATAGACAAAGTGTTGTCTAGGTACTCGATGCAAAACTCCAAGAAAGGGAATTTGCCTTCTAGGCATGGTATTCATCATTCTAAGGAGCAATGTCCAAAGACCCCACAATAGGAAGAAGATATGAGACGGTATGCCTACGTTTCGGCTGTGGGAAGCCTTATGTATGCCATGTTGTGTACAAGACTAGATATCTGCTATGCAATGGGAGTAGTCAGCCGCTACCAGTCTAACCCAGGATTGGATTATTGGGTTGCAGTAAAGTGTATTCTCAAGTATCTTAGGAGAACGAGAAACTATATGTTGGTATATTCTGGAGAAGATCTGTCTCTCACCGGATACACAGATTCTGATTTCCAATTGGATAGAGATAGTTGACGGTCGATATCTGGATCTGTGTTCACTCTTAATGGAGGAACCGTGGTATGGAGAAGTATAAAGCAAAAGTGTGTTGTTTACTCTGCCATGGAAGATGAATATGTTGCAACTTGTGAAGCCACAAAAGAAGCTACATGGCTCAAGAAGTTCTCAACTGATCTGGAAGTTGTTCCAGATATGGATGAGCCAATTAAGCTCTACTGTGACAACAGTGGAGCGGTGGATAATTCAAAGGAACCTAGAAGCCATAAGAGTGCGAAACATATAGAAAGGAAATATCACCTGATCAGAGACATTGTGGATAAAGGCAATGTAGCAGTTCTGAAGATCGAGTCAGAGGACAACCTTGCTGACCCGTTCACCAAGACATTGCCATTGAATGTTTTTGATCGGCACTTAGATGGATCTGGGATTAGAGACATGACACACCTACTTTAGGACAAATGGGAGATTGTTGGGAATAGTGTCCTAAAAGCATGAGATGTAAAAGGATATTTATTATTTATTTAATAAAAGAGTTTATTCATCATTTCATGTGCATGTATTTATGAATATTTTCTGAATATCAAATAAAATTCCTTGATTATTTATGTAACCTTAAACATGGTATATAAGTGTTTTATATGAGAGGATAATGTTTAAGGATAATAATCAAAAGTAATTATTCATAATCAATTTAATTAAAAATTCAAAATCTTTAATTAAAACATTATTAATACATGTCATTCCCATTTAGAATGGAATGGTGTTATCCCAGATTAATATGGCGAGATATTGAATGAGTGTATTTCGCATAATGAGATTATGTGGAACATGGACGGAGACACAATACAATTTCTAATAATTTTCGTTAAGCATAGAAATTCTAATTGAGTCTACTGATGGTCATATAGGATGATCTTAATCACGAGTTCTTAACAAACTCCTATTTATGGATTTATGTCTTTTGATTTACTCAGTATGGATTTCGAGACCCTAAATCATATTCCTTGTATTTTGGAGACATAATGACATAAGTAGCTGGGAATGTTATTATACGACATGGAATCCATTCCTTCTTAAGAAAGAAACAGATAAATAATTCTCTTGAGTGTTGATTCGGTACTTGGATTAGTAAGAGCGCTCTGGTTCATGAATGTGTTTTATGAATAACTATCCATTAGAGAATCAATGGTACTCAAGGATACAGATGTAATTAGAGAGGTTAACATATTCTACCTGACTCTAATTATGAATTATTTATGGAGGATTGATCTATATGTGATGACTATATCAAATGGACACTTCACAGTTTAGAAGTAATTAATGTCTATAATTGTGGCGACCCGCGCCCTCGTGGCGCGGTCGCCGTTCCTTATACTACTACTAATGGGCTAAGTTATAGCCTAACTCATTATTCGTTGTTAGACTACTGTTTCTTTAATTTACATTCATATGCGGGTAATTTTTTTTTCTTTACTTTAACCCTCCGGTTCTTAACATGTTATGTTGTTACACTAATAACATATCTTGCTATTACTTTAAGGATTCAGATATCAAACTAGTGCCCGAAAACTTGTCTTAACTTATTATAGTCCGTTGTTCTTTACTAAGACAATGGTTGTAATATCTTCTTCTTAGAACTGAACATACACACTAGTATTCTATATTACATTAATTTGCAGCGAAAAATTGTTTCTAAGGGAGCGTAGTAGAGACCACTCCCATGCACCCATGACATTTCCGCCACCCTTACCTCCGCATGTCCATTAAGCAAACCACTATATGACTGGCTGCTTACCTTTGTTACCTGCACATGAGTAAACTAATGAGCTAACGCTCAGCAAGTATAAACATGCAGACATAATAAACTAATATAAATTACATTAAGAGTTATGATGCAAATATGCTCGTGTGAAACATGCTTTAAACTACTTTCTATCTTTCTGTGGGTTTGGGCCCCTGCTTACTGTCTGGTCTAGTCAGAATCTCTGCTCTTTGAGATTTTCCTCCCTTGCAGAGGTCGACGACCTGTCAGTCTTTTAATTTACTGGTCATTTATTATTGTCTGGTCTAGTCAGAATCTCTACACTGTGAGATTTCCCTCCCTTGCAGAGGTCGACGACCCGTTAGTCTTTTACTTTACTGGTCATTTTTTACTGTCTGGTCTAGTTAGAATCTCTACTCTGTGAGATTTTCCTCCCTTGCGGAGGCCGACGACCCGTCACTATTAACTGTGCATAAGGGTAACCATATGTCACCTTTTTTTTTAAATCTAGAGCACTAAGCCCTCCAAACACGTATAATCACATGTAATCACATAGACTTAGGAACATAAGTAAATTCATAGTTCTAAGTCTAACTATAGCTACTCGGAGGTCAGACAAACATATAAGTCTATACTTACCGTTAATCCGCTAAGTTCCACTTGCCTGAATTTCTTTCTTGTTTCGGCTCTCGGGCCAAAACCTGTTTCATTAAAATAGGTATTAACCACCTATTCCAAGCATCAAAATTTCTCATACTTGGATTCCTAAATCCAATTTCAACTCATTTTCGAACTTAACCCTCTAGGCCGAATTTTAGCTCGAGAGGCAAATTACACTTATTCGTGTATCTTGGTTTCTGAATCTTAATCTATTCAATTCCGAGCTTTAAAACTGTTACTCATTCTCTAGAATCGAATTCTGAATTCAATGCTTACTAACTAGGTTTTTAGAAATTTTGGCAGAGTTTCGCCTTGTTTTTTCTAGTTTCCCGAGTTTTCAATAACTCGTTCTACTTCCGATTTCGGTACCTGTAGTCCAGATTCACATTCCTGAACACAATTTTCAACATAAAATGAACAACAACACTTTTTCTCCATTTCTAGGGTATTCCAGATTTTTTAGTGTTAATCCAAAAAAATTTGTTCAATCGTTTCCATACTTGCACGTTAAACTCCTATCAGAGCCCCAACAAAACCTCAGTTTCGTTTTTCAGTTTTACGAATTTTTTCTAAGATGAGTTACTATTCATAAAAATGAAAAAGCAAGCAGTTTCTCATGAAAAATCTGAAATCTTACCTTGAAAAGTTGAGATTCTCCACTAGAATCCCTCGGGTTATATTTCTGCTGGACTGAACAGAAGAAACTTCGGCGAAAACGGGTGATTCCTTGATTTTCCCTTGATTTTCTCTCTTTTCTCTCTCTCTTTCTTCTTGGTCGGCCACTCTTTAGAAAAAATAGAACACTTTGTGTGTTCTAATGTAATGAGGCCACTTTTAATGTAATAATGAATATTATAATATTATTTTTTTTAATAATATCTAATATTACTTTCTAAAATTAAATTAAAGAAATCACTTTAATTCCTATAATTTAATTTTACTAATTCTTATTGAGTTTGACACTTAATTTAAGTGGTTCCGTGTTCCCCACATTTTTCTTGTCGAGACCAAACTTTTTGTTTTTCAAAACGAGTCTCTTTCCGGTACTGATAATTTCACACCCGGTAGAGGTTCTACATTGCTTTTCTGGACTGCCGAGCACCCTGGGTCAAATTTCACATATTCAACCAGCTTCTCTTGGGTATCTCAATAGTCAATTTCTTTTTCTGAAATTCTCATTTTAAATGATTCAGAATTGCCCAAAACGCGTACCCTCGCGGTACTCGTTTTTTTTTTTATTTTTACAATTTCCCGCTTTAACTAACTCAGGAAAATTCTGTTTCTAGAACTTTTGCCATTTTTCTTACTTCTAATATTTCTACTCTTTTTCTAACTGGTCATTTGGTCATTTACCAAATATTTCAGTTTTTCATAACTAAAATATACATGTTAAAATTTCTAACTTTTAACTGATATTTTCACTATTCACCTTCGATATTGACGAATTTTCTCTGTAAAAATATTCGTATTATCACTTTACACTTTTCGAAAGTGATTTTACCCCGTATATAAAGTTTCTACATAACACTTTCCTGATTACATCAATATTTCTACTACTTTGCATCCGGGAAAAAAATTACGGTCAAATACCGGACTGTCTCTAATTTGACTTAAAATTTTCCCAATCATTACAAATAATTTTGAGAGTGCAATTCCAAGTTTATAGTGGAGTAACTATTGGAATTAATATAATATAATATAATTAATTAATTAATTAAAGTGTTTAATTAATGATTAATTTTATTAAACTCAAAATTATAGGTCATTAGTCATGCGTCGTTCTTCTAATTCTACCAGACACAAAAGGCAAAATGAGAATTTTTGAATTACAGAATTCTAAAATTAAATATTCAAAAAATAATTAATTGAGAATTAATTGTATTTATATAATGATTATTTAAATTTGAATTTGAACATATCTAGATTTATCCATTTAAACTTATTTGATAAGTTGTTCAATTTAGAATTCAAATTAATTTAAATTTGACTTAAATTGAATTTGAATCTGAATTAAAATTGACTGCTTGGATAAAGGATGAAATCTCTTCCTTCCCTATTCGATATAGGCGCCACACACAAGGATAAAACCTAGAGAGTGTGGTCACCTTGGTGATAAGGGGAAGGGATTTCTTTTCCAAATTCAAAATTGGACATAAGGATTTGATTCTTTAAATATGAGAAAGATAGAAAATTGTATATACAATTTTGAAACATAATTTCAGCCCTAATTCCAGAGGTGGCCGAATTTCTCATAGGGAAAAAGAGTGAAAAATATTTTTCTCCAAAATTTCACATCGTGCATGCGTTGGTGTTTGTGGAAATTTGAGTGTTTAAGAAAACCTTTTGTCTCACATATGCCCACACACACATCTACGTGGAATCAAGGAATTGACGTGGAAGACTTTGCTATTCTAAACACAAAAGCTTGGAGCAAGGATCGTTCATGGTCAAAAGAAATTCAAGTTATCATCGGAGTCGGCTACCAGGTATTTTTCGGTTGATCCTTGAATGATGTAAATTAATGTGATTAATTTATTAGTGCATAAATTAATATAATCTATAAGCGTATGTCAAAAGTTTTATGACAATTTTTGTCATTCACGATCCGTTGTTCCCACCACCTTCTCTACCGAATTCGGTTGGCAACCAACATTCTTGAGGGCCGATAGGAAAGATGATGTAGGTTTATGTCGATGACATGCTAGTGAAGTCTTGAGGAAGACTGAGGACCACGTAGAGGACCTTGGGAGAATGTCGGTGTCCTCAAACATACAAAATGAAGCTAAACCCCGCAAGTGTGCCTTTGGCGTCACCTCGTGGGAAATTCTGGGTTTCATGATGAGTAGTCGAGGAATCAAGGCCAATCCCGAAAGATTCAGGCCCTCCTCGACATGGGATCTCAAGTAAGCACAAAAAGGAGGTCCAAACGCTGACAGGCTGCGTGGCCGCACTGCGGAGTTTATCTCAAAATCTATGGACAAGTGCCTGCCTTTCATTGACACCTTGAGGGAAGCAAGCCATCCCTATGGATGGAGGGTGCGAATAAACATTCCAGCAACTGAAGGAGCACCTTGGGAAACCCCTTGCTGTCCAAACTTGTGACTGGGAGAGGTCTTTGACATTGACCGCGGTCTCGGAACACGCCATTAGTTTAGTAGTGATCGCGAGGAGAAAAAGGTCTGATTTCCAATTGTATTACACAGCGCCTCCTTGACGTGGAGACGAGGTATCCCCAGATCGAAAAGCTCGCCCTCGCACTGGTTGTGACAGCGAAGACGTTGCGACACTACTTCCATACCCATAGCATTCTTGTCTTGACCAACCACCCCTCAAAAGGTGCTAAAAGCCCCGATACCTTTGGTTGACTCCTTAAATGGTCCATAGAACTCAGCCAGTTCGACATCGATTACAAGCTGCAGACTGCCATCAAGGGCCAGGCAATGGCAGACTTTGTGGCAGAGTTCACGGGATTATCGAACGACATCGAGAAAACTAACGAGCCACCTCGATGGAAGCTCTATGTTGATGGGAGTTCAAATGACAATGGCAGTGGGGTAGGACTGGTGTTACACACACCTGAGCGACACAAGGTCACCTCGGCCATTAGGTTTGAATTCCCCACGTCTAACTCAACGAAGCAGTCACAGTATTTCTTGGCTAGACTTCCGGTTGGCGGACTTAAACGCGAGGAACATAGACATCTTTAGTGATTCGCCGCCTAATCGTGAATCAAGTGAAGA